>JAMPIV010016868.1:70000-316109 GCA_024509875.1 Oreohelix idahoensis
ATAATTAAGTAATCTGTCAGGATAGATATCTGGGAGGAAGTCATTACACCCGAAAACACATGGTCACAATGTAATGATAGGCAGAGGTGCGCCGGAAGTCTTATGTAACGATTTGGCATCAATGTTGTAAGAGGTCACGCGTGGATATTAAAATTAATATTTTAAATACGTTTGTGATGAGTAATGATAAACTTCCCCACCCAAACAGTGCTAGATAGATTTGATTAGTTCGCCAGAATCTATAATGAAATGATTGGAACATTCGGCAGAAACACAGCTGGGATTTGAAACTAAGGAGTGTGAGATATACTGCAGAAATCAGACACAGAACAGACAGACTGCATCGCAGCGTAAACTAAACACCCCCTACAACCCAAGGGAAAGAGGATAGGACTTATCATTCCACAACTATAAGTACCAGATCGAGTATTGGGCAACTGTGGAATTTACAAGTTAAATCGCAATTTTAATTCAAGACTGGAAACTTGAGAATTTTATCACAAGGAGCCAGAGAGGAATTTTAACAAAAGTTTTCCCAGGCAGGATTCATAGAACACCAGCCGTCAGAGGAATTAACTCATATTTCGCAGACCAATTCATAAGAGGAATTATACAAACAGTTTTCCCAGGCCAGGAATTTGCAGAACACCAGCAGTCAGAGGAATTAACTCATATTTCCAGACCTAAGTGATTCGAACAGCATCTAACTAAAGGGCTGTGTGTCCATTCTAAATCTGTGCCAGGAGAAGTGTGTATTCCCAAAATTTTGGGGTAAGTGTAAACAATTTATTTACTAATGTAAATTCTACAGGTTTCTTGCTAAGTGGTTATATTTAAGGCTGGCAACCTCACCATACGGAAATAATATTTGCACGAACCACTACTGCAAGAGCTGGTGATTGTTTCTGACTAGTCGTGCGGGAAACCTGACAGCAGAGTGACCCCTGACCTCGACGGGAGTAGCAACGTGTAATGAGTGATAATTACATCACATGTGCCTAAAGTGTAACATATTATCTTGTGAGAATTATGTACCTTTTTAAGTGTAATTCAGGCAAATCAATATTCATGCACTCCATAAGAATCGGGCACGCAGGCCCATCTCACATTCTGGACTTCTTCTCTCTGTCATCTTACTTACCGTATCCTTTCAATCGCACATGTATTTTGAGCATTATTTAAGCATACAACATTATCAAGGTAAAATAATAACATACATTTGTAACATCCAGTCATACTCAAATTTAAGTATGTTTAAAAAAAATTAAAAACAAAAAAAAAGAGAGAAAGAAAACAAATTAATTAAAATAAATTAATAAATTAATAAAAACCTACAAACAAACAAAATCGAAACCATTCATACAGTAAATTAGACATAATTTGAAAGGTAATCAGTTTATGGTGGCATATAATAAGAACTCGTGACATATTGGAAATCTGCTGCTGAATGACCTGGGACTTCGTGTGTTGTCAGCGCATGCAGAAAATGTTCTCACAGGTGAGCAGCTTTGAGTCCCAAGCAGATACTGCCACAGGGAATGAATTGTTGACGCCTTCACTACACGAGATCCAGCTTTATGACCTATGCTCCTTAGGGAGGTAAAGGGTATTGACTGATAGATGAGAATCGTGCATATAGGCCCGTCTTGCATTTTGCCCTTCCTCTTACTCATCTTTTATAGCTACTTATCCAGACATTCTCCAAAATACTTAAGGTATTAGTTTAATGGCAACATTATCAGTAGTATACAAGCATGCATTTACAGTAGCCGATTACAATTAAGAAGTAAGGTATATTAAAATGAAAAACTAGATCATCAGACCCTCCATACAGTATATTAGATAATAATTCGAAACATAATCCCTTAGGGCGGCATATAATCCGCACTCATAATGTACGTGTATTTGAACAGTCTACGATTTTATGAGTAGGGACTGTGCATGTTTTTCAGGTCATGTGGAAGATTGTTCCAAAGATGAGCAGCTGAGTAAGCCAAGCTCTTCTTGTACAAATCTAGCCTGGGCTTGGGTATCTGTAACATGTTTAAGACCTGACTACGTTTTTCATTGAATTGTAAAAGTGGCCACAGATACGTTAGATCATTATGTGACAAGATTTTGTGAGCGAATTTAGCTTTGTTGAATAGGAAGCACTTTCTAAGGGGTAATATTTTAAGATAGTTATATAGATCTATACAATGTGTTTGGTGATTATCAGCAACTAGGCGCACTGCACGTGTTTGAAGTGAATGGAGCCTTTTTGTGTTGGATATGGAACAACCATCCCAGATTGTAGAACAATAATCTAGGTATGTTTGTATATGAGATGTATAGAACATTTTCCTTGCCCACCTCATCCAGGAAGTGTTTGATTTTGGCTAATTGGTAAAATTTTGTGCAGTTAGCTTTGTGAGTGCACTTACATGTGAGTTCCAACTTAGGTGCTGGTCAACAGTTAGACCTAGAGTTTTATGTTCATATTACGTTTTTAATTAGTGATGTTCCAATGTAGAGCTGAAGTGTTGTTTTCTGCGAGTTTTGTAGTTTTTGTCTGGTTGATATTAACATACATTTCTTTTTACTAATATTTATTTGATTCGATTCTCATTGTTCCACTTAATAAGATTATGTGTATCAGTTTGTAAAAATAGTTTTAGTGAGGTGCAACTGTTGTCACTAGTGTAAACAGTACAGTCATCGGCAAACAGGTCACAGGATGAATGTTTGATGTGCAGAGGAAGATCATTAATGTATACGGCAAAGAGAAGAGGGCCGAGAATAGAGCCCGGAGAAACACCGATATCGACAACAGTTGGGTTGTACAAAGAATTATTGAAAGACACCACTTGTTGTCTGTCTGTCAGGAATGATTTAAATAACTTCACCAGCTTAAGATCTACTTTCAATGTTTCTAATTTTCTGATTAAAATAGTGTGATCTATCATATCGAATGCTTTTCTTAAGTCCGCAAAGATTGCTCCAAATAAATTATCGTTATTGATGTTTAGATGCCAGTTGTCTATCATTTTTGTTAAGGCTGTGTGGCATGAATGTTTTGGTCTAAACCCCGACTGACTATCAACTAGCAGGTCATTATTGGCTAGGTCTTCTATTGCTGTTTTGTATATGTGTTTTTCCAGGGGTGTGGACAGCGACGATATAAGAGAAATGGGCCTATAGTTACATATGTTGCTATTATATGATGAACCAGGTTTAACAAGAGGGTATACTTTAGCGATGTTAAAGGCAGATGGAAAGTAACGCCTTGAGAGACATTGATTATATATGTATGTTAGTGTATCAGTAATAGCTGGTGCAGCATAACGCAGTATTCGATTACTGATTCCATCAAGTCCCGATGAGTTATTATCTTTAAGATCCATAAGATAGTTATAAACGTCGTTAACTGTTATAAAAGGAATGTCGCATGGAATGGTGTTAGTACACTTGTTCTCACAGAACGTAGATAATTCGCTGAAGTCACAAGGGGAAGAAGGTATGGCGGATTTTATATTGTGGATGTCTGCCTGAAAATGATTGCTGAAGTCTGTACAAGTAAATGAAGTATTGGGAGTTTGTGAGTCTGGCGAATTTCTTTTGTTCACTAAGTTATTGTTTTCCTTCCATATATTTCTAATGTTGCTTTTGCTTTTAACTAAATTACTAAAGTAGTTTTTCTTTTCTCTGCGAATTAAATATTGTACTTTGTTCCTTGCTGCCCGATATGTAATGATGTCCTTATTTTTGTGTGCTCGATCCCTCTGCCTTATAGCGGCAAGTACTTTTTGTGTGATAAATGGAGAATTTAGTCTTTTTAAGCGAATTTCTTTAGTAGGCGCATGCTTATTAAAAATGCTATAAAATGCCCGTGTCCAATATGCAATGGCGTCATCAGGATCAGGAAGTTGGTAAACATCGGCGAAAGGCGCATTTCAAAAATAATTCTTGGTTGTAATTTTTTAGACTTCTATATTCAATACTGATGTGTTTATTTTTTGGAGATTTGTACCTTTTTTTGCCCAAGTGCAATATATGGGATAGTGGTCACTCATAGCAATAGTAGGGATGGAACATTCTATAATGTTTTCTGGACAGGTTACATAGATGTGATCGATCAGTGTAGATGATGTTTTTGTTACTCTGGTAGGTTTGTTGACTATTTGTTTCATGTTATACGATGCTATGATGTTGGTCCATGTGTGGTTTGGCTTATGCATATCAATATTGAAATCACCAAAAAGAATAATTTCATTGACTGTAGTGATAACTTTGTCCATCATTGATAGTAGCGGAAATGCCACCACTGATAAACGACTGGATGCTTCCACTGATAACGTGTGATATAATGTGTATCTGTTATGGGTAGAGTCGTGTACTGGTGTGACGTACGTCTAGTTTGACTAGTGAATTTTCCCTGATATGATGGATGATTTAAAGGGACCTTTAGCTTTTCATAACATTAGAACCCCTGAACATTTGTTGTAACTTTTCGTTTGCCAGAACGCATTCCACCGGGACTCATGTAGGATACAGCGACGAGATCAAAGAGACAGACCGAGGGATCTTAGGGGAGACTATCGGCGCTATCAAAGACAGTAGTTTTCCCTGATACGAGACGCAGTTGCTTGCCGCTAATTTCGCGTCTCGGTGTCAATCGAAACCGAGCGAACGGGGGAAAGCGAAACGGGCAGCAGCGAACGGAGATACGAAGACCAGGGGGCGGCTTTTTCTCTTGATTTGGCGGTCAGATCCCCAAAAGTTCGTGAGATCAAATAAGTTGTCAAGTTTATCATGTCCCACTCAACTTACATTCCATTTTAGCTAAATAGACCATGAAGAACTAGACACGTTATCACTCGCTGGCCAGACTTTTACAGAAGCACTAGCTTTATTGAAATCTGGTTATAGATTTTCCCCTGGATTTTATATATATTTGCAGTGATTTCTAATTCTGTGCAAAGCGGTAAAATATATATTGTGTAAAGTGATCAGTGGTCTAGTCATTCTATTTCAAGGGATTTTGTGTTAATTTAAATCTATTTAATTAAACCATCTCAAGAGTTCCAGTTTTAAATATAATGATCTATCTACTATATTATTTCAAAAGATAATAGATGCTTAAATTAACTTTTAAAGTCGCGAAGGAATTTATAATTAATAAATTCAGTTAAGTCCTAGTTTTATAGATGTGGGTTTTTTAACCACTAGAATTCGCGCAGTGTTTATTAAATACATAATTAAATACTAGAGTGTATTATAGGCTTAACGGGAAATTCATCGCGCTTTAGAAGGTTATTTGTTTTCGGTATATTACATGTCTTTTTTTTTCTTTCATACAGAGTGATCGTAACCTGTGCGATCCCAGCATTAAGAAAGCAATAAAGAAATCAATCTAAGCAAAGCAAAGCATAAACAGTGTGTAGAGTTCCCCTGACGCAGAACTTGTTGAGACTGTGTAAATTTTTAATCTTTGAGGCGATTCTATGTTTGGAATTCCGCTATCTAACTTATAGCAAAGAAAGCACACCCAAAGACAAATTTAACGCACCATCAAACAACTTAAGTCGTAACGGGAAGAAGAACACTGGCCCGAGCTTTGTTAGTTTACTGACACAGAGAGATAATTCATAATTTCCTGAACAGTGATGTGACTAGTTTTCTCACTGGACTTAAACCATACCTCACGGATAAAGTGTACCAGCACGCGTAAGAATTTTATTATCCGCGGCATAGTCAAATAGACCACACCATCCTCACCCCGGTATCAGAGACCGTGCCCTCCCATAGAAACTGTTATTAAGAAAAGAGACACAACTACAGATTCATTTTCCAGCGATTACGGGATCCTTTTATGTGCTGACCGCCTACCCGATAATCTGGGGCTAGAACTTGAACAAACACTCATACATTTAGTTGAGGTGTAACTGCTGTTGTGTTATTCTATGGAGTGCAAGATTTTTTCACAATCGGTAAGTGAGAGCAAGATGAGTGAAGGCCTTTGCTAGCGCGTGTATGAATGACAGGAAATTAATTCTTTTGTGTGACCATTTTGTTAACTTGCTTACCTGGTAACATATATCTTTTCTGTATACCCTACATTGTTCCTTTAAGTGGGATAGTTGATAATTTGTTAACTCTGTTTAAAACCACCTCCTTTCCATTTGCTTAGTAAAGGGAAGAACAGCTGGGAAGAACAGGTTTTTTTTTTCTATCACTTATACCTAACTTGGTAACACCTCTTTCAGAGTAATTAACTTTACTGTTAGGTTAACGTACCCGTGTTCCTGATATTATCTATCTCTGGACTGGGTTTGTCTTTGTCTAATGAGCGGGAAGGGCTTAGTCGATACCAATCTTCTTCACCCCCTCCCAAACTTGTTATTTGCATTTGTGTACTTATGATAATTTATGTAATATCTGATATTTTTAGTGATTGATGTTTAAAGTGAATAAAATCACCTAAACTCATTTAGTTCTGTGTGTTGGATATACCCAAAGCCCAACATTTCCCCTATTCGTTTAATATAGTTTGTATCAACGTCGTGTGTGTGTTTGAAAACACCGAATCGGTGTGCGCGCAGATGCGAGTCTGGAAAACTGGCAAATAATTGTTTGACCAGGAGAGTGAAAGAGAAGATTGAGAGACACGATTTGTCGTAAATAAGTCTGTCTTTACTCTCCTCCAGCACGCTGTGAAGTAACTATTAAATCTCTACATTTTCTATCACTGAGCTTTCCATCATCATTTTCCACTCTAAACCGGACCACTATTTCTACGACTCTTTTCTCTCAAAATAAATTTACGACAATATTTGGCCGGCTCGTCTGGGATAATTTTGAGATACATTTGACGCACACATATTTGTGGGCTGGTTCTGGGATCTTGAGCTACATTTGAGGCAATCGCATAGCCGGGTTAAAGATATTTTGAGTCTGATTTAGTCTGGGTCTAACTAGGTAGAGTGTGAATGATTTGTCTTTGTGAATTAGGGAAATAAATAAATAATTACACCCCTAGACAAACGTTCTTTAAGTATTTGGGTTGTCCACACAGCATATTTACAGGTTTTTTTCTCTCCACAGCAGTAGAAAGTACAGATAAACAAAAATATATTTGCTATTTTAATTATCCTCTGGCGGAGATAATTATATTTCTTTCTTTATAAAAGTTGCTGGGATTGCGTGATTGTTTTACAGTCACTAAGGTTTTTGAAGTCAAAAAGAGTTGAGCTTAGCTAAAGACGGATTGTTCTGATTTTTAAAAATTAAGTTAACAACGTCTCATCTCAATAATTGACTTTAGGGACGGAGTTTGTTGTCAGAGATTTAAAAATTTACGGGAAATTTTTTTTTTCCTTTTAAATTGTTTTAATATAAATTTTTCTCTACTGTTAGTAAAAGTAGATTCTTTTCCAGTGTAACTTACCATTTAGTGGCATAGTCGCTTGCGTTTAGAGCCTTAATTGCCAGATAATAGCAGCGATAAGTTTGCACAGTACAGGTAGGAGGTAACACAGGTAAATTTGTACTTGTGTTTTTTTCTCGTAGCGGTTCAGAGTTCCTCCCTTTCGCGTTTCTTCTTACTAGTTCTCTAAGCATACTTCATCTTATTCTTTAACAATGGCAGAGAGGATAAAGATGAGGTCCATCTTGAGGCTGGAAGCGAAAGAGGCAGGATTAGATGCAGAAGCTGCAAACGCGTTTATTAACCAGGAATTGGAAATATATGACGCGGAGCAACAGAGAGCCGAAGCTGAGAGGAAGGCGAAGCAACAGAGAGCCGAAGCTGAGAGGAAGGAAGAGAAAGAAAGAACAGAGAGGAGAGAAGCCCAGGAGAGGGCAGATAAGAAAGAAGCGGAAGAACGTCTTTTGGAACAGAAGAAAATTGAAGCAGAGATGGAAACTCGCAGAGAGAGAGAGAGAGACAAGGAAAGACAGCATCAACTGGCGCTTAAGGCTCTAGAGAGTCGGGGCGCCTCTACTTCGACTAACGGAGAGCCGTCTTCGCCCCAGTCTCAATCAATGGACCTCTCCAGTACTCAATCTGCCCAATTAACTGCTATGTCGTTTTCTTTAGAATCTTTTCCTAGCCCTAACGAAAAAATTGACAGCTACCTAGAAAAATTCGAGAGACTCGCGAATCTTTATGGGTTAGAGAGTACCCGCTGGGCGCTCAAACTTTCAACGTCACTGAAAGGCAATGCTTATGACGTGTACACAAAGCTGGGACCGAATCAACATGATTACGACATGTTGAAAAAGGCCTTACTACAGCAGTTTGAGATGACTGCCCGAAAGTTTCTGCAGTTGTTCAGAAACAGCCGAAAAGAGAGCACGGAAACATTTCCCCAGTTCTCTTCACGTCTCACGGGTTATCTGACAAAGTGCATTGAATTATCTGACCTACCTCTTTCATATGAGGGACTCCTCGAACTTGTTCTTGTGGAGCAGATAAAATCCACTTTGTCGAATGAAACACGTAGATTTTTGGCTGAACAGGGGGCAGTCAGGCTTGAAGACATACTCAATAAAGCCGAACGCTATAGCAATGCAATGGCCGAACTTCCCAGCACTAAACGTAAACCCACCGATGAGCCATCTCGAAAACAGAATCTAGAGCAGGCATCCTATTCTTCCACTTCCTCTCAACATTATAACCAACGAGATAACAATACCCAGAAACCTCCCCAGGAAAAATCGAAATTCTACAAAACCCGATACCCCCCCCCCCCCCAACAACAATTCTGATCAACCCAACAAGCCTACGTGGCAGCGCGGCCACCAAGGTCAAGGAAAAGGGAAGACCCCTACACCAGGAACGTCTGATCAGGGCAAACAAACCGGTGCAAACCGCATTGGATGTTTGCATACAGCCTCGAAAGGTAGAGTCAATGTCAGTGATTCTCAACCTGAGGGGGACCGACCCTCAACTCGAGGAACTGTAATTTTGAACGGTACCTCCACTACTTGTCTTTTTGACACTGGATTAAGTTTTGATTGTATTGTCGCTAGGCACCTAGTCAAACCCGGTCAGGAGACAGAGGAAACCGTCAAACTTAGTGGAGTTTTCAGGAGTGATGCACCCAGGACGCTTCCTATCGCACTGGTAGAAATACACTCTGACTTTGTCAGAGGAGTTATTAAAGCGGCCATAATGGATGATCCGATCTACCCAGTTATCCTGGGATGTAGATATGTGTTCATTGGGAGACCTAAGGAGCCGATTGTGGCAGCGGTAACCACAAGAGGGCAAGCCAAGAAGGAGAGGGAGCCTGCGCCAAACTTGTTGCCGAATGAACTGAAGGAGGCGCAACAAAAGGACCCTACTCTGGCGCCCTGCTTTAAAAAACTGCCCATGGCTAAGGACCCCAGACACAACGGAGACATCTTTTCTAAGGATGGTGTATTGTATCGTAGAACGGGCAACCCGGACACGGGGAATAACCAGCTCCTAGTACCGACGCAATACAGAAACCAGATCTTAGAAATGGGGCACTCTCTTCCCTTTAGCGGACATATGGGACAAAACGCCACTATTCAGCGAATAAAAAACCACTATTGGTGGCCAGGAATGAACTCTGACATTGTCAGGTACGTGAAATCCTGCGCCCAGTGCCAACGGGTAGCACCCAAGCACTTGACACCCCCAGTACCTATGGGGCAAATGCCAATAGTAGGGACTCCATTTGAACGGGTTGCTGTCGACATTATTGGTCCTCTGGAAAAGACCAAAAGAAGGAACAGGTTCATCCTGACCTTAGTTGACACTTGCACTATGTGGGCCGAAGCCGTACCGCTACCATGCACTAATTCCAAGCATGTCGCAGAAGCCCTTGTGCAAATTTTTACACGGTTGGGATTCCCTCAACAAGTTTTGACGGACAATGGATCCCAATTCCGTAGCCTGTTAATGGAGGAGATCTTTAAGATCTTGAGGGCCAAACATATCCACACAAGTCCCTACCATCCGGCCGGAAATGGGCTCGTGGAACGTTTTAACGGTACCCTCACCATGATGTTACGTAAGCTGGGTCAGGAGAAACCGGAAGACTGGGACCAATATATATCGGCTGCCTTATTCGCCTACCGAGAGGTACCCCAAGCGTCTACGGGTTTTGCGCCAGCTACACTTTTATTTGGCAGACCTATTAAGGGGCCACTAGAAGCCTTACTTCGGTCCCTGACAGACCAGAAGGCTGACGAGACAGTCGTCTCTGCAAGCAAGTATGTATCTGAGCTTAAGGAAAGGCTAAAGCTAGGATGGGATCTAGCTACTACCAACCTTAAGAAAGCCCGCGCTAAAATTACTAAAAGATACAACAAAGCTGCAAAAGAGAGAGAACTACAACCAGGGGAGAAAGTCCTATTGCTACTTCCAACCGGAAGCAATAAACTTCGCATCGGATGGCAAGGACCGTTTACCGTCCTTAAAAAGATCTCACGTACCAACTACAAGATCTCCATCAAAGGAAAGGAGAAGGTCTTCCACATAAATCTGCTAAAGAAATATTTGGAAAGACCGGTGCCATCCTCCGAGCATCTCCTGGCTGTCGCCATAGCAACGGAAGACGAGGAAGATGATGATGGTTGCATGGAGTATCCACTGCAACCCACAGAATCCTTTAAAGATGTCAAGTTCGGCGACAATCTCTCACCAGAACAACAAACAGAAACTAGGGCTCTACTAAAACAGTACAGTGCAGTTTTAACGGATGTACCTGGTCGAACAAATCTCATTGAATTTGATATGAAATTAACAAACGAGACCCCTGTTCAAACCAGAGTTTACCCCATCCCGTACGCTAAAGCTGATGCACTTCGCGGAGAAATAGACAAGCTGCGTCAGGCAGGAATTATCAGTGAGTCTACATCTCCTTACAGCTCGAGCGTAGTGCTGTTGCAGAAGCCCAATAAGGAAGTTCGGCTGTGCATTGATTACAGGTTGCTAAACGCTGTAACGGAATTCCAGCCCGAACCTCTCCAAACTGTTTCTGAGTTGTTCACCAAGCTCAGCAAAGCTAAGATCTTCTCCAAGATTGACCTCAGTAAAGGTTATTATCAAATACCAGTCAAGGAGGAAATTAAACCTTTGTTAGCTTTCAGCACTAGTGAAGGACATTACACATTTAACGTGATGCCGTTCGGTTTGCATAACGCACCAGGAGTGTTCACCAGGATGATGAGGAAGCTTCTAGAACCTTTGCAAAGTCCCCATATCCATAATTTCATGGATGACATCTTAATTGCATCGGAAACCTATGAAGAACATATTGCTACGGTTGCTATGCTCCTCAGGAGACTACAGGAAACGGGTCTCACAGCCAGACCTAGCAAATGTCTCATCGGGTTTGAACAGTTAGACTTCCTGGGGCACACTATTTCTCACGGATGCAGTTGGCCTATTAAGAAGAACGTGGAGAAAATAGTGGCAGCAAAAAGACCCCGAACGAAGAAAGACGTACGTTCCTTCATATCGCTATGTGCATACTATCAGAAGTACATCCAGAACTTCAACGGACTGACGGCACCTCTGACTGACCTCACAAAGAAAGGTTGTCCTGATAAGGTCATATGGGATCAAAAGTGCGAACACGCGTATAGCACTTTGAAAGGACAGTTGTCTGCATACCCCATTTTGAGGTTGCCTGACCTCAAGAAACCTTTTGTACTGAGAGTCGACGCGTCAGGTCAGGGCATCGGGTCAACACTGCTTCAAGCCGATGACAGTGACCTGAACATGCTATTTCCAGTTGCCTATGGCAGTCGGAAATTAAATAAAGCGGAACGGAACTACAGCGTAGTTGAAAGGGAATGTCTTGCTCTGATTGACGGTATCAGACGCCATCATGAGTTTCTTTATGGTACATCGTTCACGGTGCAAACAGACCACGCTCCGTTAGCATTTCTTGGTGCCAATAAAGAATTTAACGCTAGGATCATGCGTTGGGCCCTCCTTCTAAGCGTCTATTCTTTCAAAGTGGAATATATTCCGGGAAGACAGAATGTCGGGGCTGATTTTCTGAGTAGAAACTGGTCTACAGAGGAAGAAGAGCAAACTGAAGATACCACTCATCCTAAAATCACCAATCAGGTCACCTCCATTGTCAAAAATGAAAACATGAAAAATGGTTTCATGTCTAAAAGTGGGGACGATTGTGACGTACGTCTAGTTTGACTAGTGAATTTTCCCTGATATGATGGATGATTTAAAGGGACCTTTAGCTTTTCATAACATTAGAACCCCTGAACATTTGTTGTAACTTTTCGTTTGCCAGAACGCATTCCACCGGGACTCATGTAGGATACAGCGACGAGATCAAAGAGACAGACCGAGGGATCTTAGGGGAGACTATCGGCGCTATCAAAGACAGTAGTTTTCCCTGATACGAGACGCAGTTGCTTGCCGCTAATTTCGCGTCTCGGTGTCAATCGAAACCGAGCGAACGGGGGAAAGCGAAACGGGCAGCAGCGAACGGAGATACGAAGACCAGGGGGCGGCTTTTTCTCTTGATTTGGCGGTCAGATCCCCAAAAGTTCGTGAGATCAAATAAGTTGTCAAGTTTATCATGTCCCACTCAACTTACATTCCATTTTAGCTAAATAGACCATGAAGAACTAGACACGTTATCACTCGCTGGCCAGACTTTTACAGAAGCACTAGCTTTATTGAAATCTGGTTATAGATTTTCCCCTGGATTTTATATATATTTGCAGTGATTTCTAATTCTGTGCAAAGCGGTAAAATATATATTGTGTAAAGTGATCAGTGGTCTAGTCATTCTATTTCAAGGGATTTTGTGTTAATTTAAATCTATTTAATTAAACCATCTCAAGAGTTCCAGTTTTAAATATAATGATCTATCTACTATATTATTTCAAAAGATAATAGATGCTTAAATTAACTTTTAAAGTCGCGAAGGAATTTATAATTAATAAATTCAGTTAAGTCCTAGTTTTATAGATGTGGGTTTTTAACCACTAGAATTCGCGCAGTGTTTATTAAATACATAATTAAATACTAGAGTGTATTATAGGCTTAACGGGAAATTCATCGCGCTTTAGAAGGTTATTTGTTTTCGGTATATTACATGTCTTTTTTTTTTCTTTCATACAGAGTGATCGTAACCTGTGCGATCCCAGCATTAAGAAAGCAATAAAGAAATCAATCTAAGCAAAGCAAAGCATAAACAGTGTGTAGAGTTCCCCTGACGCAGAACTTGTTGAGACTGTGTAAATTTTTAATCTTTGAGGCGATTCTATGTTTGGAATTCCGCTATCTAACTTATAGCAAAGAAAGCACACCCAAAGACAAATTTAACGCACCATCAAACAACTTAAGTCGTAACGGGAAGAAGAACACTGGCCCGAGCTTTGTTAGTTTACTGACACAGAGAGATAATTCATAATTTCCTGAACAGTGATGTGACTAGTTTTCTCACTGGACTTAAACCATACCTCACGGATAAAGTGTACCAGCACGCGTAAGAATTTTATTATCCGCGGCATAGTCAAATAGACCACACCATCCTCACCCCGGTATCAGAGACCGTGCCCTCCCATAGAAACTGTTATTAAGAAAAGAGACACAACTACAGATTCATTTTCCAGCGATTACGGGATCCTTTTATGTGCTGACCGCCTACCCGATAATCTGGGGCTAGAACTTGAACAAACACTCATACATTTAGTTGAGGTGTAACTGCTGTTGTGTTATTCTATGGAGTGCAAGATTTTTTCACAATCGGTAAGTGAGAGCAAGATGAGTGAAGGCCTTTGCTAGCGCGTGTATGAATGACAGGAAATTAATTCTTTTGTGTGACCATTTTGTTAACTTGCTTACCTGGTAACATATATCTTTTCTGTATACCCTACATTGTTCCTTTAAGTGGGATAGTTGATAATTTGTTAACTCTGTTTAAAACCACCTCCTTTCCATTTGCTTAGTAAAGGGAAGAACAGCTGGGAAGAACAGGTTTTTTTTTCTATCACTTATACCTAACTTGGTAACACCTCTTTCAGAGTAATTAACTTTACTGTTAGGTTAACGTACCCGTGTTCCTGATATTATCTATCTCTGGACTGGGTTTGTCTTTGTCTAATGAGCGGGAAGGGCTTAGTCGATACCAATCTTCTTCACCCCCTCCCAAACTTGTTATTTGCATTTGTGTACTTATGATAATTTATGTAATATCTGATATTTTTAGTGATTGATGTTTAAAGTGAATAAAATCACCTAAACTCATTTAGTTCTGTGTGTTGGATATACCCAAAGCCCAACATTTCCCCTATTCGTTTAATATAGTTTGTATCAACGTCGTGTGTGTGTTTGAAAACACCGAATCGGTGTGCGCGCAGATGCGAGTCTGGAAAACTGGCAAATAATTGTTTGACCAGGAGAGTGAAAGAGAAGATTGAGAGACACGATTTGTCGTAAATAAGTCTGTCTTTACTCTCCTCCAGCACGCTGTGAAGTAACTATTAAATCTCTACATTTTCTATCACTGAGCTTTCCATCATCATTTTCCACTCTAAACCGGACCACTATTTCTACGACTCTTTTCTCTCAAAATAAATTTACGACAACTGGTCATCACCGAAGCAGGTCTTCTTTAGATTACTTCTGCACCATTAAATCAACCTGTCATGTTGACATTGAGTGGGAGTGTCAAGTAACGCGAATGGTGTGATAGTTCGTTGTAACAGACCACTTGATAATATCTCTCACACACTCTCATGCAAGGCAATGACGACTTGAACTGCAGCGGGCATTTCACACACACATCAGGACAGCACGGAACATAGTCATGGAACATGTTGACATATATATCATTAGGTATTTGAACAGTAGATCATCTTTCATGCAGCATTCACATATGATGGAAAATATAAGGAATCATTCAATGTTTTGGCAGACTATTGCCACATCCCCTAACTGACTGAACGCATCAGTGGGTGTGGGTGTGTAAACATATAAAGGGTTCACTGGCCGAACCTTTTTCTTGAATAAGTTCTCCAGCGACATATAGCAAATCTTTATATAATACAGTTAAACCACGATAGGGTTTCCATATTAATGAGATCTCCATATCCCTGTCCGATAATAAGTTTGGTATACTGTTCGCAGGACAGCGATCCATAACGATGACAATAAAGCAAGATGGCTGCCTTCCTGAGTTTTCGCTCACTCACTCATAAGAAGGATAATGATAAGCCAAAATTAATTCACAGTTTGAATATTAATAATTTCCTAGAGGTTCCTTACTGTTCCACAGTACTAAAGTTGTTACATGTAGACATCAGCTCTGTTGGGAAACCTGTCATCTTCAATGGTATATCAACGACCAACGATGTTCGAAAATACGACTCCATCTAGGCCTAACCACGTAGAGATCATCAAAAGAAAGGGTCTGGTATTACCTGGAGTCCGAATTAATAACAAAGTGCATGAGGAGAATCTCTGACAAATAGACTCTTGCAGAGACACAAACTTCTCCTGGAAAATTATGCACAAATCACTTTTTAACCCTGAAAAGGGACCAGCCCAAAAAAACACACTCGGCCATAGCAGGCGGCATTATCGAGACTCTCTACGCATGTCTCAAGAAACGAAAACCTGCCCCAGTATTCGGCACAAAGAATATCTTCTTCTTCTTCTTCTTCCGTCCTTAGCCACCGACCGTCAAAGCAGTCAGTGGCCATTACGCCTAGTGGCGTCTTAGGGCAACAGCAGATAGGTTTTCTTCGCCATTGTTTCCCATCACGCCTATTGGCGTCTTTAGGGCAACGGCAAATCAATCCATTTGCTGTTGTTTCCGTAATCGAAGTGACTGGCAAACGGGTGATCAGCCCGTTGGTACAAAGAATATAGTCCGACCTAAACATACAAAGATATACAATATAAGACTGAATCTTCTTGTACTAGACAAGTAATACATATAAATTAAGGCCATAAACATATTGAACAAGATCAATCTATTTTCTGGCCCTAACAAATAAGAAATTCGGTATTAATCCGCGCAATCAATATTCAAGGTGAGATCATCCAGATAATCAAAAGTATAAATTAAATAATGGGTGATCTAACTTTGACTAAAACCAAAGTAATCTCTTTTCTTTCATATCATTTAGTCATATCGTAATTTTTGTAATCTGTGCATCAAAAATATGTGCAACAGATTACCACACCCCCCGGGGAAAAAAATGGTACATTTTTTTGGGAAATACATCTAGGAGCAACATACAACAGGCTCATAACGCACGAATAACAATGCGCAGATGATAAGCATTCCAAACAAATGTAACGCCTAATGTGAGGATTTGTCGTCATATGGCACGACAAGTGAGAATATAACTCAAGATCTCAGAGAAAGTATTTCTCTAAGCATAAATATTTCCAGAGAGGTGTCACCAACGCATACTACAATACTGGCAATGCCACAATTTCTACAATAGTTTATCCAAAAATGTCATCTTAGGTATCTTAACATCATGGTTATCAAAGACAAAAAAACACATCAAAAGATCAGCGGTGAATATACATCAATGAACCGCTAAGTAGTGATACAATCATTATATATGATATATTACATATGTGTACATATTTTAGTATAGAAAAAGTGTAGTAGAGTTAGATCTGTAAAAATATCAGGATCTAACGGTTAGGTGGAATCATGTGGGCATCTAGATAAAATATCTGCCATCACATTTTCTGAACCACGGATAGCTCGCACCGAAAAATTAAAAAGGCTAAAGAGCAATCGCGTAAAGCGTTGATCTTGCGCTCTTCAGATTTTTACTCTGAATAGGCGTAAGAGCTTTCTGGTCAGTTTCCACAATGAAATGCGCACCGAGAAGAAATCTTTGAAGTTTCAGGATTGACCAAACCATAGCCAATAACTCACGGTCTAGGACCGAGTAATTCTTCTCTGCGGCATTTAGTTTCCGAGAAATATACATCACAGGATGCAGAGTTCCGGAGTACTCTTGCACTAGTGCTTCTCCAATCCCTGTGGATAAAGCGTCACTACGAAGAATAAATGTCTTATCTTTAGTGGGTAACACTAAAATAGGTGAAGTAGAAAACATAGTTTTAACCTTATCCAAAGAGGATTGACATTCTTGAGTCCAATGGACTATATTAGGAGATCCTTTCTTTAGCAAGGAAGAAAGAGGTGACATGATTGAGGACAGATTCGGAATGAATCGTCCATAAAATTGTATGAGACCTAAGAGACTTCGCACTTGCTTTTTAGTCTTAGGAATAGAAATGTTAAGTATCTTACTTGTACTATGGTCCTCTGTTTTTAAGAAACCATGACCAACACGGTGACCTAAGAAAGATATTTCGCTAAAACCAATACAAGCTTTAGATGGTTTTGCTGTGAGGTTATGCTCGCGTAAGATAAAGAATAGTTCGTTTAACCCGTTATAGTGATCTTCCCAAGTATCACTGAAAAGACAGATGTCATCCAGATATGCAATGACATCTGAGCGATGAGATAGGATTCGACGCATCATGCGTACGAATGTTGCAGGGGCGTTCATTAGGCCGAAAGGCATGAAATTCCATTGGAATAGACCCCTTGGTGTCGAAAAAGCAGTAAATGGTTTGGCGTGTTCGGATACAGGAACTTGCCAATATCCCTTAGACAAATCGAGTTTAGTAAAGAAATGAGAATTCGATAGTCTAGTAAGTAGCTCTTCTAGTAAAGGCATAGGTTCAGCATCAAATTTCGTCACTTGGTTCAATTTTCTACATTGGAAGATCTGGAATATGCAGATGACATTGCACTACTAGCACATTCACATCAACACATCCAGGAAAAAACGGATAGACTTAATAAGTTTAGCCAGCAGGTGGGCTTGAACATCAATTTAAAGAAGTCAGAGGTCATGACGCTCAATGTGAGCAACCCTGAGCCCATATCAGTAAGGAATCAGCCACTGGTACAGACAAACACCTTCACATACCTAGGATGCATAGTAACACCAGACGGCGGGGCAGGCAAAGACATCAACATCAGAATGAATAAGGCAAGAACAGCCTTTTTTAGCCTAAACAACATCTGGAAGTCCTCTCAATACAGCACAAGCACAAAATTAAGATTATATCAGAGCTGTCTGCTTTCTGTGCTTCTCTATGGTGCGGAATGCTGGAGAGTTACAGAGAAGGAAATGTCGAAATTGTCCTCTTTTCACACAACATGCCTAAGAAAAATTCACCGAATCTTTTGGCCGAATATCATCACCAACCAAGATCTGCTTACTAAGAGCAAGCAAGAGGACATGCACACCATCATAGCTGGCAGACGCTGGAGCTGACTTGGCCATCTCCTCAGAAGAGACCCCGATGCCATCACAAGAACAGCTATGCTTTTAACCCCTGAACGAAAACGAAAGAGAGGCCGACGAAATACAACCTGGCGGAGGACTGTAGAGGCTGAGATGCAAAGAATGAACCAGAGTTGGGGCACTGTACAAAGGATGACCACCGACCGAGCAAAGTGGAATCAATTTGTTGTTGCCCTACAAGACGCCACTAGGCATGATGGCCACTGACTGCTTTGACGGTCAGCGGCTAAGGATCAAAGAAGAAAGAAGTTTCTTTATATCTGGCTCTGTTTCTTTATATCTGCCTCTATTTTAGTGTCTGCCTCTGTTTTTTTTTTATTCCGCCTCTATTTTTTGGTTAATTTCTATTCTAGGGGTTGCCTCTATATTTTTTTGTTTTCCTCTATTGTTTGGGTCTGGTTCTATTTTACTTTATAACGTCATCAGACTTAACGGTCTTTTATATTTTGACATGCGCCCTAATATAACTGACTAGGTTGAACGGGACATGCTTCGCCAAATTTTTTTTTTTTTTAAATGAAACGAATGCCTAGCAACGCTGTTAACTCGCTTCCAGGATATGTGGACTCTAGTCACTAACTCTCCTTTTAAAGCTGTAGAGAATTGATAGAACTGATATTATTTGAACAACATTACACAAAACTTGACCATGATAACGTGTAGGGACAAGGCGTTAGGATTTATGGTTAGTCTATAACGCGACGCACTAAAGACGAAATATCAATGGAAACGTACGGTTACGTGTGATTCAACCACTGCGGATTATAACGTCTTCGTTATTCTCTATGTTTCAGAGCCATACAATGAGACTAAACGTGTGGGTTGAGAGACTATTATATCAGGTGGTTGAATCATGAGGTCCAGTGTTCAAATCCTGGGTAAGCCACTCATGTCTGTTGTTTTTCTGTTGTCTGGTGTTCTACTTCTTTATTTCCTGCGAGTGCCTGATAACATACCTTTATATTTGTTTCATATTAATTTATATATGAGGTGGACTCGATATGTTTTAATGCCCATTCAAGTCACTATGCAATGAAAGCTCCTCTTATCACCTAATGTTATAATGTTTGGTGGAGAAAGTTGGTTATTTTCGGGCTCACAGGGGGACTTGTAAAACACATCGTCTCAACTTTACTTTATGCAGCACTTTGTGCCGGTCAAAAATCCAATATTATGAAAGGATAGACATATACGCACTTAGAGAAACTCCTGTTATACATATTTACTGACGTGTAATGAGCTTAGCGTGCATTTATTTATACTATATAAAATATAACTGCATATTTCTACAACAGCACCAAATAATTGAAACATTTCCTTTCAAATTTGAAATGTATTTTAATCATCTTTCTTTAATAAAAAAAACGTTACAACAAAAATGTATAAATCGCCTATTTAATTTTTTTAAAGTTACGACTAGCTTTTACGCAATTGTTGCTCCCCATGTAATAAAAATTACGCCCCTTAGATAAAACGCAAAAATGTATTTTAACGTTTAAGTATGAGGTAGAGAGTCGCGCTGGTGTAATGGTTAAGACGTTGCGCTAGCGACCAGGTTTTCAAGATTCAAGCCCGTGCGCCGGCATTAGTAGGAGTGTCATCGACCGGGATTTTGACTGAATAACCTGAACGGCTCCTGCAGATAAACCCTCTGTGGATGGGAAGGAGCGAAGCTCCTGACCGGGTTGGAAGGAAAGTCCACTGTCTCCCCAGCCTCGCAATGACATGTCATTGGGCCAAAAGGGCTGGAAAGCTCGAGTGCCGGTGGTTAGAGGGAAAAAAATAAGTATGAGGGAAATAACAATGCGATGGTAGTGGAATATTGATAAGAGTTCCCAATGTCACTGTCTGGTTGTGTAGCGAATACAGAAAGTTAGTTAACAGTCAGTGTCTTTACGTGCTTGTTATATGTGTGGGAACTGACTTTTGTTTCCTTCCCCCCCAACCCGCCCTCCCAATTCCCCCCCCCCCCCCGCCCCACCCCCCAACTTCCTTTCTGTTTCTCCAATGCGTATGGAATCAATACTTGCATAGTTTGTACATGAAACCCGCCAAGCACTCAAAGGGAGGTAAGTACTAATCATTAATGTGGCTGCCATAATACAAAATAGCCTATATGTGTTGCATGAAAGTGCTAAATGTCTCTCAACTGAATTAAACTTAATATTGAGCCAAGAGAAGGATGTCACTTGAGAGCCATGACCCAAGGTTGGCCTCTGCCATAAAATGTCAAGGTCGATCAAATGATCACAGTATATGATATACTATTTCTACAAAGTGATTGACAAGTCAATTTCTTCTTTTTAAATGTTATTATCAGCACTTGTACCTACTGGATATACATAACATGCATGTCGAAACAAGGAGTAATAACTGCCATATGAAATTTGATAAATACGTTGTATTTTTTTTTCCCATTAACAAAAACAAAAAATACAATGTAATGCAGTGCCGTATGTCAAACTTTTTTCTACGTTATATTGTAGGTTCCCGGCCCACGCTTCCACCTGGCGTTTTCGACAAAACTCCCAATCACAGCGATAGTTTATTTGCTCCTCAAATGCCAGTCAATACATTGAAAGTACATGTTATGATGACCCGTGTGTTACCGGGGCCCGAAAGGGGAGCAAAGAATAGTAACACTGTTCCCTGCCATGCAATTCGTAGAAAGCGACTAAGGAGGGTTGGTCACGGGGCTGGTTACCCCATGCTGTATAAAACTTAAACAACAAACAACTTCATGGACAAGTCAATTAAAGAAAGTAAAACACAGCCATCCAAGACAGGGGAAGGTCCTCTCGCAGGGAGGCGTATGATGCAACACAGAGAAAGCCGAAAGGAGTCTGTGTTACTGACTAACCTTCTTTCTTCTAGGAGAACTTCCAGATTTGGCACTTGGAATGTTCGGACATTAAACGAACAAGGGAAAGTGGCACAACTAGCAGCATAAATGCGGGAATATAAAATCGAGGTTCTGTGAATGCGTGAAACAAATTGGAAGGGTGTAGACAAGAAGAAACTCATCACAGGTGAATTGGTGCTGTCCTCAGGACATGAAGACGAAAGTTCACACCACAGTGAAGGGGTAGCTCTTATGATATATAAAGAAGCACAGAAAGCACTCATTTAATGGGAAGCCGTTTTACCCAGAATAATAACAGCTACTTTTAAAACAGCTAAAAAGAAAATAAATGTAAAAGTCATCCAATGTTATGCACCAACTAATGACAAAGAAGATTCTGTGGAAGAAGCATTTTATACTTCGATTACGGAAACAACAGCAAATGGATTGATTTGCCGTTGCCCTAAAGACGCCAATAGGCGTGATGGGAAACAATGGCAAAGAAAACCTATCTGCTGTTGCCCTAAGACGCCACTAGGCGTAATGGCCACTGACTGCTTTGACGGTCGGTGGCTAAGGACGGAAGAAGAAGAAGAAAGGAAATTATGGAAAAAGTGAAAAGAAGAGACATCACAATTTTGATGGGTGACATGGATGCAAAAATAGGTACAGTCGACACCGGCTTTGAAGAAGTCATGGGAAAACATTGGGCTTGGAATAATGAATGAAAATGGGGACCTATTCTCAAACTTCTGTGCTTCAAATCAACTGGCTATAGGAGGAAGCATGTTTCCACATAAGAGAATACACAAGACAACATGGATATTTCCAAACCATAGAACAGAAAATCAGATTGATCATATATGCTTAAACAAGAAGTTTAGATCATTATTGCAAGATGTAAAGGCATATAGAAGAGCAGATGTGGCATCAGATCACCACCTTCTGATAGCCAAAGTAAAAATCAAACTCAAGAGATATGCAACAATGAAAAATTATAAACAACAATTTAATGTAGGACTTCTAAGAAATCAAGAAACAAGAGACAAATTTACGGTCACAATATACAACAAATTCCAAGTGCGCCAACAGCTGGAAGAGGTAGAGAATACAGAAGACTATTGGCAGCAAATCAAACTGTATACAATGAGACATGTCAAGAAATACCGGGGAAAAGGGAACGACAATAAAAAGCATGGATAACAACAGAAACCATCAATGAGATAAAAGACAGAAAAAAACAAGAAAGCAGATTTAAACACAAGCAAAACCAGAAGTTCCAAAGCCAAGGCTCCAAAAAAAGTACACGTAATCAAACAAAGAAGTAAAATGAAGTATCAAAAGAGACGAGAAGAAGTATATTGAGGAGTTGTCAAGAGAGGCAGAAGATGCTGCAGCCAAAGGAAATATGAGAGAACTGTATAACAGCACAAAGAAGCTAACAGGGAAATACATACAAACAAGTTGCCTTATAAAAGACAAGAATATGAAAACTGCTCAGAAATATATAAGACAGAATTAATAGGTTGTTACCGTCATTTTTATCGGTTCCAGAAGATGTAAATCTATTTTATATTTTTGATAATCGAAGGTACAGAACTGTATGTTAACTCCCTGACACAGGTTGATTAGGGGTTACCTTCCCTGTGTTTATTCTTTCTTAAGACGGGATAGTTAACTGTTCTCAAATCTGTTCTGTCTACTCATGCGCTAGCTTTTAGCGCGAACCGAGCAGACTTCCGTCTGTGAGTGATGAGTTGGTTTTCTGCCGGACGAAGATGTCCGTTGTTCTTCTTCTGCATTATCTGGAGAAAAGATAGTCTTGTCATGTTAGTGATTTCCCCAGAGTTATTCAGTTCGTCTGGAATGACGACAGGTGTTGTTTGTGTTTGTTTGGAATTCTGTCCAAGGTAAAATTACTTTATTATTAAGCAAAGTTTTGTAGAACATTTAGTATGAACCTGTGAGTAGCGCTCACAGTTCTTGTGATCCAGAGTCCATTATGTGTGCTTGACGTAGCCAGTTAGGTCTATTCGTTGAAGTACTTTATAGAAGCACAATAACCATATATTGTTATGAAACCCGCTGTTTGGCGGTACGTTTCAGCATGAAAGATAATACATGCCTATGGAAAAATGTACAGTTGTTTATCAACCATTATAAGGTCCGTCATTACGGCCTATAACTTTGAGCAGAAGAAGAAGTACCTGAAAAGGTGAAGCCAGATGAAGTCTTGACTTTATTAACAACTTCACAGACTTCTACATTAAGCAACTATATTTGTTAAAGGACTAACTGACGCGTTCAGTCAGAGGCCTGAGCTCCAGAAGGAAAAGAATGGGTTGTCAAGCCAGCGTTATTAGCATCATACCTACGAGCTATACAGAACTGATGATGTTCGATGTTATTAATTATTACCACCTATGAACAGTTGTTAAAGGACAGGCCATTGTCGATAACGTCCTTATAGATGAGTGGTTCAAGCTTTATAAATACCAGATGTTTTGCCAGTCATATCCAATAAACATGACGTTCTTGATTCTCATCCATTTGACTGTAACTGTTGATGTCACTGTGTCACGTAATTAAATGGTTGAAAGTTCCAGCAGTTTTCTACAATTACTGACTACTGCATGTGAGTGAGTGGGTGCCTTGTTTACATATCAAAGATCCTATACGCATTCGTGTCTCTACACACCCACCTCACTTGTCAACCACACAATCTTCAAGTACCTTACATACAAGACATGTCTGATGTTCGGATGTCAACATGACATCCTTTCAGCGCCTCAACGCCTGGTGAGCTATTCATATGAGACAAAGCTGTTTGGCCCAGGTCGGACGGACTACAACAGTACACAGGAAAGAGATGGTTACGTTCCTACATCACCTAACGTAAATACCACCTTAACATATGTGGTCACATAAAAAAGGACATAAACTTTGTGGTGGCCGTAAATATACGGTAACATTTGTGTTAGGCCAGATCAGTGGGTCTAAAGCTGTTCATTGGACTGATAGAGAACATTATTTCATGATGAACTACACATTGGAAACTGGACAAGATCATTTATACTGCTCAACACATAACAGCAACACACCTTCAACAGTTTGAAACTCGTCGATGACCTTCATTGTGAACGATCACGACTCGTGTTTACATTCAAGTTCAGCTGTTGTGACAATTCTCATCACTGTAATTGTCAACGGTGGAGCTTCCTCGCATTGCTGGTTATTGTCAGACATCATTGTTGACTAAGGCCAGGATTATATCTAAGATAAGTGGCTGTTATTGTTTCGGAAACTTTGTACCGTTATATTATGAATAACTGAGCCTTCTTTCAACAGACTTTATTAATGCATTCTTTGTTTACTTGTTCTTTGTTTTCATGTTATGTTAGTGTGTGTTTCGCGGGCTGGTTGGGCAAGTGACTCCGTTAGAAGATACCACGTAACAGAGGTTCTATCGAGAGCGTGTTCTGTAGGGACTACGCATATTTCCCACAGCAGGAATTGCGAGCGACTCATATTGCTACTTTTCATTATTTTTCTTAGCTGTGACGAGATGTGTCAGTGTCGTTTTCGTTATTTTTTTTCCATTCTTTGATTTTCGATTTGTTTTGTTTGTATTTGTACGCCTCTCCTTCCTTTCATTTATTTGTATACACCCTTTTTGTTTATAATAGTGTTGTGATTTGTTTTGATTTTCGCAGTTATCATTGTAATTATTTACAACATTAGATTTAGTTAAGCTTTATTTATCATTTGACCTCTGCGAACGTTTTCGGTTGTTATACATTCTTGTCTTTGTATTGTTTTCGTCTACTTGTTCATCATACACAGTCTATATATATACTTGGTCATGGACTATTATTGTTGATATGTTACACTTTTCAGGTAGAGGTTATTTATGATCATATTATTATAAAGAAACAAGGTGATCATACAAGTTTTTGATTAAAAGACTTGTCTCCCACGGAGATTGGGATAGAATAAAGTGAAGTGAGTATACAAGTCTAGGATTACAGACTTGTCTCCCATTGAGGTTGGGATAAGGTAATTTATTCAATTTTTCAAGTCTGATCTCATATTATTAGACAGAATGTCTATATTAGATGTCTTTATTGAGCAAGGGAAATCCCTTGGTAAAACTGGTGATAAATTGGAAGAGTTTGCACTTGCTCAATATGCCAAGGCACAGAAGGCTGAAGAGAAAAGGATACAAATGCAGTTGGATAGAGAAGCTGAAGATAGAAGAATACAGCAACAAAGAGATGCTGAAGAGAGAAAACTTCAGGCTGCTGCTGAAGCTGAGAATAAAAGATTAGACAGAGACGTTGCTGCTGCTGCTGCTGAAGAGAGTAAATTTCAAGCTGCTGCTGAGGAGAGAAAACTTCAGGCTGCTGCTGAAGAGAGAAAACTTCAGGCTGCTGCTGAAGAGAGGAAATTTCAAGCTGCTGCTGAAGAGAGAAAACTTCAAGCTGCTGCTGAGGAAAGGAAAGCACAAATGGAACATGAGGAAAAACTATTAGCTTTGGAGTTGGAGAAATTAAAGGTGATGAATATGAGTGCTCCTCAATCAACTTCGGGTAGGATAAAGGAGAATACTTATAAGGTCAAGTTACCTATTTTCAATCCTCAAAAGGACGACATAACCTTCTATCTGGATAGGTTCCAATTAACATGCGTAGCGCATAAGGTAGATAAGGAAC
The DNA here is from genome assembly GCA_024509875.1 of Oreohelix idahoensis. Lineage (NCBI taxonomy): Eukaryota > Metazoa > Mollusca > Gastropoda > Stylommatophora > Oreohelicidae > Oreohelix > Oreohelix idahoensis. The sequence continues at coordinate 95,906 of JAMPIV010016868.1, forward strand.
AATATGTCGGACAACTGATGGGATTACTTTCAGGTGAACCATTGAGTACTGTAATGGCAGTAGAAGAAAATGATAGAACTAATTATGATGTTGTCAGGGCAACATTACTTAAGAGATACCAATTAAAAGAAGAAGATTATCGTCTTCGTTTTAAGACAATGCTACCAGAAACTGGAGTAGAGTTCTCTGACTTTATTACTAAGATACGTCTTACATTCACACGTTGGACTGAGCTGTCTAAAACAGAAGAAACATATGTAGCCCTTATGGACGTATTACTTCGAGATAAAGTTATGTCATCTGTTAATGAGTCTTTCCTTGCTTTTATTCATGAGCGTAAACCTAAAGACATAAAAGACATGGAAGAATACTGTTGCCAGTATGTAACTGCACATCCCCATGCTACTGTTAGCAATGCTAGGGTGAAAGAAGAATTGCCGGTTCCTTCTGCAGCACCATATGGCCCTAATTTTATGAATAAATTCCAAGGTGCTCAACACAACTTCAATAAGAAGAGCAATCGTAATTATGATCAGAATCATGGTAACCCATCACATAATGGGTCTTCTTCAAAGAACTGGAGGCGATCTGATAGTCCTCGTTATTTCGGGTCCTATAATTATGGAAACTTGCGGAGAGGTAGTCACTATAGACACTTTCAAGGCTATCCTTCGCGGGGGCATCGTAACCAAACAGGTAAACACTATGATCAGTGGGGTAATGACAATAGTGATTATGGAAACTGGGATTCGAACCAGAGCGGTGGTCAAGGTAGATCAAACTATGATAATTTCAGAGAGAATAATCGTGGTAGATCTCAATACAAGAAAAATAGATCACATCACCAGGGAAACTCTGTACAACAAGAGTCTCATGGTGCCAATAATAAAGTGAACGATAATAAAAATTCTAATGCTGTCACTTGTGCTGCTTTTGACTTTGGGAGAGCATCTAAATGCACCCAATGCTCAACATTATTTGAACCGACCACTGTGTCTAATTTAAGTTGTGGTCCCCCTCTGCCCGCTCTCCCTGCTGCAATTGCGCATGACGGGAGAGGATCGCTTATCTTGCATAGAGGTCTCGTGGATGGTAACCCAGTCTCATTACTATTTGATTCTGGGTGCACTACTATTGGGGTTAAGCAATCGCTTATAGATCCTCGCTGTGCCACAGGAAAAATAGTTAAATGTGTAACATTTGGTGGCACAGTTGAAAAGTACTCGACCGCTATTATTCACATTGCTACTCTTTTCTTTACGGGAGATGTCCACGCGTGTCTTCTACCTAACCCTATTGCGGATCTTATAATCGGTCGTATTCACGGGGTTAAGGAATGCACCCCGCAACAAATTGCTGCCTGGGAAGAACAGAATATGCAAACAGCCGATGCTGGGGTAACAAGAGCACAAGCTTTTATTCCTCAAACTTCATCTACTGCAGTTAATGAAGTAGTTAGCCAAGATGATCACTTAGAGATTTCGCATGACTCGTTTGTGAAACTATAAGAAAAAGATCCTTCTTTAAAGAAATTCTTTCTTCTCGCTAAAAACGGTGATCTGAATCAGAATACAAATCGCAAATCATATATCACTATGAAGAATGGTATACTAGTGCGTATGGTACAACACTCAGACGCGACTATGCATTCTCAAATTCTCGTGCCCAAAAGTACGAGAGCTTTAATTCTTCAACATGCACACGATTCTCAGTGTGCTGGACACATGGGTTTTTCCCGAACTAAGTCGAGAGTTCTGGGATCTTTCTTTTGGCCATTTTTAAATAAAGACATACGAATTTATTGCCGGTCTTGTAAAATATGTCAAGAGGTAAAGTCTAGAGGTCCACGACATGCTGCGCCTATTCAGGCAGCAGACATTCCCATCCGGCCGTTTCAGAAAATGGCAATAGATATCATTGGCCCTTTTAAGACTAAATCGGCAAGAGGACATAAATTTGTCCTTACTTGCGTTGATATGTGCACGCGTTGGCCAGAGGCTATTCCTCTTAAGAGCATTTCCACTGCTGATATTGCAGACGCTCTTTGGCTTATATTTTCTCGTTTAGGTTTTCCTGGCGAAATATTGTCAGACCATGGCACACAATTGATATCTGAGACAATGTCGCAGGTAATGTCTACTCTGCACATTAAGAGATCTCTGAGTAGTATTTATCACCCAATGTCTAATTGGTTTGTTGAGCGTCTTAATAGGACACTCAAGAACTTTCTGGGGAAGATAACTGAGGATCATCCTCAGGATTGGGACAGGGTCCTACCCGCGGCTCTCTTTGCCTATAGGGAGGTCCCTAACGAACATACAGGATTTTCTCCTTTTGAACTTGTCTTTGGCGCGCGACCGCGCGGTCCTATGTCCTTGCTGCATGGTCTTATAACTGCTGATAATATCGACAATGACACACAATCTTCATATGAGTATGTCATTGCTCTCAGAAAGAAAATTATTGAAGCATGCAAGCTAGCAACTTCATCATCCGAATTTGCTAAGAAAAAGGCAAGGATATTTGCTAATAAGAAGAGACGCCTACGTCAACTTTGTCCTGGAGACAAAGCGTTTGTTTTACTTCCTTCTAGGGAAACAGACTGCGTATTACATGGAAAGGTCCATATACTATAGTCTCGAAGATTTCCGATCTCGACTATGTTGTCGATATTGATGGAAGGCATAAAACCTTTCATATAAATATGCTTACGGAATATCATGAGCGACCAGACTATTTGCAGCCTATTTTTCAGGCGACGGACGATTCTCCAGTCCAACAAGGTCATATCTCATCCCTGTCGGTTATACAGGATGAGGAAACTACTTTTTCAGATGTTAACCTACCTCTTCCTATGATTCCACTTACTACTACGGAATCATGGAGAAACGTTACTGTTTCTTCTAATTTGTCTTTTGAGGAACAGCGACAAATATCTTCTACGCTACAAGTATTTCAAGATGTCCTTACCGACATTCCTGGACACACACATGTCATTGAGCATGACATTATACTTACTGATCATAATCCGATCAGAGTAAGACCATATTCTATTCCTATTCATGTTCAAGCACAAGTCGAGAAAGAATTGGCTGAAATGATACAATTAAAGATAATTGAACCATCCACCTCAGCATACTCTTCGTCCATGGTTATTGTTCGAAAGAAAGACAATAACATACGCCTTTGCGTGGATTATTGCAAATTAAACCAAGTTACGAAGTTCGATGCTGAACCTATGCCTTTGTTAGAAGATCTACTTATTAGACTTTCTAACTCTCGATTCTTTACTAAGCTTGACCTGTCAAAAGGCTATTGGCAAGTTCCATTAACTGAACACGCCAAACCTTTCACTGCTTTCTCAACACCTAGGGGTTTGTTTCAGTGGAAATTTATGCCTTTCGGGCTTATGAACGCCCCGGCTACTTTCGTACGCATGATGCGTCGAATTCTCTCATATCGTTCAGATGGCATTGCATACTTAGATGACATCTGTCTTTTCAGTAATACTTGGGAAGATCACTATTTGGGTTTAAATGAATTACTGTCAACTCTACGCGAGCATAATTTTACTGTGAAACCCTCTAAAACCTTTGTTGGGTTTAGCGAAAAATCTTTCCTGGGTCATCGAGTTGGTCATGGTCTATTAAAGACAGAGGACCAAAACATTTCTAAGATATTAAATATCTCTGTGCCCAAAACAAAGAAACATGTACGTAGTCTTTTGGGATTAATACAATTCTACGGAAAATTCATTAAGAATCTATCCTCTATCATGGCACCACTCTCAACCCTATTGAAGAAAGGGTCTCCTTACATGGTGCGCTGGTCTCAAGAATGTCAAGCTTCATTGGATCAGATTAAGAATTTGTTCTCATCCTAACCTATCTTAAGGCTACCTATTGCTGATAAGACTTTTGTTCTTCGTAGTGACGCCTCATCCACAGGGATCGGAGCGGCACTAATGCAAGAGTATTCAGGAACTCTGCATCCTGTAATGTATATTTCTAGGAAACTGAATGCGGCAGAAAGGAATTACTCGGTTTTAGACCGTGAGTTGTTGGCTATGGTTTGGTCAATCCTTAAGTTACAAAGATTCCTTCTTGGTGCGCATTTCATTGTGGAAACAGACCAAAAAGCCCTTACAGCTATTCAGTAAAAGAATTTGAAGAGCTCGAGATCTACTCGATATGCTATTGCTCTTCAACCTTTTTATTTCACGGTGCGAGCTATCCGTGGTCTGGATAATGTGATGGCAGGCATACTGTCTAGATGCCCACATGAGTCCACTTAAGTTTTGTGTCCTAGTTTTTTTTCCTGATACACTGCTAGACATATGTCTCTTCACTATACCTATATATATTAACACTTTTGTTGTCAACTTAGAGTGGTAAATTAATTGTTTTCTTTCTCTATTACCATCTTTAGTGTAATGGAGAAGGTTGAGTTGACATAATATAAAGGACGAAAAAAAATTAATGCGGCCACATGTAACATGTATTAGTAATTATAGTACATTATAGCATGTTGCTAATTGTGTTATTTATATTGTTCTCAGCGCAAACTAGTATCAGGTACGGAGTGCTTTTGAGAATCATGACGATGCTGCTTACACGATCTACGACATACAGAATTGATTGATACTTTGTGGATGTCATCTTCTATTTTGTTAGAGTATACACTTGAAATGTCACATGTATATAGAATAACTTTACAAATTTTGATTATGTCCATCCATTAGTTGATAGTCATTATATAACATGATACTTTTATAGATATGTTTGTATGACTTTGCAAGATATGTTATTATTCGCATTACTATAACATTGCAATTTTTTGATATGTATGTGATTTTTGTTAGCATCGCCAGATGTTTATTTGATTGTACCTCCCGGATATATTTTCTCTTATTTTGTGAGGTGAACTTTTGTTCTCACTAGACACGCTACTGTGCGTTGATTGGGTCTGACATTATGTCGTTATATTTATTGATCCTTTCATCGGCGCATCATTCATGCGTTATGAGCTTGTTGCATCTCACTCATTGATGTATTTTTTTTTAAATGTATCGTTTTTTTAAATCCAGAAGTGATGGTAGTCTGTTACCGTCATTTTTGTCGGTTCCAGAAGATGTAAATCTATTTTATATTTTTGATAATCGAAGGTACAGAACTGTATGTTAACTCCCTGACACAGGTTGATTAGGGGTTACCTTCCCTGTGTTTATTCTTTCTTAAGACGGGATAGTTAACTGTTCTCAAATCTGTTCTGTCTACGCATGCGCTAGCTTTTAGCGCAAACCGAGCAGACTTCCGTCTGTGGGTGATGAGCTGGTTTTCTGCCGGACGAAGATGTCCGTTGTTCTTCTTCTGCATTATCTGGGGAAAAGATAGTCTTGTCATATTAGTGATTTCTCCAGAGTTATTCAGTTCGTCTGGAATGACGACAGGTGTTGTTTGTGTTTGTTTGGAATTCTGTCCAAGGTAAAATTACTTTATTATTACGCAAAGTTTTGCAGAACATTTAGTATGAACCTGTGAGTAGCGCTCACAGTTCTTGTGATGCAGAGTCCATTATGTGTGCTTGACGTAGCCAGTTAGGTCTATTCGTTGAAGTACTTTATAGAAGCACAATAACCATATATTGTTATGAAACCCGCTGTTTGGCGGTACGTTTCAGCATGAAAGATAATACATGCCTATGGAAAAATGTACAGTTGTTTATCAACCATTATAAGGTCCGTCATTACGGCCTATAACTTTGAGCAGAAGAAGAAGTACCTGAAAAGGTGAAGCCAGATGAAGTCTTGACTTTATTAACAACTTCACAGACTTCTACATTAAGCAACTATATTTGTTAAAGGACTACCTGACGCGTTCAGTCAGAGGCCCTGAGCTCCAGAAGGAAAAGAATGGGTTGTCAAGCCAGCGTTATTAGCATCATACCTACGAGCTATATAGAACTGATGATGTTCGATGTTATTAATTATTACCACCTATAAACAGTTGTTAAAGGACAGACCATTGTCGATAACGTCCTTATAGATGAGTGGTTCAAGCTTTATAAATACCAGATGTTTTGCAAGTCATATCCAATATACATGACGTTCTTGATTCTCGTCCATTTGACTGTAACTGTTGATGTCACTGTGTCACGTAATTAAATGGTTGAAAGTTCCAGCAGTTTTCTACAATTACTGACTACTGCATGTGAGTGAGTGGGTGCCTTGTTTACATATCAAAGATCCTATACGCATTCGTGTCTCTACACACCCACCTCACTTGTCAACCACACAATCTTCAAGTACCTTACATACAAGACATCTCTGATGTTCGGATGTCAACATGACATCCTTTCAGCGCCTCAACGCCTGCTGAGCTATTCATATAAGACAAAGCTGTTTGGCCCAGGTCGGATGGATTACAACAGTACACAGGAAAGAGATGGTTACGTTCCTACATCACCTAACGTAAATACCACCTTAACATTTGTGGTCACATAAAAAAGGACATAACCTTTGTAGTGGCCGTAAATATACGGTAACAGAGGTGGACAGAATATTTTGAGGACCTTCTCAATAGACCAGCTCCATAAATCTCCCCGGACATCCAGCCAGCAGAAGAAGAGCTACAAATTAACGGTAAAATACCAACGAAGGAAGAAACACAGAAAGCCATAAAGCTTCTAAGAGACGGAAAAGCGTCTGGACCTGATGGCATTCCAGCAGAGGCCATCAAAGAAGATATCGACACGGCTACAGAGATGTTATATAAATTACTTGGTAAAGTCTGAAAAAAGGAAGAGATACCAGCAGAATGGAAGGAAGGATATCTGGTTAAGTTACCTAAGAAGGCAAATTTACAAGAGTGCACAAATTATAGAGGAATAATGTTACTATCAGTGCCAGGAAAAGTATTAAATAGGATTATCCTTGAGAGGCTAAAAGAGACCATAGACAAGAAATTGAGAGATGAACAAGCAGGTTTTCGACAAAACAGATCCTGTACAGACCAGATAGCCACTTTGAGAATAATAGTTGACCAAAGTCTGGAATGGAATTCACCACGATACATCGGATTTGTGGACTACGAAAAGGCATTTGACAGTGCAGACAGAGAATCACTTTGGAAATTGATGAAGCATTATGGAGTTCCCCTGAAGATAATTAATTTAATAAAGAAAACATATGAAGACATGACATGCAGAGTTCTTCACGAAGGACAGCTTGCAGAATCGTTTGGGATAAGAACAGGAGTGCGACAGGGATGCCTCTTGTCTCCATTTCTTTTCTTACTAGCAATAGATTGGGTTATGAGAATATCGACAACACACAACAGAAATGGAGTCCAGTGGACTCTGACTAAGTAGTTGGATGATCTGGATTTTGCTGATGAGTTGGCTGTTCTGTCCCATAACCGTTATCAGATGCAGGAGAAATTGAAAACACTCGATGAGAGGTCACAGCAATTGGGTCTGAAAATACACAGGGAAAAGACAAAAATAATGAGAATAAATGCAGGTAATGATAACATAGTTGAACTTGAAGAAACACCAATACAAGATGTAGAATCATACACATATCTTGGCAGCAATATAGACAAAGTTGGAGGGACAGACAGTGATATCAAACTAAGAATACAAAAAGCAAGAGGAGCTTTCATTGCATTGGGAAATATATGGAGATCAAGAGAAATCGGTTCCAACACAAAAAAAAGAATCTTCAACTCAAATGTGAAGTCAGTCCTATTGTATGGCTCCGGGACATGGAGAACAACAAAGACAACAACCAAAAAGTTACAGACTTTCATAAATGGGTACTTGAGTAGAATAGAGGGATTAAAATGGTATGACAAGGTTACCAACGTGGAACTGATGACAAGAACTAGACAAATGCCAGTGGAACAAGAGATGAGAAGAAGACGATGGCGATGGATAGGACACACAGTGAGGAAACCTGTTGATAGCATTACAAGGCAGTCCTTGTTCTGGAACCCCAGGGCAAGAGAGGCAGAGGTGACAAAGAAACAGATGGAGAAGAGAGCTGGAAACAGCCAGCATGATACCTTTTCAGCAGTTTCACTAAACCTCTTCAGTGCCCTTGTTCTCGACTGTCCACTCAGCCCCAACAATTTCAATAAATCATACACTGATGCAACCACGAGCTCTCTTGCTCCCACCTTAACAGCCATGACCCTTGCAGTGAACCCTTAGTGCCTCAGATCCGCGGCTAGATCTCTATACTTTGCCGCTTTGAACGAGTGTTGCTCGTCCAATCTGGATTCAAATGTCACGGACAGCTTAATCAATATAACCTGGTGCGACGATGAAGAATGCAGCCCTATATCCGGCCGTCTTCGAGATTTTCTGATACTCTCTGGATATGCCCCTCGTCCAGGTAGGTCTAACGCCTTCTCCCAGTCATTTGGACGGTCAAGAAAAGATGGTAAACTGCTGCCTGAATTACTCGGTATGGGGTGTGCTGACTTTCCTTTTCTCAGAAAGTATGTATTTGCGCTGTTCGGTCTGACTTTGCTATTTGCCTTCATCCTTGCCAGATCTATTGTCGCAGTGTCCTGTAAGCTTCTTCTTGTCTTTTCCCCCTCCCCCCCCCCCCGCCTCCATTTTATTTGTGTTACTCTATGTTTTGAGAACAAGTACTACATTTGCACATATACAGACACACTCATATATATATATATATATCACGACCACTATTTAGCTATGGTAGGGGCAAGGTGCTAGCTGGCTAATCCCTCACGGCTAGGGCATTACCATTGTTGTAAAGATTTCACTACGACACATAATATGGCTCGTGTCCACTGTCGTAAAATTGTTTGTAAACCCGCTGCTTAGTTAAATACACTGTGTTATGTCGCAATCGATATACAAATATGCACAGCCAATCCGCGCTCAAGATAGCGGGAGACAGAATAAACTTTGAATAAAACACTGTTAATTCGGAACTCTGAAAAACGAAAAGTACTAAAACGCAACTGGCCAATCGGTGGTGTCCCTGCAATTGAAAAAGACTGAAACGCAGCAACCCAATCAACGTGTTCCTACGCGCATTTGCATCTGCCTGCATCTGCCTCTATATATATACATATGATTGCGTTTTTAGTCAAATATAGATTAAATTATTGGAGTAAAGTAGCACAAGAAGTGACCCACCCAGCACATAAAGCATTTGTCAAAAACCAACCAAGTGTATAGGACGTCCCCTTAAGTAAAGATAAATATCCAACAGGGTGGGGAACAATAGAAGATCTAACGCAGTTCAAAGAACTATCAAACACAATTAAAAATAGTAATAAATACAGAAGCAAAATACCACCCTGGGAACTAAAAACACCAATCATAGACTACTCACTTACTGAAAAGATCAAACAAAACATAGAAGATAAGGAAGCCAAAATGATAAGTAGAAAGTTCATAGATCAACTAACTAAACAAAGTCTGGCGTCTACACTGATGGATCCAAGGGTGATAGTGGACAACTAGGTGCCTGAGTGGTAATACCACAATGGGGAATTAAAAAGAGCTACAGTGTAACTGAATGGGCTTCGATTTTTACCGCAGAGATGGTAGCAATTCTAAAAAGTTTAGAAATAATCGAAGATAACCCACCAGACGCTGTTACGATATTTGCAGACTCACTATCATCACTACAAGCACTAGAACACTCAAGTAAATGTAGCCGGCCAGACATAAAGGAAGAAATTCTAGCAATTAATACATCACCAGGGAACAGAGGATGTAGTGTGAGGCTAGTGTGGGTTCCAGCACATATAGGTATAGCTGGTAACGAGTTGGCAGATCAGAACGCCAAGAATAGAAGAATAAGTAAAAACAATATAAGAGAAGGACTGGGAAGGTCGGAGATCAAGAGCCAAGTGAAGATATATATAAACGAGGATTGGAAGACAACATGGAAGAACAGTAGAAAAGGCAGACACGCGTTCAAACTGCTGAAAGAACCATCAAGAACGTGCCAGGTCAGAGAAGAATTAAAAATACCATCAAACAAAAAACTGTGGCGTCTCCGTCTCGGTGCAGCATACTTTATGATAGAGGAACCACACTGCCAAGAATGTCAGGAAGAGAATGGCATAGACCACTACCTGATCCACTGTAAAAAGTATAAACAACAAAGGCTTGAATTAAATACTTACTATAGAAATCACAATATAGCCATGACAGGTGATAAGGTTTTAAGTATAGATGCCCCAAGAGATGCCCAATAAATACTTAAAAGATATATACATAAAACAAAGGAAAACATATAAGGTTAGTACTTCTGAAAAGACATTCAACCAAATAGAAATTAAGCAACAAGAACTATCTAACTAAAATCATTAAAAAAAAAACTACTCAGAAAAACAAGGATAGACAACGAGGTTTAAAAAAACAACAACTCAAAAAGAACAAATACTAATACAAATTAAAACCAAGTGTAAAGGACAATCGTTATCAATAAACAATACAAAAGAGAAAAAAAAATGGACAACTACTAATATAAATTAAAATCAGCAATTGCTAAAGACAATAGTTATTTAAATTAAATACAAAATTAGAAAATAAAATGACACCAAATACCCCAATTATAACCAAATTTCAGGTTGAACAGGGTAGACCAAGATGGAACGAGAAGAGGTAATAACGGTCAGCTGTTAAGTGCCCACTCTCCACCCATCACCTCTTTGAAACAACAACAACAACATATTCAAATCTACACACGGGACCCAAAGATGCAGCAATAGAGAATGTAGTCAGCGACACATAGCTTGACTGCTTGCGTCAGGGTCAGCGAACCAGAGCTGACCAAGACCTTACTCCACCTGGCTGAGAGAGTAGGGATCGAAGAGGGAAGGCATACCCGGTCCCAAAAAATGCCGTGCTGAAGTCAGATGTGTCGGCCGACAGGCGCAGAACAGTTCCGGCTAAACAGACACACCGCAACCAACGTCCTTTTCAGGACGAACGAGGAAGAGGAAGAAGAAGACATCTACACACAAACACAAAGACCAGCCAGAACGATAGACTAGAGAAGAGAAAGTTGCCAAGACTGATTCCTGCTTACATGCATGCCGAGCAGACTTGCTTCACTAAGTCGAGTCAAACTCTGGATTGTATTCTTCTTAGGGGGTTTATTCGTGTCATCAAACCTATGGTCGTAAGTTCAGGTCAATCCTGCTGCCTGGAACTTCGCAGGAGCATAATGGTTGTATTGGAGCTACATCCTTAGTCCCCCTCAGTGTTGTGTGCATCAATTAAGAAGGACAGAACTGTTTTAAGAGATGAGTACACATTAGTACCATTTCCGACAGCAAGTGTGAGCAATTAACTGTAAATGAAGAAAAAGTGATTTAGCGTAGTCAGAGACAAGATTAACAACACAGCTGATATAATTTTTCTATAATTAATTAATAGCAAAGCTGATATACCTTGTAATTTGTTTCCTATAATTGGAAAAAGGATATTACCTAGCGGCGTGGCATTTTATGACTGTCCACTCAACTACTTTTTGAGATCAGATCATTCACAGCCGTAACTAAGTTGTGATACCAGTGGTTCTCTCATACACTGGGACTTCACAATTTTCCTGCAGAAATTATATTTCTGTATTATCACTACTGTACTGATCCTACATACAACAAAAACCTCACGCTACATCCACTAAGGTATGACTGTGCAACAATGGGTGATACAAGAAATTAACACTTACTATCAGCACACGTTCCTTTATTACCAAGACGAAACATGGCCACACTCGGCCGATTGAAATACAAAAAAAAAAAAGGATATGGACAACTGCCACCAAAATGCATATAAATATAAGTGCTGATATAACACCAGGTAAGATGGCTACCCAAGCCTCAATCGTGAGCTTCGCTCAATCGAGCGACAACCAAAATGGTACTGTCGAGCTGACAGTCAACCTAAGGATTTACACACATACTCATTATGCATAGAACTAGCACTGAGGAAAACAATCACCTCCCTAGACACTAGGAAAAGACTTATATGGCGGGCACTGTATCACCAAAGAACACGGCAGCCTCAAGCTGGCGACAATCTGCGCCCACCCACGACTGCAGTCGGGACTCTCATACCCTCTTGCCGCACGAATTTTCCTCTGGCAACATGACAAAGTCGTTCGGCTATTTTCCTCGGCTTCCGACACTCTTGCCTTGTCACTAACAAGCAAGCAAACACAAAATAGCGATGTGACTATATATATATATACTCAACTACGAAAGTTTCACTTGTAATACCCGCTGCGCGCATGCGCACTTTTTTAAGTCTTTGTAAGGTATGCTTAAAAACTTGCACAGATTATCTTACTTTTCTGATAGAAAGCATCTTCGAACCACGTCATGGGGCCGAGAATACATTTTCTGAACAGGGTACAATCTTTTATGGACACCCTGTATATATATTTTCTACAAGACGTCACTAGGCGTGATGGTTACTGATTGCTGTGTCAGTCAGCGACCAATGACGAAAGAAAAAGATATATATGTATATAAAGTTCTATATGGCAGCGAGACATGGACAGTCTATGCTGTGCAAGAAAGAAGGCTCACTACTTTACATCTACGGTCTCTATGCCACATCCTCTGTATTTCATGGAACGAAAAAAACCAAACTTCGAGATGTTGTCACGTGCTGGCTTTCAAAGCATGTATACATTGCTTAGGCAGCGCACGGAAGAAGGTCGCGTTCCGAAAGATATCTTTAACCGACAACTGCCAGATGGCAAAAGAACAGTTGGGCGACCGCAGCTGAGGTTCAAAGATGTGTGCAAGAGACAAGAAGGTACTGGATATAAATCCAGAAAGCTGGGAGGATGAAGATGCCGATCGCACCATCTGGCGATGCTCTCTACGGTGCCACCTCAGATTAGGTGAAAAGAAATACATGACAAGCAGAAAAGAAGAGCAAACGTCGAAAGGAACACGAAGTGTCACGGGTTGTCTCCCCTTGCTCTGCAGTAGTGGTCCAACAGTGGCCCAAAACCTAGAGTATCTAATGTGGGTCTTCAAAGGTTTCTACCTTCGCACAAGATTATTCTTTGCAGAGTTGTAGATAGAAGGATAATGATGCTTCTACCTCGAGGCAGTATTCACAAGATATTTCAGAAGTCAATAAGAATGCTAAATGCGTCTGAGCACGTTATTTTTTTATCTGACCCGCCGCCTTTTGTGAAAATGTATATTGTATGATTTAGTTCGTTCAAGTCCCCAGCTGTTTATTTTAGCGAAATTCCTCTTATTATTATTGTTGTTCTTAATGAGTGTTCACAATGTAGATATAACTATATATATTAAATTCCGGATCACCGATGTACCTTTCGATCTGTAATAATTAATTCAACTATGAATTTATCAAAATCAACATATACAAATTTAATGATCAATTACTTTAACACTTGTAAATAAATATGACCAGTGATTAAGAAAAGTAATTAGGTTTCTTCACAGAAAAGTCTTTAGGCTTGATGAATTTAGCAAAATAAAGTTTGGTTGGTTTTGGTCTGTTACAACTGAGACTTGTCAAAATGCTGAAATGCCGATGCTGCTTTTCCGTAGATCCGTCTCTGGGGTGAGGGGCAAGTTCCCAGATCAATCAGGAAGTAACGGCTTCTGGTCAAAGCAAGACTCTTCAGGTCTCGATCTCAAGCTTCAAACCCAGTCTAGTAGTACAGCAAATGGTCTCTCCGGGTCATACCGCTAATAGTCGGGTCGTCTCGTACTGGTACCACAAACTCAATAATTGAGAGATCTCAGACTTCTTGCTCAGTAGATTAGTCTTGGCCACTTAACACAGATGACACGAACACGTCTTTGGTATTATTCCTGTGTCAGAATCCTTCTTTGACTTGTGAGTGAACCTGTAGTATTTTGGGTTCCTAATTAATATTGGCAAGTTTTCTACTTATGTGCAGAGATGCTCTTAATACTTATTGTCCGGTCATATAAATTCAGAATGCAACTCTATTCTTCTCTGTGGCAAGGTCCGAGCTATCTACGTTGACGATTTATGTAATGCAGTAACGTATGTCAAACTTTTTCTACGTTATATTGTAGGTTCCCCGCCCACGCTTCCACCCGGCGTTTTCGAAAAAACTCCCAATCACAGCAATAGATTATTCGCGCCTCAAATGCCAGTCAATACATTCAAAGCACATGTTGTGATACCTTTTCATCATGTAATATTTTCCACCACTCATGCGTTTAAAAAATGCAATTAGTCATCGTCCATTAATGAAGTTGTGATATTCGTAAAATGTTGTGAAAGTTGACTTATATCACACTTCCTGCTCACTCTTCCAAATGTCTTCAATGGTTGCGTTTATCTATAATTACCTGTCTTAAACAGTCGAAACGGAAGTGATTATACAGGCTTAAGCAAACACTTCATGCTTGCATCTACCTGGAGTCAATGTGGTATTAACACGTTTAGTGATTCAATTGATCTCTCGTGGATGGGCGATACGCTTGTCAGGACATACGAAGTGAAGTGTGGAGAGTGGAAACAATGACTCTTGTACGGAGTTCTGTGTGGCGAAAATGAGAAATAATAGAACCAAAAAAAGGGGGGGGGAGGAGGGGGGGGGAGGAGGAAAATGGAAGTAAAATTGAACGGTCCAATTTCATGACACGAGGGCAAAAAGCATCGAGGGCTGTGACCCAAGGGGCGCATTCCCATGGTCAGTTATGACTGAAGAGGCTATTATTATCATTACATTATTATAATAAGACAAAAAATTGACAAAGCTCAAACGTTATTTACAAATGTTGCTAAATGTGGCGAGTTTGACAATAAACGTTGATTATTTTGTTGATGGCCACTGACTGCTTTGACGGTCGGTGGCTAAGGATCAAAGAAGACGAAGAAGAATTTTTTTGATAAACAAGACCAGTTTCCTTTTTAGTTCAAGGATAATCTGACATTGTACATGAATTTTAATATTTTCATTTTCTGCTCTACTTCTACGTTTATTTTATATTTAATTGACATTTATTTGCAGTTGTGGTCTGCAGTATTTGATGAATAGGAGAAGATTTGGGGGATGGGGACACCCTGTATCAGGCGCCATAAACGTGTAACAGTTTTCAGATCACCAGAGCTGATTGATCACAGAAGGTAAAGGTAGGAGATCATAAAACACTTGGGATATATCATGTGAGAGACGGTATTTGAATGATGACCTCATCAAAAATATAAACCATGAAGTTTAGAATTCCACATTCATTTATCTTCTTCTCTGCCTTACAGCCTTATGCCCCAGCTGTTACAACTCGTATCAAGTTTTCTTCACCTTTTTGTTCATATATTTCAAGTTTGCACTTCACTGACTGTACATTATTGTAACTTCCTGTTCATAGTTTTCTGAATACATTAGACAGCGACTGGAATATTACTCGAGTTTGTTATTAGTTTAACTTGTTTAAAGATGAAGCACGTACCATTTATAGTGTTCTAACCTTAGACGTACAATATTTAGAGTTTGCTCCTTCCAAATGTTTTTTGCGTCTGTCTCTATTTTTGTGTGTCTGCCTCTGTTTCTGTATATCTGCCTCTATTTTTTATATCTGACTCTATTTTTATGTCTGCCTCTGTTTTGTTTTGGTCTGCTTTTTTTATGGATCTATCAGTTTTTTTTAGTCTGCCTCTATTTTGGGTCAGATTCTATTTTAGTGGTTGCGTCTATTTTGTGTGTCTGTCTCTTGTTTATTTGAGTCAGTCTCTATTTATGTTTCTGCCTCTGTTTCTTTATATCTGCCTCTATTTTAGTGTCTGCTTTTTTTTCTGCTTCTTTTTTTGGGTCATTTTCTATTTTAGGGGTTGACTCTATATTTTTTTGACTGCCTCTGTTGTTTGGATCTGTTTCTATTTTACTGTATAACGTCATCAAACTTAACGGTCTTTTATATTTGGACATGCGCCCTAATATAACTGACTAGGTTGAACGGGACACGCTTCGCCAATTTTTTTTTTTTTTAAATGAAACGAATGCCTAGCAACGCTATTAACTCCCTTCCATTCTATATGGACACAAGTCACTAACTCTCCTTTTAGAGCTTTAGAGAATTCATAGAACATATATTATTTGAACAACATTACACAAAACGTGACCATGATAACGTATAGGGACAAGGCGTTAGGATTTATAGTTAGTCTATAACGCGACGCACTAAAGACGACTTATCAACGGAAACTACGGTTACGTGTGATTCAAAAGCTGCGGATTATAACGTCTTCGTTCTTCTCTATGTTTCAGAGCCATACAATGAGACTAAATGTGTGGGTTGAGAGACTATTATATATGAGGTGGACTCGATATATTTTAATGCACATTCAAGTCACTATGCAATAAAAGCTCCTCTTGTGAGCTCGTGTTATAATGTTTGGTTGAGAAGGTTGGTAGGAACTTATTGTCATTTTCGGGCTCACAGGGGGACTTGTCAAATACATCGTCTTCATTAGGATGCAGCAAGCCCTAACATCATTGGAGGAGTGGGCGAAGGCATGGCTAGTAAAGATAAATGAAGGGAAAACATCATTCACAATGTTTTCTCGTTCTAACAAACCACAGAGATCTCCCAATTGGTGCTAAATGTAAAAAATCTACATCTGGATGACAACCCAAACTACCTAGGCATTACCGTTGATCGCCGCTTGACTTGGAAAACCCAGATTAAGAAATACAGGACAAGAGCAAGGCAGAGAATGGAAATCATGAAAAAAACTTGCTGGCACGGGTTAGGGAGCAGACGAGAGAGTACTAAAAAAGCTATATACTAGGCGAGTGAGACCTGTCTTAGGATGTGGCATTGCAGCATAGTCAACGGCAGCTAAGTCGAACTTTGACAAAATAAACAGAACCCAAAACCAAGCAATGAGAATCATAACAGGAGGCAAAGTCAACGCCCATAAAAGAGTTGGAAAAGATTACTCACCTCCAGCCTATGGAGGATAGATCATATAACAGAGCCCAGCAACACGCCGAGAAATTCAGGAGGCTGATAGATCATCCAATGCACCAGAGAATAAATGGACTTGGAAGGGGAAGACTGAAGCAAAGCAACTTTGTAGAGACAGTCAAAACAAAGATGGGAGCAGACCCTATAAACGCAATATCAACAGCTACGTCAATATGTACTGCACACAAGCTACCAATTTGGAAACAACAGTGCTTCCCTGAAATGCTAGAAAACGTTCCTGTTATTGAGAGAAAGAACAGCCAAAATAAAACAGAAAGAATGAGTCCTAACCACAAAATATATAGAGAAACATTACCCAAGCAACACCTGGATCCATCCATTCACAGATGGATCAGCAACTAATGCAACAGAAGATGGGGATGGAGGAGTCTTCCTGAGCTTAAGCAATGGCACACACAAAAAGATAGCAGTCGCAACAGGAACATTTTCAAGTAACTTCAGAGCAGAGGCAGAGACCTAAAAAACTGCATCTGAAATTCTAATGACAGAAGAAAGCTCAGAGAGACCAGTAGCTATCTTCTCAGATGCGCTGTCGGTGATTACGCTGAAAAGTCAAAGTAATGCTGAACTGGGTGACCTAAGAGTAACACTTCACAGACTATGTCAGCAATACAAAAGAGTCGTGATACAGTGGATCCCTTCTCACTGCAACATCCCTGGAAATGAAGAGGATGACAGATTGGCAAAGGAAGGGGGAAAACTTCCTCAACTTGACACAAATGTAACCTATGAGGAGTCCAAGAGTTTTATCAAGCGCAGATACAGGCACAAGTGGGAAGAAGAGCATCCAGGCCACACAAAAAATGATCCATATAACCAGCTCAGCAGAAGTGAACAAGTGGTAATCTTCAGACTTCGCACAGGTCATATCAGATTGAGATATTATCTATTCAACAAATTAAAGATAGGAACTACTGATAAGTGTGACTGTCTTCTTCTTTGATCCTTAGCCGCCAACCGTCAAAGCAGTCAGTGACCATCACGCCTAGTGGCGTCTTGTAGGGCAACAACAAATTGATTCCACTTTGCTCAGTCGGCGGCCATCCCCCGCACAGTGCCCCAACTCTGGTTCACCCCCTGCATCCCAGCCTCCACAGCCCCCCGCCAGGTTGTTTCCGGTCGGCCTCTCTTTTGCCCTCCCCCCCCGGGGTCCAAAGCACAGCTGCTCCCATGATGGCACCGGGGCCTCCCCCCAGGACATGGCCAACCCAGCCCCAGCGTCCGCCAGCCACGATGGTGTGCACGTCCTCTCGCCCGCTCCGAGCAAGCAGATCTCGGCCGGTGATGGCACTTGGCCAAAAGATTCTGTAAACCTTTCCCAGGCATGCTGTGCGAAAAGAGGACAATCTCGACATCTCCCTCTCTGCAACTTTCCAGCACTCTGCACCACAGAGAAGCACAGAAAGCACACAGCTATGATACAATCCCAATCCTGCGCCTGTGCTGCACCGAGAGGACCCCCCCCCCCAGATGCCGCCCAGGCCAAAAAAGGCTGCTCTTGCCCTATTCATTCTGACGCCGATGTCACCGCCGCCCCGCCGTCCGGTGGCACCACGCACCCCAGGCATGCGAAGGCGTCCGTCAGCACCAGCCGCCGATTCCCCACCGACATGGGCCCAGGGCCGCCAACGCCGAGCGCCATGACCCCTGACCTCTCCAAATTGATGCTCAAGCCTACCTGCTGGCCAAACCCACCAAGTTCATCCGTTTCCCCCCGGATGTGCCGATGCGAATGCGCCAGCAGTGCAATGTCATCTGCACACCCCAGATCCTCTCGCGAAGAAAATGCAGTCCATCCCACTCCTCCGGGACCGCCCTCTGTTGCCTGGCGCACCACCCAGTCCACGACCACCAAAAACAGAGTGGTCGACAAGGGGCATCCCCGTCGCTCCCCTGTCCCCACCCCAAAGGCCAGGCCGCTCTGTCCAACACCGTACGCAAAGTTGGCACAGAGGCCTTCCACGACTGACACCACGAAGCCTGGAACTCGACAAGCCCTCAGTACCTTCCACAAACTGTCCCCACGCATGCCGTCAAAAGCCTTTTCAAAATCAACGAAGCCTATGTACAGCTGGCTCTGCCACTCCGAGCAACGCTCTACAATGTCCCTGAGAGCGAACATATGATCCACACATCCCCTGTTCCCTCCAAATCCCGCCCGCTCTCTCCCCAGCCTGTGGTCCACCGCTTCTGAATCCCTCTGTACAACTATCCTGCCCAGTATCCCACTGGGAACCGAGAGAAGAGCAACTCCTCTCCAACCATTGCAGTCCGCAAGATCTCCCCCCCCCCGGGCAACCCGACAACCATTCCACTCTTCCCCTCTGATGATGCTGTCTCCGCCTTCCACACCCGTGCAAACAGTGGCTCCAACAGCTCCGCCGCCAGCACAGGGTCTGTAATAAATAGCTCTGCATTTAAGTTATCATGGCCAGTGTGATAAAATTAACCGTGATACAACGTTAAAATATCTCCAAAGATAAAATGTAGGGATAAAAATAATGCGTAAGCTACTAGAAGACATGATCGCCCATGCCGCGGGTCACCACCCGCCATGGAAACTATCTTGTTAGACGTGAAGGCAAAACGTTTACCCTTGTAGACGGGATGAGAACGGAGATCTAAAAGAAAAATATGACTGAACACGTGCTTGAAACTAGCAAGGCTAAAAGGACGCAATTGGTGGGGAAAGAAAAAAAAAAAAATTCACGTCCCCAAGTTGACACAAGGTAAAGAAATGGACAAAAGGGACCTTAGCTATTATACGCAACAGTTATTTCTTGGACGCTTTTATGATACTTAGTCCTTTTATTTGAATTCAGCGGCAAACGCATTACAGAAGATGCTCGAACATATTTTAAAAAAAAAAAAAACTAACCTTGAAAAGTAACTTTTTCTTAATAATAATGTTAGGAATATAAAACCTAGCTGGCCTGATGGCCCATCTTGAGCAGAGAAATAATATGCTTTCATTTATACAGACGGATAGATAATAATGAAGATATTGACAAAAGACTGTGTTGTTCATATCAGCGAGCGACTGCATTGAAACAAAAAATGTCACTAATTTTCAAAAAATTGCGGCCTTGAGACTCAAGTGCTAAAATCTAGATGAATGAAAGAGAGGGGGAATTAGTGGAAAGCTGTGGCTAAAAATAACTCTAGAGGCAGATTCGTGTAGGAAATGCATTTATAAACAAGTGTGTTGTTGTAAAAAAACGCAAGTAGAGACAGACGGACCAACAGACAATAATACATACTTGACTGAGGTATGACTGAATTGACTTTTGGTAGGAGGTTGGAAAATTGAAAAGGGGGAAAGGCGGTGATTGGCCACAGATAATCATATTATCGGCGCTCAGACGCGCATTTTTGCCATTCAACATAAATTGTCCAGTAGTAGACACAGTAATTCTTCAGTGGTGTAATTCCCAGAAGCTAATTACAATATTTAGAGGGACGCCATACTAGAGCCAGCAGCTCAGCTGAGTTTTGCTAGCATATAACTATGTTCTCTATTCATAATTCTGAACTGCGAGTTTTTATTTGGCACCAAAGTGGTGTCAAATGCTATGTTGAAAAATACAAGTGTGGACCCGTGCAGTCTAGTATTTTGGCAGAGCAGCCTTAAAATGCCCCCAAGCACGGAGAGGTGGGGCCACCAGATTCCAGCACCAGAACTACTCAGTAAAGATACGTGAGCGTCTGGCCTGCTGGACATTCACCAACTTATTTCCTAACTAACACACCAACTATATTCCCATCAACTAGAACATACCATGTTGGGAAATAAAACTTGTATTCCTCCCATCAGTAATGGACAATGTTTGGTAGTCATAGACTGGGAGTGATGAAGCCACCCCAACAGCACATCCATTAATCGTTCTCCCAGATAAATTACAAATATAAACAGTAGTAATATTAACTAGTCTTGTAAAATACATATGTACACACCTTTCATTTATTATGCCATATATTCATGCATTTCATTCATAATTGCAAAACCTTTCATATGTTCTGACCAAAATAAAACCTTGGTTCAGAACAAATAAACTTAAAGAAAATTTACTATCAAAGTTTTTACACAGCTTGAGTTAGTTCAGTGTGTTATAAATTTTTATTAATAGTATTAGACTTATTAAATAATCTACCACAACACATTCCATATCAGTACCCTAGATTTTTAACGTAGCCACATTCATTAGTAAAAAAGATATGTGTGAGGTCGTAAGTGGTAGCAAGAAGGGCCTTCTGTAAATTCACAGCTACATTTATCTCAGGAGCCTTCACAGCTGACCTCATGCATCACACTAGGTAATATCACAACCATACAATACCATCAAATCCACTACATATATTGGGGTCTTGTCCAGGGATAATTAGCTTATCAATAATATTAGGATCTCCTGGTGGGAGAATTACAATTTAGGGGAACAAATTGTAAAAATTAAAACTGTCCCTTAAAATTAAAAGTTGGTGAATCTTCACAGCCAGTGGTAATTAATTAGTTAACTGGCTAAGTAGAATTATTTTAGACTATAGTAATTAAAATTACTTTAGTGGTTAGAGATTTATCTTGCTCATTGCTAAATTGTCTAAAAAGTATGGCGGAGCTGGCAAAGTTCAGATCAGCTGCTGTGCTAACGGCGAAGGATGTGGGAATGGATGGTCAGGTTTTAATTCAATATGTTACGGCTGAATGTGATAAGTATATTGAACGGGAAGAAAGAAGATTAGAAAAAGAGGCCGAAAGAAAATTAGAGTCTGAAAGATTAGCTGAAGAGAGGACGCTGCAAATTGAGGCTGAGACTAAGAGGCTGCAGATTCAGGCTGACAAGGAGGCTAAAGCATTAGAGGCAGAAGAAAAACGACAGCAAAGGGAGGCAGAAGATAAAAAGGCCGAAAGGGAGGCAGAAGATAAACGATTGACTGCCGAAAGGGAGGCAGAAGATAGAAGGTTGCAAAGGGAGCACGAATTACGACTAAGGGAGCTGGAGCTACAAGGCCAGGCTCCTGAAAATGGTGCCAGCCCTTTTGCCTCAGATGCTACGCCCAGTCTGGGAGCCTCAACATCAGCTATGGGGTTTCATTTAGACCATTTTGTTGAAAAAGACGATGACATCGAGGGGTACCTAGGACGTTTTGAGTTATTAGCTACTACATATGGGTTAGAGAGAGAGAGGTGGAGTTTAAAGTTATCACAGAGACTGAGAGGTACTTCTTATGAAGTCTTCGCAAAAATGAACAGAGAAGACCAAGACAATTATGACATGTTAAAGCAGGCTTTGTTATTAAGGTACGAAAAAAATGGTGAATTTTATCGTAAGAAATTTAGAAATGCCAAACTGTTGTCTGGGGAGACATACCACCAATTCTCTGCCAGACTGGAAACCTATTTGGAGAAATGGACGGCTCTGGGGAAGACCCAAGATCTTAAGGAGATGATCATGATAGAGCAATTGAGAGAGTCCATGGCTCCAGACATGAGAAAATTTCTCATGGAACAAGGTGCAGAGAAGTTGGGGGAGGTTTTAAATGTCGCTGAGAGGTATCAGGCAGCCCAGGCAGAGGTAAGTGGCTCTAAAAAGAAGCACATAGAAACTTTTAAAACTCCACAGCCATTTAATAAATTTGAAAATAGAGAACAGGGTAATAAGGGCAGGACAAACTTTGAACGGCCAAGAAATGACTATCGAGACAGAAACTCACAGTTCAATGACCAAAAATCCAATGAAAGAAAACCGTTTAATCAAGGAAAAAAAAGGTGTAAATGGTGCAAGAAAGATAACCATAACACCGAATTTTGTAGAAGGAAACCTTCAAACATTGCTGCAATCAAGTCGGGGACTCAAAGATTAAAGGTTAATCCTAATGGACAGCAGGTACCTTATCACCCCCCAGTTTGTGAGGATGTTATTTGTAATGGGGTCACCATAAGGTGCCTTTATGATACAGGTTTGGATTATGATTCAGTTGTGAAGTCTAGCCTAGTGGACCCAAGTCAGTATACCACAGAAACAGTGGAAATACAAGGGTCGACTAAGGACATACCACTCATGACACTTCCCATCGCAAGGATAACGGTGAAAACTCGCTATGTGGAAGGAGAAATCAGAGCAGCAGTGATAGATGGACCAATCTACCCTCTGATATTGGGGTGTAGATACGTCTTCTTGGGGAATCCCGAGAGACCTGTGATCATGGCGACAGTGCAGACCAGGTCACAGAAGAAGGAGGAAGAAGGTGAACCTATAAATGCTCATCCAGAGGAGATGAGGAAGGCGCAGGCTGAGGATAGGACACTCAAGCCATGTTTTAAAAAATTGCCCAAATGCCACACACCTCCGAGCAAGGGGGAATATTTTATGAAGAACAAACTATTATACAGGAAGGCCGGAACTGGAACAAATGGTCACAACCAGGTGGTTCTTCCCACTTCATATAGGGATAAAGTGATGGAACTCGGGCATGCGATTCCCTTCAGTGGTCACATGGGGATCAGCGCGACAGGACAGCGTATAGCTTGTCATTACTTCTGGCCAGGGATAAAGGAGGATATAAAAAGATATGTCAAATCCTGCCCAGAATGTCAAAGGGTAGCTCCAAAGCATTGGACTGCTCCTGCAACTCTAGGGGAAATGCCCATAGTGGGAACACCTTTTGAGAGGGTTGCAGTGGATATTGTGGGACCTCTCACTCGGGCCAAGAGGAGGAACAGTTACATCCTTACTCTGGTGGACACTTGTTATATGTGGGGAGAGGCGGTAGCCCTGCCATCAATTGATTCAAAACATGTAGCAGAGGCACTACTTACAATATTCACCCGATTAGGATTCCCGCATCAAATCTTGACTGATAATGGCTCTCAGTTCAAGGGGAAACTAACGGAAGAAGTTTTTAAGCTATTTCAAGCCAGACACTTTCATTGTAGTCCGTACCATCCGCAAGGGAACGGCCAGCTAGAGAGGTTCAATGGGACTCTCATTTCTATCCTGAGGAAGCTGGCACACGAAAAACCGGATCTGTGGGATCAATTCCTGCCCGCCGCATTGTTTGCGTATCGGGAGGTACCACATAGTTCAACCGGGATGGCTCCCGCAACTCTGCTATTTGGGAGGCCAATAAAAGGTCCATTAGAAGCACTATTAAGGACCTGGACAGATGAGAAGGCGGAAGAGACTGTTACCTCATCTTATCAATACGTGAACGAACTGACCACTCGTTTGAAAGCTGGATGGAAACTGGCAAATGATAATTTGAAACAAGCCAGGAAGAAACATGCAGCATATTTTAATAGGAAGGCAATGGACAGAGAACTAGCTGTGGGAGAGAAGGTGCTTCTTCTACTACCCGGCAGCCAGAATAAATTGCAAATTGGATGGCAAGGTCCATATATGGTTCTAGAGAAGGTGTCTAGAACAAACTATAAAATTGACAAAAAGGGGAAGGAGAAAGTTTATCATGTAAACCTGTTAAAGAAGTATCTGGACAGACCACTCCAGGAAAGCACCCCCTTACTGACCTTGGCTATCGCAACTCAAATGCAAAAGGAACCACTCACCTCACATGAATACCCATTACATCCTTGTAAAACAGCAGCACAAGTAAAAGTCAGTAAGCACCTGACTAAAAATCAGAGATAGAGAGTTCAACAGGTTCTGGAGGAACATACAGATGTATTAACAGATAAACCAGGACACACAAATTTGCTACAGTATGACATGAAACTGGTAGACTCAAACCCAATCTGTATGAGAGCCTATTCTATTCCGTTCGCGAAGGAGAAGGCATTGAAAGAAGAAATAGATTATTTGTTGAATGAGGGGATTATTTCACACAGTGAATCATCTTTTAGCTCCAGTGTCGTTTTGTTGAGGAATCCGTCTGGGGAACACAGACTGTGCATAGATTACAGGAAACTGAATGCTGTCACAGAAGGACAAGTGGATCCATTACCAGACACAAAACAGTTATTTGCCAGATTGAACAAGGCAAAATACTTTTCAAAGGTGGATCTTAGTAAAGGCTATTACCAGATTCCAGTGAAGCCTGAAGTGAGACCTTATTTGGCTTTTAGCACTTCGGATGGACATTATGAATTCAACATGCTACCATTCGGACTGAAAAATGCTCCGAGTGTATTTTCAAGGATGATGCGCAAATTGTTGGATCCCCTGAATAACCCATGTATCACGAATTTCATGGATGATATTCTCGTCGCCACAGAGACATTTGAAGAACACATTGACGCTCTAAATATGTTATTTAATAGGCTTAGGGAGGCGAACTTAACTGCTAGGCCAACAAAATGTTGTATTGGATGCAAAGAGTTGGAATTCTTGGGACACACTGTATATCAGGGTAACATGACCCCTGATCCCAAGAACTTGGAAAAACTGCAGAGAGCACCTAGACCACAAACAAAAAAGGACGTGCGATCATTCGTGTCGTTATGCGGATTTCATCAAAAATACATCAAAGATTTTAACTCTATTTGTGCTCCTTTGACTGATCTGACTCGCAAGGGACTTCCAGATAAAATTATTTGGACTGCGCAAAGTGAATTAGCGTTCCAAGACTTAAAGGAAAAACTCACTAGCAAGCCTATTCTCAAAGTGCCTGATTTGACACAGGACTTTGTCGTAAGAACAGATGCAAGTAATGTGGGACTCGGGTGGCTTTGTTGCAAAGATCATCTTCACCTGATGGGGAACTGAACCCAGTCGCTTATGCAAGCCGCAAACTGAATAAGGCGGAACAAGGATATTCCACAAGCGAAAAAGAATGTTTAGCGTTAATCTGGGCAATAAAGAAGTTTCAAATCTATCTGTATGGTAGGACTTTTGTGGTCCAGACGGATCATCAGCCCCTCGTATTCTTATCTCAGGCTAAGCATGAAAACGCAAGATTGCTGAGGTGGTCTTTATTGCTTCAACCTTATCAGTTTAGTATCCAATATATCCCAGGCAAATTGAATGTCGGTGCAGATTTCCTCTGTCGGCACCCCTGTGATCAAAATTAGAGTAGTGGCAGGCGTGAGGAGTAATTTTATCTATGTGTATCACTGGTTTTGGAAATTGCCGTAGGCATGTTTTCAAGTGGGGAGATGTGTGATAAAATTAACCGTGATACAACGTTAAAATATCTCCAAAGATAAAATGTAGGGATAAAAATAATGCGTAAGCTACTAGAAGACATGATCGCCCATGCCGCGGGTCACCACCCGCCATGGAAACTAACTTGTTAGACGTGAAGGCAAAACGTTTACCCTTGTAGACGGGATGAGAACGGAGATCAAAAAGAAAAATATGGCTGAACACGTGCTTGAAACTAGCAAGGCTAAAAAGACGCAATTGGTGGGGAAAGAAAAAAAAAATTCACGTCCCCAAGTTGACACAAGGTAAAGAAATGGACAAAAGGGACCTTAGCTATTATACGCAACAGTCATTTCTTGGACGCTTTTACGATACTTAGTCCTTTTATTTGAATTCAGCGGCAAACGCATTACAGAAGATGCTCGAACATATTTAAAAAAAAAAACAACTAACCTTGAAAAGTAACTTTTTCTTAATAATAATGTTAGGAATATAAAACCTAGCTGACCTGATGGCCCATCTTGAGCAGAGAAATAATATGCTTTCATTTATACAGACGGATAGATAATAATGAAGATATTGACAAAAGACTGTGTTGTTCATATCAGCGAGCGACTGCATTGAAACAAAAAAATGTCACTAATTTTCAAAAAATTAAGGCCTTGAGACTCAAGTGCTAAAATCTAGATGAATGAAAGAAAGGGGGAGTTAGTGGAAAGCTGTGGCTAAAAATAACTCTAGAGGCAGATTCGTGTAGGAAATGCATGTATAAACAAGTGTGTTTTTGTAAAAAAAACGCAAGTAGAGACAGACGGACCAACAGACAATAATACATACTTGACTGAGGTATGACTGAATTGACTTTTGGTAGGAGGTTGGAAAATTGAAAAGGGGGAAAGGCGGTGATTGGCCACAGATAATCATATTATCGGCGCTCAGACGCGCATTTTTGCCATTCAACATAAATTGTCCAGTGGTAGACACAGTAATTCTTCAGTGGTGTAATTCCCAGAAGCTAATTGCAATATTTAGAGGGACGCCATACTAGAGCCAGCAGCTCAGCTGAGTTTTGCTAGCATATAACTGTGTTCTCTATTCATAATTCTGAACTGTGAGTTTTTATTTGGCACCAAAGTGGTGTCAAATGCTATGTTGAAAAATACAAGTGTGGACCCGTGCAGTCTAGTATTTTGGCAGAGCAGCCTTAAATTGCCCCCAAGCACGGAGAGGTGGGGCCACCAGATTCCAGCACCAGAACTACTCAGTAAAGATACGTGAGCGTCTGGCCTGCTGGACATTCACCAACTTATTTCCTAACTAACACACCAACTATATTCCCATCAACTAGAACATACCATGATGGGAAATATAACGTGTATTCTTCCAGTCAGTAATGGACAATGTTTGGTAGTCATAGACTGGGAGTGATGAAGCCACCCCAACAGCACATCCATTAATCGTTCTCCCAGATAAATTACAAATATAAACAGTAGTAATATTAACTAGTCTTGTAAAATACATATGTACACACCTTTCATTTATTATGCCATATATTCATTCATTTCATTCATAATTTCAAAACCTTTCATATGTTCTGACCAAAATAAAAAATTGGTTCAGAACAAATAAACTTAAAGAAAATTTACTATCAAAATTTTACACAGCTTGAGTTAGTTCAGTGTGTTATAAATTTGTATTAATAGTATTAGACTTATTAAATATCTGTGTGAGTGTGTATGTAATCTACCACAACACATTCCATATCAGTACCCTAGATTTTTAACGTAGCCACATTCATTAGTAAAAAAGATATGTGTGAGGTCGTAAGTGGTAGCAAGAAGGGCCTTCTGTAAATTCACAGCTACATTTATCTCAGGAGCCTTCACAGCTGACCTCATGCATCACACTAGGTAATATCACAACCATACAATACCATCAAATCCACTACAGCCAGGAGCTTTTCCGTTCTTTAACCATTTGATTGCTGTGATGATTTCTTCTTTTCGTGGAATGTCTGTATTAACATCTAGATCGTTTTCAGCCTCAGGAACATTCAATTGTGTCTCTGGTGGTTCCCTGTTCAGAGTTTCTCTGAAGTGCTCTGCTCATCTTGTTTCCTGTCCCTCTGCTGTCGTGATGATATTTCCTTGCTTATCTCTTACTAATGTAATATTGTTTGCACCTCGTTTTCCGCTGATGAATTTAGTTATTTTGTATACTGTGCTTTGTTCATTTCTCAGTGCTGCCTCTTCTGCCTGTCTTGCAAGATCGTCTAGGAAATTCCTTTTGTTGGCTCGGGTTTGGCGTTTAACTTCCTTGTCCAGCTGACTGTACTGTTCGCTATATAGTTGCTTTAACCTGGGGGACTTCGCTTCTGTTTTCTTTCTTTTCATTTCCTTTCTCAGTGTTATGGTGTTTAATGTTTCTGGTGTTATCCAGTCTTGCTTCTTCCTTTCCTGGAATCCCAAGCATGATTTGCTGCTTTCCTTATATATTGTTAAAATGGTGTTGAATTAAGTGTGACTGTGGCACCGATAAAATGACTGCCGAACATCTGCTTCAAAGGGTGCCCACCATATGAGGAACAGAGAAAACGCATATGGCCATCATCAGTTGCATTCCTGGAGAACATATACGGAGATATCAACAGCCTCAGGCTGACCACTGCTTTCTTTGAACTTATTCAAGTTGACATCTGAGGGTGAACGAAGAAGAAGAAGAAAAAAAAAGAAATACCTCGTCTCAACGTTAGTTAGGCAGCACTTTGTGCCGGTCAAAAATAGAATTTTGTCTGCAGGCTAAAATTAAACATCAAAAGAAACTCGTCTTATACATATTTATTGACTTAAATTGAGCCTAGCGTGCATTTATTTATCCCATATAAAATATAACTGCATGTTTCTATAACAGCATCAAAGGACAGAAACATTTTCTTTGGAATTTGAAATACTCTGTAATTGTGTGCTTTGCTACAAAAGTGTTGCAAACAAAATGTATATAAAGTAACGATTTATTTTTTTTAAAGTTATGAATAGCTTTTCCGCACATATTACTCCCCTTGTAATAAAAATTACGCCCCTTAGATAAAACGCATAAATGTTTCTTAACGTTTAAGTATGAGGAAAATAACAATGCGATGGTAGTGGAACATTAATGAGAGTTAATAATTTGTCAATGTCTGGTTGTGTAGCGAATACAGAAAGTTAGTTTAAAGTCAGTGTCTTTACGTGCTTGTTTATGTGGGAACTGACTTTTGTCCCTCCCCCCCCTCCCCGAACTTCCTTTTTTTTTATCCAATGCGTATGGAATCAATACTTGCCGAGTTTGTATATGTAACCCGCCAAGCACTCCAAGGGAGGTAACTAACAATCATTAATGTGACTGCCATAATAAAAAATAGCCTATATGTGTTGCATGAAAGTGCTAAATGTCTCTCAACTGGATTAAACTTAATATTAAACCCAAGCTTGCGCCGTGCCAACCTCCCCCTTCCTCCCCCAAAATCAATATTTAAAAAAGGCAACCACAGATGAAGTTTGAAAGATGTGAGCAAGAGAGACATGAATAGATAAATGCAGGATTCTGGGAGGACAGATATGTTGTTCGCAGCAAGTCGAGATGCTGCCTACGATTATGCAAAAACAGGCTCTTACAACACGCTGTGGAAATAGCCATTTTAGAGATGCCCCCTAAACGAAATGGGTTCAATTCAAAACGGATGACGAATAGCCAAGAGAAGGATGTCACTTGAGAGCCATGACCCAAGGTTGACCGCTGCCATAAAAGTCAAGGTCCATCAAATGATCACAGTATACGATTTACAATTTCTACAAAGTGATTGGCAAGTCAATTTCTTCTTTTTAAAATGTTATTATCAGCACTTGTACCTACTGGATATACATAACATGCATGTCGAAACAAGGAGTAATAACTGCTATTTGAAATTTGACAAATACGTTGTATTTCTTATTCCCATCAACAAAACAACAACAAATTCTAAAATGACAAATAAACTCAACGTTACAAGACAAAGCAAAAATTATTGCCCGCCACGATGTCACGTGATCTCCCGTTGCGCTGTTGTTTAATGTGACACATCATTGTATTTTATAAAATAACAGGTAAGTCGCTGTATAGTGACGTTTGTTTCATATAAAGTAATTGGATAACAGGAAGAACTAACAAATTAAACATAACAAGTGATTTTACAATTACCCTGTATAATAACATCAATCAATACATTTTAGCTCCCCGAGGAGCATATGCCTTCAACAAACAAATGCCAAGTCTTCCTGTCCTGTGCCATCAGCTAAAGCTCTTTCCATGTTTTCCTCATCATTGTCCCCTCTGTATCCAGCTCTCTTCTCCATGTGTGTTTTTTGGTCTACCTCTGCCTCTCTTTTCCGGTGGATTCCAGAACAAGGACTGCCTTGTAATGCAATCAACAGGTTTCCTCTATGTGTGTTCTATCCATCGGCAGCGTCTTCTTCTCAACTCTTGTTCCACTGGCACTTGTCTGGTTCTTGTCATCAATTCCACATTTGTGACTTTGTCATACCATTTCAGTCCTTGTATTCTATGCAAGCACCCGTTTATAAAAGTCTTCAGATTTTTGGTTGTTGTTCTCCATGTCTCAGAGCCATACAATAGGACTGACTTCACATTTGAGTTGAAGATTCTTATTTTCATGCTGGATCCAATTTCTCTTGACCTCGATATATTTCCCAATGCAATTAAAGATCCTCTTCCTTTTTGTATTCTTATTTTGAAATCACTGTCTGTCCCTCCAACTTTGTCTATGTGACAGGGGCTAGGTGTGGTGGAGGTGAACTTATGTCGATGTGGCACCTTACACTCAAGACCCATGCACTAAGAAAGTTTATTAAGGATCGTTTGACAGGGGTTGCAATTATTGGTTGCTTGCAAACCTCTCAGCAGCAGACTTAACAATTCAAGCAACACAAATCCTTATACAGATCAACATTTAATACTACCGAACATAGCAAACACCAAACAAAACCGAACACCCAGGCAGTGTTCATAGACTTTGTGTCATGTCTCTGTTCTACCCACACAGGGCGCCTAGTATCTTCGTTTTCTCTTGTCTGGACTGAATCTTCAAAAAGGCCTGTTTGCCGCTCGCTATCTCCTTTATAAGCCCTCGGTCGAATCACTCATCTTAATCCGCTGCGCGTATTAATTGCGCCACGCAAATAACACACACGATTATCGCTCTAGAAATAGCGAAAAACACAAATATAACACAACTAATTTGAAGGCTTTATTATGGCCTAGTAATAAATCTTCTCCTCTACACCTCACGGTAGAAGGGGAACGACTAAGTAAGTAAATAAATCTTCTTCTTGAAGATTATGTGGTGAAAAGGCACTAAACCACAGAGACAATATGGCTGACAAGATGGGTGAACCACGGAGACAATATGGCTGACAAGATGGCGCGGTCACATATTCCCCGCCTGATTTTGTTGTCGTCCCGACAACTGCACAAAATTAGGCGCTTCAGTCGTATCTACCAAATCTGGAGAATCATCTTTTCATTCACTTCGTCTCAGTTCGTTGCCAGTGACTCTAATGCTTGGACTCGCTCTATTCGTTCGTTGGATGATATATGGACCCCCTGTCATTGTGGGAGCATGAACAACAATGTACTCCTCTTCTGACCACATATCACGTATTTTGGATCTCTCAGCGTTGTGCATTTTCTTCTTTACCAATTCTCCCACCTGTAGTGGAGTAGAACACGGCAGCTTGTCACATCTCTCTTTCCGGCTTCTGCAACTGTGCCTCTGCTATTACGCGCTCCCGTTGCAGCCTGGAAACGTGTCCTTCAACGAGTTTTAGATGAGTCTCCTCCTCTAAATGTCGACCACTTTTCCTGGTCCACTTAGGGTGACAGTTGCCACGGCCATCTCTTCGCTTGCACTGTGACGGCAATCTAGATGTGCTGGTACGCCTAGAAAGAGCGCTGCTTGAGGGACAAACCGATATCAAATGGTCTGGGGACTTACAATGAAAACATCGCTTAGGAAGCGGGCCCTGGGGACACTTGGCTGCCATGTGGTTTGAAAAGTCTCCACAGTTGAAGCATCTTATTTTCCTAGGCTTCCTCTGTGCCCTGGGTCGCCTCCTGCTACTCTTACATTCCTGGCCGCCTTTGACTTTCTTTCCTGCAATAAGTATCTCACACTCCGGCCGACCACCAACCACCTTTATCTTTGAGTCATTCTGCTCCTCTTCTGTAACCTGACTCCCAGCTGCAGAGGGTTCTAGTTTATTGCCTGTGGACATCGATTCTGTACGTGGCCTTAGTCCTCTGCGTCTAAGACAGCGAACTCTCCTGGTACGTCTCTCCTGCTCCTGAGTAATCGCATCAATTTTAGCCTCTAACTGAGCCACCTGTGCTCTCAGCAGCTCTACTTCTGCGTTTAATGCATGTGCATCTGGTACCATCATCGTATTTGCTGCTTCGACACTGGCGACACCTGCTTCAGAAGCTGCTTCGGCACTGGCAACACCAGCCCCAGAAGTGGGTTCAGTGTCTAAAAACCGAAGGACATAGTCCCTCAACGACGTGAACGATGCTGTAGGCTGTTTGATGATCGTTTCTTTTGCAAGCTTTCTTGGTAGATCATCTCTAAGACAAGCAGCAAACTGGTCACGAAGAAAGGATTTCTCCAAAGGAGTGACGTTATTCTGCTTTTGTGCTGTTACAACACTTTCAAACACCTCTTGGATGCGATGGGAGAATTCCCAAAGAGACTCCCTTTGCACCTTGCAGGGTAGAATAAAAAGTGGCCATTAGCTCTGGGATGTTTCGACGTTCCCCGTACACCCTAAGAATGGAGTGTAGCATCGCTTCTGGGTCATCGTCATCAGCCTGAATCCTAAGCTCCCTGCGGACACTTGGGGTCACACTGTCAAGAATAACATCTGCCTTGTTCTCTTTACTCATCATCCCTACTATCCAGGCAGCTCTCACCTCTCTGACATATTCCTCGGCCGTAGGACCCGTGCGCTTCCCAAAGCACCGCTCTTTCCTGTGAGTAGGTACCACGATGTACTGTACTCGTTCTGGTTGAGGATCCAGCCCCACTACAGGGTCATCCACCTAAGTCACATCTTCGTTATCCAACCTACTAGCAGCACGTATGTTGGGTGCCGCCATCTTGTTGCTAGTAGAGTTGACTAGAAATATTGACAAACTGGATGATCCCGTCCCTCGCCTTGCACTGAACTGGGTGTCCTACTGTTTCGGCTGTTGCTACTCTGATTGCCGAAGAGTTGCTTCACTGCGTGCTGTCTGTCAATCCTGCCGACGACGCCACTTGTGACAGGGGCTAGGTGTGGTGGAGGTGATCTTATGTCGATGTGGCACCTTACACTCAAGACCCATGCACTAAGAAAATTTATTAAGGATCGTTTGACAGGGGTTGCAATTATTGGTTGCTTGCAACCCTCTCAGCAGCAGACTTAACAATTCAAGCAACACAAAGCCTTATACAGATCAACATTTAATACTACCGAACATAGCAAACACCAAACAAAACCGAACACCCAGGCAGTGTTCATAGACTTTGTGTCATGTCTCTGTTCTATCCACACAGGGCGCCTAATATCTTCGTTTTCTCTTATCTGGACTGAATCTTCAAAACGGCCTGTTTGCCGCTCGCTATCTCTTTTATAAGCCCTCTGTCGAATCACTCAACTTAATCCGCTGCGCGTATTAATTGCGCCACGCAAATAACACACACGATTATCGCTCTAGAAATAGCGAAAAACACAAATATAACACAACTAATATGTAGGCTTTATTATGGCCTAGTATTAAATCTTCTTCTTGAAGATTATGTGGTGAAAAGGCACTAAACCACAGAGACAATATGGCTGACAAGATGGGTGAACAACGGAGACAATATGGCTGACAAGATGGCGCGGTCACATCTATATTCTTCTTTTTCTTATATCCTTAGCCGCCGACCATCAAAGCAGTCAGTGGCCATTGCGCCTGGTGGCGTCTTGTAGTACAGCAACAAATTGATTCCACTTTGCTCGGTCGGTGGCCATCCTTCGTACAGTGTGCCAACTCTGGTTCATTCTTTGCATCTCAGCCTCCACAGTCCTCCGCCAAGTTGTTTTCGGTTGGCCTGTCTTTCGTTTTTCTCATTTCTGCTTTGACCTGTTTTAGTTTACCCTTCTCGTTCACTTTCTTGACATTCCAAAATCCTATTCTTGTTTCACGTTTTGCGGTCAGGACGTCCATTTTCGCGTCAGTGGCTTCCTTTCGGCTTTCACCACTGACAGTCATACGAGCCTCAGACTCCGGATGTCCGTCCCGCAGCAAAGTTTGTTCATTTGTTGTCGTTTCCGTAACTTCGTTTCTTTTTATATAGACAGGGGTGTCAGCCCTATGCTAAAACTCTCAACCTGGAGGGCCAAGTATTGACATCAGTGATGGCAGTTTGTCTATATTACTGCCAAGATATGTATAGGTTTCTACATCTTTTAGTTGTATTTCTTCAGGTTCAACATTGTTATCATTTCTTGCATTTATTCTCATAATCTTTGTCTTTTCTCTGTGTATTTTCAGGCCCACTTGTTGTGACCTCTTATCGATAATTTTCATTTTTTCTTGCATCTGATTATGGTTATGGGACAGAAGAGCCAAGTCGTCTGCAAAATCCAGATTTTCAAGCTGTTTAGGCAGATTCCACTGGATTCCATTTCTGTTGTGTATAATCACATGTCTTGTTACAAATACGTTGTTAGCAATAATCTAAAGGGCATGTCGTAAAGTTCACGGGGATCATTGAAGAGACAAAGACATAATAAAACCATTGCACATTCAGACATGTCGTTGAAGCGACTAATACGAGGTCGTGAATGAGGATGGTAACTTCATCACGTAAAACAAATTGCTTCAAGAACCACCGGTGCCATAGTATCCCATGCTATACGAGGAGCACAAAAGAGAATGATGATTGTCACAACATGGTTAACAGCTGTAGACTGTTGTGGTGGGTTTTGATGTTATGAATGTTGGTGTTATATTTATAGTGTAACTGAGTGAGTTCAAGCTGTGAAGGCCCCTGAGTATAACAATTAAAGAGGGGTGTTCTCAGGGTACCTTTCTGCTACAATCCTAAGATCTCACTCCGACTTATTTTTGACTAGTATGTGTGATAGCTATGTCTAATGTCTAGTTTAATGAAATTGTAGTGTGATGGTAACCCAATACTCAAGACACTCACAAATATTAAGTTCTGTGATCAACTCGACTAACACTGTGTTTTAAGTTTGGTATTGGAAAATGTTTTTTACAATTTTATTAGTCCTGAACGTAATATTTCTTTGGTCAGGACTGTCAAATCAAATGAAATCAATATATATATTTATATATTTTTATATATTTTTTTATATTTTTATATATTTTTTATATATTTTTATATATTTTTATATATTTATTTATATACACAGATATTCAGGTCAATCAAACCAAAAAGGACGAACTGTCCATACATATATTTTAAAATCTAATAATGTTGTTACTAAACCTATATTATTTCCTAAATAGTGCTGGATGGCGGGTCGGGGTATTTACATCATACCCGGTCTTTTATTTCACAAAGTTTATTTTCTCGTTATACATGAGTATTGGTGGAAAAGGTTTTATTACAGTTCAATTTTTATTGGGTGGAGAAGTTGATGAATGAGGCAGGCCAGGTCTGATGTACTTATCTGGCCTGTGACGACAGAAGATAGTTGTCATTCCGGCTAACGGCCACTGCCTCACTTTCTCTGAGGTAATATGATAGACAGCGTGTATCAATATTACTACTCTAGTGGTATACAGCTTGTACCACTAGAGACACATCCACTCTCATACAGAGTCGTTCACTTCAGAGCATCTGGTACTAGAACAGTGCCAGACAAAGAAACCATGCAACATGAAAATTATGTTCGGTCTTTACATAATATCTAATCCACCAATTTTACAAACAATAATATATTTAAAATAAATGACCTCAGTCAGATCTCTCTGACCAACCCAGCCCATCCACATAAATGATGTAACAAGTAGTACCAGTTTCACATTCCTCTCCCCTAATGGCTGCAACACCTCTGCCATTATCAATGATCTTTTTCCATACAATATGATAGGGATATGATCCCTGGTGACAACCTATAAAATATTTTAGTTCTACCTCTCTGGTAGTTTATTATATGATGAATCAACATCTAGGCCCTGCATGGGTCTGCTAGGGACCTGTTTACTTACAGTCGTAATATTTTTCAGATGGCAGTATCTCACACTCACATTTTTAAATAAAATATTAATAATTGCTGTCTTACCACAAATTCAAGAACAAAAACCACAGGTACGTTGATTTGGCACTACTTCAGACGTGCCGCTGGCTGGACTATGACGCCTTTTTATTTTATTGTAATATATATATATATATATATATATATATATATATATATATATATATATATATATATATATATATATATATATATATATATATATATATATATATATATATTTAATAAGGCAAGTCACACTTCACAGACTTTCAATCGTCCTGTTCAAGGGACAGTATTAATTCAAGTGGCGTCGAGCCGTCAAATTTTTCAGTAATATTAATAGTGTTGGCCAATGAGATCGAATGATTTCCAGTTCTGACTTCAATTTGAAAAGAAAGCCAAAATTACAGCCCAATTTCGGGGTACCTCTGTCGGTCTGTCCGTCCTGATCTTGGCGTTAGTTAAAAATAGACTTGCTTTTTGGCCCAATGCATTTGCCTCTTTCTCCTAAAATTCCCATCTTGGACTTTGACCCTCCCTCTTCTGCTTCTTTTCAACAACGCGTGCAAAAAATTGTCACCGATAGTGAATGCAAAAACGAGGGTCTGTCCGACTGTCTGTACGAACCTATACAGTATTATGACCATATCTTTATTATTATCTGGAGGAATTTGTATTTTAAAACATAATATTACTCAGGAGAAGATCTTCTATCTAACTAACCAAGTTTTATGGTTATATCCCTTGTAATAAAGAAGTCCATATATTTTCCAGGATATTTGGAAATTTCTACTTTTCTATAAATACTCCATCTTTCCCCCTCTCTCCCTTTGTTTAAACTGATACCACTAGTCTGTTACGTCATAAACTGTACTATTTGGCAGGCCATGCGCTGTCCGTGTGTTTATACATTTCCCACGATGTGATTATATTAAGCGGCATGCATGGGGCGTTTCCGCCTTTTTATTCAAACCTGCCTAACAATACTACGCGCGTTTGCTTACAAATTTGTGTTGTTTCAAACCAACACGTGTTAAAAGTATCACTTTTCTGTCGCTCCTCTCTCCCTCCCTCCAGATGAAAACCGGATTGATCGTGTCCCAATGCTCTAAACAGTTTCAAGGACGTTAGGGAAAGATAGTATTATTTATTCGTCGTTACTGTCTAACAACACCCGATGCGTTTGCCGGCAAAGCGAAGACGAAACCTCACAACTCCACTAATTTTTATTTCTACATTATTTTAACTACACAAATGCTACAAATGGGATCGGTGTATCAATGTATATCATCACACATCTCCCCACTTAAGAACATGCACTGATGCAAGTTCATAATCAGTGATACACACAGATCACATTTTCTCAATAGGCCTGTGAATACTCTGATTTTCGTCAACAGGATGCCTACTTAAGAAATCTGCACCCAAGTTTTGTGACCCGGGAATGTATTCAATAGTGAATGAATAAGGCTGTATGAGCAACGACCACCTTAATAAACGAGCATTTTCATGCTTGGCATGTGATAAGAATACGAGGGGTTGATGACTCGTTTGGACGACGAATGTCCTACCATAGAGATAGATCTGGAACTTTTTTATAGCCTAGATTAGAGCTAGACATTCTTTTTCGCTTGTTCAGTAGTTTTGTTCCGCTTTGTTTACTTGCAGCTAGCATAAGCGACTGGGTTCAGTTCCCCATTTGGTGAAGCGGACCTGTGTAACAAAGTGGCCCCCAGGCCCACATTTCTTGCGGCTATTCTTACCACGAATTCGTGAGTAAAATCAGGCAATTTTAAAATAAGCTTGCTAGTGAGTTTTTCCTATAACTCTTGGTAAGCCAATTCACACTGTGCGGACCAAACAATTTTATCAGGATGTCCCTTAGGGGTTAAATCAGTCAAAGGAGCACATATAGAGTTAAAATTTTTAATGTACTTTTGATAAAATCCACACAACGACACAAAAGATCTCACATCTTTCTTTGTCTGTGGTCTCGGTGCCCTTTCCAATTCTCCAGGTTCTTGGTGTCAGGGGTCATGCTACCCTGATATACGGTATGTCCCAAGAATTCCAACTCTTTACATCCAATACAACATTTTGTAGGTCTAGCAGTCAAGTTAGCCTCTCTGAGTCTATCAAACAGCATAGTCAAAGAGTTAACATGTTTCTCAAATGTTTCAGTAGCAATGAGGATATCATCCATAAAATTAGTGATGCATGGATTATTCAGTGGATCCAACAATTTTCGCATCATCCTTGAAAACACACTCGGAGCATTTTTCAACCCAAACGGCAACATGTTGAACTCATAAGGTCCTTTCGATGTGCTAAAAGCTAAATAAGGTCGAACCTCAGGCTTTACTGGAATTTGATAATAGCCTTTGCAAAGATCCACCTTAGAAAAATATTTTGCCTTGTTCAGCTGGCAAATAGTTGAGTAGTGTCAGGTAATGCATCCACCTGATTTTCTGTGACAGCATTCAGTTTCCTGTAATCTATGCACAGACGATGTTCCCCAGAGGGGTTTCTCAGCAAAACCACACTAGAGCTATAAGGAGATTCACTGTGAGAAATAATCCCTTCTTTCAACAAATACTCGATCTCCTCTTTCAAAGCTTTCTCCTTAGCGAAAGGAATAAAATAATCTCTCATACAGATAGGTGTTGGGTCTATTAACTTCATATCGTATTCCAACAAATTGGTGTGCCTCGGCTTATCCGTTAACACGTCTGTATGTTCAGTCAGAACCTGTTGAACCTGCTCCCTCTGATTTTTAGTCAGGTGCTTACTGACTTTTACCTGTGCCGGTGTTTCACATGGTTTTAGGGGGTACTCATGTGAGGTGAGTGGTCCCTTTTTCATTTCCATTGCGATAGCTAAGGTCAGTAAAGGTGTTCCTTCCTGGATTTGTCTGTCCAGATACTTCTTTAGAAGGTTCACATGATAGATTTTCTCTTTCCCCTTCTTGTCAATTTTATAATTGGTTCTAGACACCTTCTCTAGAACTGTATATAGACCTTGCCATCCTATTTGCAATTTGTTACTGCTGCCAGGTAAAAGAAGAAGCACCCTCTCTCCCACAGCTAGTTCTCTATCTTTCGCTTTCTTATTATAATATGCAGCATATTTTTTTCTGGCTTGTCTCAAATTATCATTTGCAAGTTTCCAGCCAGTTTTGAGACGAGTGGTCAGCTCGTTCACATATTAATATGATGAGGTAACAGTCTCTTCTGCCTTCTCATCTGTCCACGTTCTTAACAATGTTACATATGGACCTCAAATTTTGCTGCCTCATTTTTCATGGCACCGGTAATGTCCCTTACATTGGAAGCCTTATGGTGAGGACGTTTCTTCCTTTTATCATCACTCTCAAATCGTCCACTACCAATTCGTTTCCTGGGGTTTTCTTCCAACTTTAATTTGCTTGTGGGAGATCTTCTCTCTCTTTTATCTTCATCCAGTTCACGTAATTCCGATCGAGGGATTGTCGGCTTATTCTGGGGTAAAATCACTATTTGTACTCGCCGCATAGTGGCTATTCTAACCAATTCAATTGAAGACTGGGTGTGAAAAGGAGGTTCCCATTCCACCATGTCTACTTTATTATATTTTTTTTCAGGCCTAGGTTTGGTTTCTAGGTCCTGATTATTATTTTCCCTACTTGTTGGAGTTCCCTCATGAAATATGCCGCAGGCTTCTACAAAATTGTCAATGTCTATTATTACATCTGGCCAATAATATTTTTGAGAAACCTTTTGGCAGATGGTACCTACTTTCTCGTGGTCCCCATCTTTTCCAACATGTAAACTCCTTATTACGTCTGCCCTAAACATCTTGGGAAGTACCAGTTGTCCGTGACCATTTGAACGAGTTCCGGTCTTCCTATATAACAATTTATTCTTCATATAGTACTCTCACTTGCTTGGAGGTGTGTGACATTTAAGCAATTTTTTAAAACATGGCTTGAGTGACCTGTCCTCAGCATACGTCTTCCTCATCTCTTCTGGATAAGTATTTATAGGATTATCCTCCTCCTTATTAGACTGTAATCTGGTCTGCACTGTTGCCATGATCACAGGTCTCGTGGGATTCCCCAAGAAGACATAACGACAGCCCAATATCAAAGGGTAGATGGGTTCGTCTATCACTGCTGCTCTGATTACTCCTTCCACATAGCGAGTTTTAACAGTTATCCTTGCGATGGGAAGTGTCATGAGTGGTATGTCCTTAGTCGCCCCTTGTATCTCCACTGTTTCTGTGGTATACTGACCTGGGTTCACTAAGCTAGAACTTACGACAGAATCAAAATCTAGACTTGTATCATAAAGGCACCTAACGGTGACCCCGTTGCATACAACGTCCTCACACACTGGGGGGGTGATAAGGTTCCTGCTATCCAGTAGGTTTGACCTTTAATTCCTGGTTCCCCATTTTCATTGCAGCAAAGTTAGAAGGTTTCCTATTACAAACTTTGGTGTCATGATTGTCCCTCTCACACCATTTACACCACTTCTTACCTTGGTTAAAAGGTTTTCTTCCATTATATATTTGGTCATTGAACTGTGGGTTTCTATCTCTATAATCATTTCGTGGCCTATCAAAGTTTGGCTTACCTTTGTTACTTTGATCCTTATTATCAAATTTATTAGAGTTTTGTGGGGCCCTATAGTTATCTACATGCTTCTTTTTAGCGCCAGCTACCTCTGCCTGGGCCGCCTGATACCTCTCAGTGACATTAAGTACATCACCCAACCTCTCTGCGCCTTGTTCCATGAGAAACTTTTTCAGGTCTGGAGCCATGGACTCTCTTAATTGCTCTATCATTATCATCTCTTTAAGATTCTGGGTCTTCCCCAGAGCTGTCCATTTCTCCAAATAGGTTTCCAATCTGGCAGAGAATTGGGGGTATGTCTCCCCAGACAGAAGCTTGGCATTTCTAAACTTCTTACGATAAAATTCTCCATTCTTCTCATATCTTAACAACAAAGCCTGCTTTAGCATATCATAATTGTCTTGGTCGTCTTTACTCATCTTTGCAAACACTTCATAAGATGTTCCTCTAAGACCCTAGGATAACTTAAGACCCCATCTCTCTTTTTCCATTTCATAAGTAGTGGCTAATACCTCAAACCTGCTTAGAAATGATTCAATGTCATCATCCCTCTCAACAAAATGGTCTAAATGGAACCCCATGGCGGAGGTTGAGGCTCACTGACTAGCAGTGGCATCGGAGGTAGACGGGCTGTTACCACCTTCGGGAGCATGGCCTTGTAATTCCAACTCCCTTAGTCGTAACTCGTGCTCCCTTTGTAACCGTATGTCTTCCGCCTCCCGTTCTGCAGCCAGTTTTCTTTCCTCAGCCTCCATCCTCTTTGTATCTTTTTCAGCCTCCAATTTCTTTGTCTCTTTTTTAGCCTCCAATTTCCTTTCTTCAAATTGGAGCTTCTTTATTTCAGCCTCCCGATCCGACTCCAATGTCCTAGCTTCTTTTTCAGCCTCAATCTGCAACCTTTTAATTTCTTTCTCAGCTTCTAACTTTCTTTCTGCCTCTAACTTCCTATCTTCCCTATCTCTTTCAATAAATTTATCAACCTCTGAGGTTACATATTGGACCAGCTCTGGCCCATCCATACCCAACTCTTTTGCAGCCAGCACTGCAGCAGATCTAAATTTGGCCAAGTCTGCCATACTGTCTTAATCAAATCAAATAATATACTAAGACAAATTTTAACTCTAATAACCAAAGTACCACTAAGATTAACTAGTTAATTACTGGCCATGACAATTCATCAACTATTAATTTCCACCTTACATTGTTTTTATTTTAATATTTGGATATCTTTACTCTTTAGGGACAATAGTAATACAATATTGAATTTATTATAGACTTCTAACCTATAAGTTTGTATCCCGGAGCGAGCTACCCAATATATGTGGTGGGGCTAAGATCTCACTCAGACTTATTTTTGACTAGTATGTCTGATAGCTTGGTCTAATGTCTAGGGTAATGAAATTGTAGTGTGATGGTAACCCAATACTCAAGACACTCACAAATATTAAGTTCTATGATCAACTCGACTAACACTGTGTTTTAAGTTTGGTATTGGAAAATCGTTTTTACAATTTTATTAGTCCTGAACCTAATATTCTTTTGGTCAGGACTGTCAAATATATATATATACAGATATTCAGGTCAATCAAACCAAAAAGGACGAACTGTCCATACATATATTTTAAAATCTAATAATGTTGTTACTAAACCTATATTAATTCCTAAATAGTGCTGGATGGCGGGTCGGGGTATTTACATTACATCCGGTATTTTATTT
This sequence comes from Oreohelix idahoensis, assembly GCA_024509875.1. Classification (NCBI taxonomy): domain Eukaryota; kingdom Metazoa; phylum Mollusca; class Gastropoda; order Stylommatophora; family Oreohelicidae; genus Oreohelix; species Oreohelix idahoensis. The sequence goes on from JAMPIV010016868.1 coordinate 138,667, forward strand.
CACAAAGTTTATTTTCTCGTTATACATGAGTATTGGTGGAAAAGGTTTTATTACAGTTCAATTTTTATTGGGTGGAGAAGTTGATGAATTCCGCAGGCCAGGTCTGATGTACTTATCTGGCCTGTGACGATAGAAGATAGTTGTCTTTCCGGCCAACGGCCACTGCCTCACTTTCTCTGAGGTAGTATGATAGACAGCGTGTATCAATATTACTACTCTAGTGGTGTACAGCTTGTACCACTAGAGACACATGCACTCTCATACAGAGTCGTTCACTTCAGAACATCTGGCACTAGCACAGTGCCAGACAAAGAAACCCTGCAACATTAAAAATTATGTTCGGTCTTAACATAATTGTAGCGAGATTTGATAACACTTGCTTGGTTGTAGCGCGACCAACGCCCACAGCGCACACACACACACACACACCAGCGCAATGACAGCGCGGCGGTCTTTCTTTGAAGTTTGAGGAAGGGAAATGTGAATTACGGTTAAAGCCAGACAATATTACTGAAGAATGAGGAATTAGCTATATTGGAATGTATGGCGGATTTTAAAAGTTTGCATTTACTGGACATTAAATTATTAACTACAAGAGAACGCCTGGTTGGAATACAATTTTAAAAAAAAATTCAATAAAGGAGATACACTAGGAATTATATCCAAAAGGATATTATTCAAAAATAAATAGTTTTAAAGATAATTAATATTTTTCACCTTCATCACATCTGCTAAAAGTTAGCTAATAATCTTAAAACATTTGTTATAACTACATGCCTCAACGGATTTAAATATAAATTGGATGGAATGGAAGCCTCATATGGGGAAAAGGAAATGATACCTAGGAAGGAAGGAAGGATATAAGTGTGTAGTGAACAGAAGAAAAAAACAAGTACAGGAAAAGCACAGATCGCCTCAAATCGCCTCAAACTGAGAGATTAAACGAAAATCTTTTGGCATTTTTAGAGGTGCTTTCTCGTACGGGCGAGAGACTGAAATATAAGGACAGAGCGGCGCATTGGAAATCACACACACCAAATCCATAAGCCAGAGTGAGAGACTGGAAGACAGTATCTGCAAGAAAAGTTATTTTTTCATGCTGCATGCAGGGCAGATTAACTTCAACCAAAACAGTTTCACCGTGAGCTTATAAGTCCTAAGAGGGTATGTAAGTTTATTAAAGATATATGTATTACTAATATCATTTTATTTCAGATTTTATTTCTGATTGATTGTATCAGATATAATAAAAAAGGGAATGACGCTAACCAGAGATAACCTTCACTTGCATTGTCAGGAAGCATAACCATTAATTGGTTAGCCAAATATATCATGGCTAGTTCTTGCCTGGAAGCTTACGACATACCAGGAAGTACATAAGTGACTTGACATCCATAAGTGGAAGGCAAAGGTTATATCGTACCCGTGTATCATAACATGTGATTATTCATTTATTTTGTTAATTCTGCACAGTATACATTATTTTATCATGCTATCTCTGTAACATACTACCATGCTTCTTTCATTTATATACAAACTCTGAAGACTTGGTCGCATCATGAACAACAGTGGGTGGTGAGATTGTTGGAACACCATGGCCACCTATTACCTTTTGTTCCAGGTTTTATGATCAATGTTTATGATCATTCCTGATCGAGAAACTAAAGACTTGAGGATCGTTGATCCAGCTAACTGAAGCCTAGAGGTCAACCAATCTTCAACACCTTAGTCCCCCGTAAATATGAGGCGGGCTGAAGGAAATTCTTCCGTATTCAAGTGTGTCTCAGGAACCTCGAGCAGACGTGGCTAATAACATAAGATGAGTGTTGCTGTCATTTTTGACGGTGAGAAAAACACCAACCTAATTTATGTTTGGTTTAATGTGATCAAAGAGAGATAACTGTTTATTATCTTTATGTGACAGGTTTGACTGGTGATTATCTTCCCCTGTCTTATGTTGTCCTGTCTCAGACAATGTCTTATAGTTGACATGTCTTAAGTCTATTTATAGGACCATATACGGAGTATCTTTACCACCCGTTTCGGCGGAAACGCCTGGTCTGGTTTAGCCTCGATCTGGTCTATGCTCTTTGGGCATGCGCAGGTCTTGGCACGAAGACCGAGAGACTGATAATTCAAGCAGAGTGTACATGCGGCCAAATTTATGGATCCGCAATGCAGGCGGAATATTGTTTAGCAGAAATATATTTATTCTCAGAAGTTTATGTAAACTGAGAGTCACCTGATGATCGAGGCCTGTGACCTGCGGCCTGATTTCGTCGTCATTATAATGGTCCGTGTTTACGGTCAATCTTCTTCACCAGAATGAAGTACCTGGCATGTGAGGCCAGAATGAAGTCTTTGGCTAGTTGTTGGACAATAGCATTGACTTTGTTAAATAACTGATATCGCCCGTACTAGGCAATATATTTGCTAGGGCTTACCTGACGGGGCTCATTCAGGGATTAGAGCTATTGCATGATTAGTAATTATTGGTCAAGACATTGTTACATGTCTAAGCTGTTCGGGATCTGTGATGCCTGATGTTAACCTTCATAACTACACATATAATGTCCATGATCTTGTACTATTGACTGTTTCGTCCATCATCATATTATCGTACGTCACGAATAAATATTGTAAACGTCAGCAGCATTCCTTACTTCACTGACTTCTACTTGTGGTTGTGTGAGTCTATGTGAAGTCGTCCAAGAGCCTATACGGCCTTCGTGTTGTCAGCACTACTATTCACTCACCTACACGATCAACCACAGTCTTATACAAGCACTACACGTCTGTATCTACACGTATTCTGACACTATGAGTGTCTCTACTATACCTTGGTGGCACCTCATGCCGGTGAGATAGATTACACCGCATCATTGTGACACGCCTACTCTGCCATCTTTACAACACACGAACACAAACTGGCAGTTATACATCTGGAGCGAATAGAACGTTACATCTATACATCTCCAGCCTTAAACAGACAGTGAACAGACTTTTACATCTGGTGGTCCAGATTCGTGGGTTTTTTGTCAACGACACGTATTTTCCTTCCCACATCCGGAAGACAAGATTAACAGTTAGTTGTCAGTTACACAGGACAGTAAGAAATAGGTCAACGTCTGCTGACTGACGTAAACATTTATGTATGATACAGAATCGCTACATGGGTCACAATTTTACGTGCAAGCTCGGATTGTAAACATAGAACAGTTCAACCTGTTGTTTACTACGACATTCTACAAACATTCTCAACTGAAGTTGAGTATGGTTTGATAGCTTCACTTTGGAGACTACTACATCTGTTGTCAAGTTACGGTGACCTTCAACGATGGAACGTCTACCAGTGTGTTTACAAGTGTACTGCATTGAACTGCATCTTTGCGGTTGTAGAGGATTGCGCTTAAAGATAAGTGGCCTGTTTTACGTGTTAAACTGAGCCTTTATTTTGTGTGCAACTGAGCCTTCCTCGTTACACATTCATTATATGCATTCTATTGTTTACTTGTTCTTTGTTTACTTGTTTAGTTAGTGTATATTTTTTTTCTGCGGGTTTATAGGTTGGAAGGTCTTACAGTAAATATCCCACTCAACCGAGGGTTACTGTAAGCGTTCTATAGGGATTGTGCATATTTCCCACAGTGGAAATTGCAAGCGAATTTTGTTGCTTTTTATTTTTTTTCTTAGCTGTGACGAGATGTGTTAGTGTTGTTTTCGTTATTTTTTCTCCGTACTTTAGTTTTTGATTCGTTTTGTTTGTATTCGTCTGCCTTCTCTTCTCTAATGTTAATTTCTATACACCCTTTTGCTTATACACTGTGTTGTCATTGTGTTAGTGTATAATTTCGCAGTTATCACTACAATTTTTTGTAACATTTTCTTTAGTTTTGGTTTTCAGTTTATTTGACCTCTGCGAATATTTTCATTTGTCAAGATGTTTGTCTCTGTTTAATTGGTGTTAAATGGTGTTGTCACATACAGTCTACATATACATTTAGTCATGAACTGTTATTAGTATGATGCACATAAGATATTAAAGTGATTTGGTGACATTATAAACAGCGTAACTGTATAAAGTCTTTGACAAAAGACTTGTCTCCCACTGAGATTGGGATAAGTGTATTATTGTTTCTGGTACTAATAGGCAAATTATAAGACAGAATTTCTACATTGGTTTTCTTAATCCAGCAAGGGTTACCCTTGGCAAAACTGGTGAGAAATTGAAAGAATTTGCATTGGCTCAACATGCAAAAGCACAGAAGGCTGAAGAGAAGAAGATGCAAATGCAACTGGATAGAGAAGCTGAAGATAGAAGAATTCAGCAACAACAGAAGCTACAAACTGAACTTGAAGAGAAAAAACTGCAAGCTGAAGAGAGAAAAATTCAGCATGAAAGAGAAGCTGAAGAGAGGAAAATTCAGCATGAAAGAGAACTTGAAGAGAAAAAGTTACAAAGAGAAGCTGAAGAGAGGAAAATTCAGCATGAAAGAGAACTTGAAGAGAAAAAAACTGCAAGCTGAAGAGAAAAAGCATCAAAGAGAAGCTAAAGAGAGAAAAATTCAGCAAGAGAGAGAAGCTGAAGAGAGAAAACAGAAAATGAAACACGAACATGAAGAAAGACTCATGGCTTTGGAGATAGAGAAATTAAAAGTGATGAATATGGGTAGTTCTCAAGCAACTTCTTCGAGCACAAAAGGTAGAGATTATAAGGTCACACTTCCTCCTTTTAATCCTACAAAAGATGACATAACGTTCTATCTGGATAGACTAGAACTTAAATGCGTAACACATAAATTAGATAAGGCACAATATGTTGGACAACTGTTGAATTTACTTACAGGTGAACCATTAAATATTATAATGGCAATAGAAGAACATGATAGGACTAACTATGAAGTTGTCAGAGCAGCCTTATTGAAAAGATATCAGCTCAAAGAAGATGATTATCGTCTTCGTTTTAAGACTATGTTACCAGAAGCTGGTGTAGAGTTCTCAGACTTTATTACAAAGATACGTCTTACTTTCACTAGATGGATTGAGTTGTCTAAGACTGAACATACTTATGAAGCACTTATGGACTTGTTACTTAGAGACAAAGTAATGTCATCTGTTAATGAGTCCTTTCTTGCCTTTATACACGAACGTAAACCTAAGGACATAAAAGAAATGGAACAATATTGTTGCCAATATGTCACTGCTCATCCACAACAAACGATTAGCAATACTAAGATTAAAGAAGGTTTACCCATGGCTTATGCAACTCCATGCAATTATAATTTCGGAGGTAAAGGTAAAGGTACTCAGCGCAACTTTGATAAGAAAAGTAAGCGTAACTTCGGACAGGATCAATGTGATTCATCCCATAGAGGCTCGTCTTCTAGGAATTGGAGGCGATCTGATAGCCCTCATATTTATGGTTCCAACAAATTTGGGAACTTTTGAAGGGGTAGCCACAATAAAAACTATCCTCGCCATAATTCTTCAGGAAGACAGCAATATCAGTCTGATAGATATTATCATCAAGGTGTAAATCACAATTACAATTGTGAAAACTGCGGTTCAAACCAAAATAATAATAGCAATAGGGGTAATTGCCATAATTCCAAAGGAAATAATAATCGAGGTAGATGGCAGCACAATAATAATAGATCATGTCATCATGCTAACTGTGCTGAACAAGAGTCACAAGGAGTTAGTAATGAACAAAACAATAGTAAACCTAACGCTAGTGCTATTACTTGTTCTGCCTTTGATTTTGGGAGAGCATCTCAATGCCCACTGTGCACCACTTTATTTGAACCTACTACTATATCCACCTTGAGTTGCGGTCATCCTCTGCCCGCTCTTCCTGTCGCAGTGGCGCATGACGGGAGAGGATCTCTTATTCTACATAGGGGTCTAGTGAATAATGATCCAGTCTCAGTCCTCTTAGATTCTGGATGTACCACTATTGGGGTTAGACGATCTCTTGTAGATCCTTCCTGTGCCATTGGAAAAGTAATCAAATGGTTAACATTTGGTGGCACAGTGGAAAAATATTCTACTGCTATCATCCGTACAGCTACTCCCTTCTTTACGGGAGAGGTCCAAGCGTGTCTGCTTCCGAATCCTATTGCGGATCTTATCGTCGGACGTATACACGGGGTTAAAGAGTGTACCCCGCAGCAGATTATTGCTTGGGAAGAACATAACTTGGAAGTTGATAATGCAGTTATCACGGGAGCACAAGCACAGAATATGCCTCAGACTTCATCGAACAAAGGTGATGAGGTACGTGATCAAGATGATCATGATGTGATGTCACGTGACTCTTTTATCAAAAGTCAACCAGAAGACACTTCGTTAAAAAATTCTTCGTCCTGGTTAAAAATGGTGACCCAAATAAGAACACAGATCACAAATCTTGGATCACTATGAAGAATGGCGTACTAGTTCGTATGGTACAACACTCAGACATGTCTATACATTCACAAATTCTTGTTCCGAAAGACATGAGAGTTAGAATACTGCAACATGCTCACGACTCCCAATGCGCTGGTCATATAGGATTTTCACGTACGAAGTCGAGAGTTCTTGCGGCTTTCTTTTAGCCATTCGTAAACAGAGACATACGTCTTTATTGTCGCTCGTGTAAAGTATGTCAAGAAGTAAAATCGAAAGGTCCTCACATATATATATATATATATATATATATATATATATATATATATATATATATATATATATATATATATATATATATATATATATATATATATATATATATATATATATATATATATATATATATAGGAAACTCTTTACAGAGCGAAAAAAAACTGGAGGCAATCTGATCATAAGAAGTAGCCCTCTTATAATATACGCCGCGTGTTGCATGTCAGTCACAGCCCTTTCACCAGTACATAGAAAAACTCAACGTATCGTGGACTTAGAAAAATTTCTGATGTTTCCTGTACCGCAGAGTTTCCTGTCCCGATTTCCATAGCCCATTGCGGTGGTTCCACAGCCAGCATGATGCCTTTTCCGCAGTTTCACTAAACCTCTTCAGTGTCTTTGTTCTCGACTGTCACTTCAGCCCCAACAGTTTCAATAAATAATACACTGATGCAGCCACGAGCCCTCTTGCACCGGCCTCAAAAGCCATGACCGTTGCAGTGAACCCATCGTGTCTCAGATCTGCGGCCAGATCACTTTACTTGGCTGCTTTGAACAAATGTCGCTCTTCCAATCTGGATTCAAATGGCACGGTCAGTTCAATCAATATAACCTGGTGCGATGATGAAGAATGCAGCAATATATCCGGCCGTCTTCGAGATTTTCTGATGCTCTGGATATGCCCCTCGTCCATGTAGGTCTACTGCCATCTTCCAGTCATTTGCACAGTCAAGGAGAGATGGTACACTGCTACTTGATTTACTCGGTTTAGGATGTGCTGACTGTCCTGCTCTCAGAAAGTATGTGTTTGCGGCGTTTGGCCTGACATTGCTATTCGCCTTCATCCTTGGCAGATCTATTATCGCAGCCAGCTCATTTAGCGCTTTTTTGTGGCGCCATGTGTATCGCCCTTGCCCTAATGACACCTTGTAAGCTGAGAGCAGGTGTTCAAGTGTCTGCCTCCCATGGCACAGGGGGCACTGCTCATCATCCGACTTTCCCCGTCTCACAAGGTTTGTGGCCGATGGCAGGAGGTCATACATTGATCTGACAACGAAGCTGAGCCTAAGAGGTGCCATATGCCATATATCATTCCATGTCAAGGACCTTTGCATGGCTCCTTTTCATGTAGTCCATTGGCCTTGTTGAGCCTGCTGCACTACTTTTTACAACCTCTTATCATTCTCAGCTCCTCGTATCTCCTGAACTACTATATCTCTACGCTCCCTGCTTGATGCCTTGGACCACTGATGCGTGATGCCAAGTAAACTCACGACGTATAAAGTCAATGATTCTTGTAACAGCCGTTGACGTTTTTCTTCATTATTTATTGTGGACGCCACAGTGACAAAATGGTTACGCGAATATGTAGGGACATCAAACAGTCATTATCACAGCAACATTCAATACAGCAATAGACGGTAGACAGCATTACAATGATGAGTCAGATGCATGTTATATTTCATAGTGCTGTAAATGTAGTCAGGTGAAAAACTCCATCCTTTTCTATAACAGCCAGGAGATAACCAGATGTATGAGATCAGTTCACTCTCCTTAGTCTGACTTCAGCAAGACAGACACGTCTGCCGAAGTATAAATAATGTCCTCAAAAATATCCTCTAGATAATAAAGGTTTTCCAATACAGCGACATGTGAGCTGGGAAAACATCTCGTGACGACGACTTTCGAAGACAGGCTATGAATCGAAATCGCTCACGACCCAAAATCGATAGAGTTAATGAAAAGTCAATTTACCTTGCCTTCAGGAAATACACAGAAATATCACGCCTCCCGACATGTGGGAAACACTAGAGGTATTATCTCGAATAAACGAAATATCCATTAAGAGGACTACACATCCCTGACAGAACAAAAAATAGCCGGAGATCCCCTCTTCAACGAGGCATCTCTTTCGCCATTCAAATCGCTCACTCCACTAGTGGTGGGCGGAAACCGATCGACCAAAAAACAAGACCAGTCATGCGCAGTCCAGCGCAAAATGACCACAGCTCAAAACTTAACTGCATTCAATACCAACGCGAGAAGACAAATGCTTACCGAGAAAAGTGACTATAAATTTCAAGCAGTTGTTGCCCTTGCGTTATAAAATAGATATTGTAATAAAACGATGTTGCGAGAATTTATCACGCAACATATCACCACCTCCTCCCGATAAAAAAAAAAAAAAATGTGGAACATATTTTTTTTTTTTTAAATATCAAAGAGCATGCGATAAGTGGCTCAAAACGCACGAATTATGCGCTGATAATTAATTAAATTGCCTAACATGAGGCTAAATATAGAGTGTCTGGTGAGGATATACCTCAACAGAAAAATAAATATGTCTCAAAAAATATTCACATCGGGGAGGTGTCACCAACACACATCACGTTAGCATGTAAACACAATATACGTATGCAAGTTACCATAATCATCATTAAACAGCATACTCTAATATTGTCTTTAAAAATGGATGTACAAATCTGATAGGAAAATTTAAATAGTACATTCTTTGACATGTAATGACATAAGTACATAGTAAAGTTAAACTACATGACGATCCAGGACATATGCTCTGGTATTCCGAGGGTAAGTACACAATCTAGAACTCGTCATGCTTGATACTAGTAAGGTAAGTCCTCAGCTCAACAATGACATTCTGAGAAAGTACAAGCAATATAATGCTAATTAATAACTAATATGCTTCATAAGGTACAATACATTATTAATAATTGTGGCTGTTTAGTAACCTAACGGCCCTTATATTAACTACTCAGTCCTCCTCTATCATCTTAAAAAACGAACAGAAGAAGATGACAACAAAGCACGATAGTGTGTACATATAAAGTAAGTACAGATGTGCTAATCTATTGTAGAAATATAGGTGTGTTATGACTCTGTAATATATGGAAATATAGGACAGAAGTATTAGTTGGAGTCATGTGGGCATCTAGACAAAATGTCAGCCATCACATTATCCGCACCACGGATAGCTCGTACCGTGAAGTGAAAAGGTTGAAGAGCTGTAGCATATCGAGTGGATCTCGAACTCTTCAAATTCTTAGTCTGAATAGCTGTAAGAGCTTTCTGATCAGTCTCTAGAATGAAATGTGCGCCCAGGAGGAATCTTTGTAGCTTTAGAATTGACCAAACCATCGCTAACAACTCACGGTCTAAAACCGAGTAGTTCCTCTCTGCCGCATTTAGTTTTCTAGAAATGTACATAACAGGATGCAGAGTATTTGCATATTCTTGCATCAGTGCTGCTCCAATCCCAGTGGATGAAGCATCACTCCGAAGAACAAAAGTCCTATCAAGAGTAGGTAATCTTAAGATGGGAGGAGAAGAAAATATATTCTTGATTTGGTCTAGTGAAGATTGGCATTCTTCAGACCAACGGACCAGATTAGGCGAACCTTTCTTCAACAATGTTGAGAGAGGTGCCATGATCGAAGATAAATTGGAATAAATCTCCCATAAAATTGAATTAAACCTAAGAGACTCCTAACTTGTTTCTTCGTTTTAGGAACAGAGATGTTCAGTATTTTGGAAGTATTGTGGTCTTCTGTCTTCAAGAGACCATGACCAACACGATGACCCAGGAAAGAGATTTCACCAAAACCAACAAAAGCTTTAGAAGGTTTCGCTGTCAAATTATTCTCACGTAGAGTGGACAGTAAGTCATATAACCCTAAATAGTGATCTTCCCAGGTATCACTGAAGAGACAGATGTCATCTAAGTATGTGATGACATCCGAACGATGTGACAGAATTCGACGCATCATGCGAACGAAAGTGGCAGGGGCGTTCATGAGACCAAAAGGCATAACATTCCACTGAAATAGACCCCTAGGTGTAGAAAAAGCAGTAAGAGGTTTGGCATGCTCTGCTAAAGGCACTTGCCAATAACCTTTAGACAAGTCAAGTTTAGTGAAGAATCTAGAATTAGAAAGTCTAATCAGTAGATCTTCTAACAAAGGCATCGGTTCAGCATCGAACTTTGTGACCTGATTCAATTTGCGATAATCAACACAAATTCGTATGTTCTTATCCTTCTTCCGGACAATAACCATGGAAGAAGAATATGGTGAAGTCGATGGTTCAATTATATTTAATTGAATCATTTCATCCAATTCCTTTTCCACTTGCGACTGAAAGTGTATAGGAATAGGATAAGGCCTAACCCTAATTGGATTATTGTCGGTAAGAATTATGTCATGTTCTATGACATCTGTGTGTCCAGGAATGTCAGTGAGAACATCCTGAAATGTTTGTAACATCGACGAGACTTGTCGATGTTCGTCACCAGAAAGATTAGGAGAAACAGAAACGTTTTTCCAAGATTCCGTAGAATGTAATGGAACCACTGGAAGGGGAAGATTAACATCAGAGAAGGTAGATTCCTCATCCTGTATGACAGACAGGGATGAATAATGACCGTGAGGTGCAGGAGCATCATCCGTTGCCTGGAAAATAGGCAGCAAATAGTCCGGACGTTCGTGAAATTCCGAAAGCATGTTTATGTGGAAAGTTTTATGCTTTCCATCAATATCGACCACATAGTCAACATCGGAAATCCGAGAGACTATTGCATACGGACCTTTCCATGCAATAAGAAGTCTATTTTCCCTACTGGGGAGTAGGACGAATGCTTTGTCACCTGGACAAAGTTGTCGTAGACATCTATTCTTGTTAGCAAACTGCCTTGCCTTCTCTTTAGCAATTTCTGATGAAGCAGTTGCTAGCTTACATGCCTCAATGATCTTTTGTCTAAGAGCAATGACATACTCATATGAGGATTGAGTTTCATCGCTAATATCATCGGCAGTGATGAGATCGTGTAATAAAGACATAGGGCCGCGTGGACGCGCGCCAAAGACAAGTTCAAAGGGAGAAAATCCTGTGTGTTCATTAGGGACTTCTCTATAGGCAAAGAGAGCCGCGGGTAAAACCCTGTCCCAATCTTGAGGATGATCTTCAGTTATCTTACCAAGCAAAGTCTTGAGCGTTCTATTCAGACGCTCAACTAACCCATTAGACATAGGATGGTAGATACTACTGAGAGATCGTTCAATATGTAAGGTAGACATTACCTGTGACATAGTGTCAGATATGAGTTGAGTGCCATGGTCTGACAATATTTCTCTGGGGAACCCCAAGCGAGAAAATATCAACCAAAGAGCATCTGCGATATCTGTAGTAGATATGCTCTTAAGAGGAATAGCCTCTGGCCAACGTGTGCACATATCGACACATGTAAGGATAAACTGATGTCTCTGGCCGACTTGACCTTAAAAGGGCCAATAATATCTATGGCCATTTTCTGAAACGGCCGAATAGGAATGTCAGCAGCCTGGATAGGCGCAGCATGTCGTGGTCCTCTAGATTTGACCTCCTGACATACCTTGCATGATCGGCAGTAAATACGAATGTCCTTATTGACAAAAGGCCAAATGAAAGCCGCAAGGACTCTCGACTTCGTACGGGAAAAACCCATATGTCCAGCACATTGCGAGTCATGAGCATGTTGTAATATTTGCACTCTCATGCTCTTGGGAACAAGAATTTGCGAATGTGCCGACGTAGTCGAATCTTGTACCATACGTACAAGTACGCCGTTTCTCATTGCAATCCAAGATTTTCTATTTGTATCCTGATTCGGATCACCTTTCTTCGCAAGAACGAAGAATTTTTTTAAAGAAGGATCTTCTTCTTGCAATTTTATGAAAGAGTCACGAGTGATCACTAAGTGACTATCTTGGCTATCAACTTCATTATCACTATTCAGTGAAGTTTCGGGTGTTTGTAGAGCTTGTGCTCTTGTAACTACTGCATTTGTAGCTTGCATGTTATTATCTTCCCAAGCAGCAATCTGCTGTGGGGTACACTCCCTAACTCCGTGAATACGACCAATAATAAGGTCCGCAATACGATTAGGTAAGAGACAAGCATGCACATCTCCAGTAAAGAAAGGAGTGGCAATGCGAATTACAGCAGTAGGATATTTTTCTAGAGTGCCGCCAAATGTGACACATTTAATAACCCTTCCTGTAGCACAAGATGGATCTACAAGCGATTGTCTAACACCAATAGTGGTGCATCCGGAATCGAAAAGTAGTGAGACCGGAGTATCATTAACAAGACCCTTATGTAGAATTAAAGAACCCCTCCCGTCATGCGCAACAGCAGCAGGAAGAGCGGGAAGTGGGTGACCACAACTCAAAGTAGTTATGGTACCCGGTTCGAATAAAGTACTGCATTGGGGGCATTTGTTTGCTCTCTCAAAGTCAAAAGCAGAACCAGTGACAGCGTCAAAGTTTTTACTATCAACAACATGATTACAGGCTCCCTCAGTTTCCTGTTGTACAGCATTAGCCTGCTGATATCTCTTTTTTTTGTGTTGAGATCTACCCCGACTATTATTAGCTCTGAAGTTATCAGAGTTATTATTATCTCTGCAGTTATTATTGTCTCTATTGTAATTGTTATCCTGGTTCGAATTCCAGTTTCCACGATTACTATCATGTTCACATTGATGCGAACATCTATTTGTTTGGTTTTGAGGTCTTCGGCAGGAATAACCTCTATTACCATATCCTCTTTTGAAATGCCTATAATTATTAGGGTGATAGTAACGAGTACTATCAGGTTGTCTCCAATTCTTCGAAGAAGAATCACCATGAAATTGATTTCCATGATTTTGACAGAAATTACCGCTACTCTTTCTATCAAAATTTTGTTGGAATCTACGAGCAAAGTTTTGGCCATACGGAGCTGCCGAAGCAACTGGTAAACCTTCTTTCACCTTAGAGTTACCCATGGTTATGTGTGGGTGCGCAGTTACGTATTGGCAACAGAAATCTTCCATTTCTTTTATTGTTTTAGGTTTACGTTCATGAAGGAAAGCAAGGAAAGACTCATTGACAGACGACATGACTTTGTCTCTAAGTATTAAGTCCATAAGTCCTTCATAAGTTTTTTCCGTCTTAGATAGTTCAACCCATCGTGAGAAAGTAATGCGTATTCTTGCAATAAACTCGGAGAATTCAACTCCATTTTCAGGTAACATGTTTTTAAATTGTAGACGATAGCCGTCTTCGTTAAGCTGATATTTCTTTAACAAAGCGGCCCTGACAACCTCATAATTGTTCTTGTCAGGTTCATCCACCATATTTAATATACTTAGAGCTTTACCTGTCAGTATCCCTGATAACTGATAAACATATTTTGCTTTGTCTATGTTATGAGCTGTACATGCTTGTTCAAATCTGTCCAGATAGAACATTATGTCATCACTGGAAGGACTAAATGTTGGTAACTTAATCTTAAAAGTATCATTATTAGCCTTACCAGAAGATGAACCCTTGTTTGAATCATTACCATTACTCATGCTTGTCAATTTCAATTTTTCCAACTCTAAAGCTAAGACCTTTTCTTCATGTTCCTTTTTGCTTTCTCTTTCCTCTCATCAGACTCTCTCTGTAATCTTCTTTCCTCAGCCTGAGCCTCTTTTTGAAGTCTTTCAGCTTCTTTTTCAAGTCTTTTATTTTCAGCCTCTTTTTGAAGTCTTTCAGCTTCTAGCTGTAGCTGGAGTTTTCTCTCCTCAGCTTCTGATTCCCTTTTTTGTTTTTCCATTTCCATTTGGAATCTTTTTTCATCCACCTGCATCTGCAGTTTCTTTTGTTCAGCTTCCATTGCTTTATCATATCGAGCAGTTGCAAATTCTTCTAACTTATCACCAGTCTTCCCAAGCAATTTACCCTGCTCAATAAAGTGCTCAAATGTAGACATGTTGTCTAACATATGAGTCGAAAACCTGAAATAATTAACTAATTTATTTCAAACCTAAGTGTAACAAGTCTTAATTAAGCACTTCTATATTCACATCACATTATATTATCCCAGTCTCTGTGGGAAACAAGTCTCCAATCAAAGAACTTGTATATGAAATATCAGCACTCAATTCTTGATCATAAGTGCACTTCTCATTCAATAGCGCACGACACTATTCATCATTCATTTATCATCAGTGTAGTAGTAACAGTGCATTAGCATAGCCCATTAACTAATTACTATAACTGTAAACAATGACTATGTGAACACATGCAGAATGTAAACATTGAAAATGTAAACAATGCAAACAATGTAAACAATAACAATGTAAACAATAACAAAGATCAGCAACAATACAAAAACGTTCGCAGAAATCAACTAAAAATAAAGCAGAAATTAATGAAATATCACAAAAAATGTGACGATATCTGCGCTATAATTAAACAAAATACATGACACCACAGTGTATAAACAAAAATGTTGTATGAAACTAAATTATAGACAAGAGTAGGCTAACAAATACAAACAAATCAAAACAAAACTAAAGAATGCGAAATAATAACGAAAACAATATTAAAACATGTCATCACAGCTAACATAAATAGCAACAGAAGTCGCTTAGCAAATTCCAGTATCGGAAATTTGCAAACCCTACAGAAAACGCTCACAATAGACGACCTCTATGACGTGGCATAATCTAACGGAGACACCACCCAACCGAGAACCCGCTGAAATATAAACATATAAATATACAAATAACATATAGACATATAACATATAGAATGAGATTATACACAGAAGACTCAGCAGAAGTATAAGGGCACAGTTTACATACAAACAGGCCACTTAACTTATAGGCTTCCAATCGTAGAACAGCAGAAAAAACGGATGTCAATCAACGTCCTAAAGAGCGAAGCTCCAACGATGATGGCACATCTGAACTGCTTCCACTGCTAACACGATGGTACAAGAGCTTCTGAAATACTGTGTGTTGAGTTGTTTCGGCACTTGACCTTCTAATCCAAAAGTAAGTTGATGGAAATCGGTACTTGGCCTTCTTCAGAAAACAACCCGTTTCAACCGGCACTTGACCTTCACAAAAACGACAGCACTGGAACCTTGACAGCAGCAACTTGCTTGACTTGCGTAAAAGATAACAGCAGTCCGAGTTATCCGGCAACATGTAACAACGCCGGGTACTGTCAAATTCTTGTTTCCGTCAAAAAGTTGAAATTTTGACTTTTACCGGGCAACGCCGAGTACTTTGAAAATTTTGAAGATGTTGACTGTATTGAAGAATGTTAATTTCTTGAAGGATGCTGATGAATTCTTGTTGAAAATGAAGTGGGTAAGGGACCCCGTGTTTGCTGGTACCAGAATCAAACCAGCTAATGGCCACCAAATGATGCGTGATGCCATATGATGATGGATGGTATCCGCATGTCTGGTTTTGTGTAGTGTGCAGATGTGTTCAGTCAAACAATGTTCATACAAAAATAACAGGGCAATCCACATAGGACGTCAGTAAACTCACGACGTATAAAGTCAATGATTCTTGTAACAGCCGTTGACGTTTTTCTTCATTATTTATTGTGGACGCCACAGTGACAAAATGGTTACGCGAATATGTAGGCACATCAAACAGTCATTATCACAGCAACATTCAATACAGCAATAGACGGTAGACAGCATTACAATGATGAGTCAGATGCATGTTATATTTCATAGTGCTGTAAATGTAG
The DNA here is from genome assembly GCA_024509875.1 of Oreohelix idahoensis. Classification (NCBI taxonomy): domain Eukaryota; kingdom Metazoa; phylum Mollusca; class Gastropoda; order Stylommatophora; family Oreohelicidae; genus Oreohelix; species Oreohelix idahoensis. Next base: position 154,902 of record JAMPIV010016868.1, read on the forward strand.
TCAGGTGAAAAAACTCCATCCTTTTCTATAACAGCCAGGAGATAACCAGATGTATGAGATCAGTTCACTCTCCTTAGTCTGACTTCAGCAAGACAGACACGTCTGCCGAAGTATAAATAATGTCCTCAAAAATATCCTCTAGATAATAAAGGTTTTCCAATACAGCGACATGTGAGCTGGGAAAACATCTCGTGACGACGACTTTCGAAGACAGGCTATGAATCGAAATCGCTCACGACCCAAAATCGATAGAGTTAATGAAAAGTCAATTTACCTTGCCTTCAGGAAATACACAGAAATATCACGCCTCCCGACATGTGGGAAACACTAGAGGTATTATCTCGAATAAACGAAATATCCATTAAGAGGACTACACATCCCTGACAGAACAAAAAATAGCCGGAGATCCCCTCTTCAACGAGGCATCTCTTTCGCCATTCAAATCGCTCACTCCACTAGTGGTGGGCGGAAACCGATCGACCAAAAAACAAGACCAGTCATGCGCAGTCCAGCGCAAAATGACCACAGCTCAAAACTTAACTGCATTCAATACCAACGCGAGAAGACAAATGCTTACCGAGAAAAGTGACTATAAATTTCAAGCAGTTGTTGCCCTTGCGTTATAAAATAGATATTGTAATAAAACGATGTTGCGAGAATTTATCACGCAACAACCACCAGCGGATGTCTCCATGACCAAATCCCCATCTATTCGTTTGTGAGTATCCGATTACCTCCCTCAGTTTGAGCGACTCTTGGGCAGCTTCTTCCACTCTCCACTTCCTTCCCGGTTTCAGTCTGTGCTGAATGGACTTAACCACATCATCTGCTGACTCCCGTAGCATCATTGAAAGCCTTGTCTTTCCAACTTTGTACTCTTCAACAACTGACTTGAAATGAAGCAAATGTTTTGTCTTTACAGTACAGTTCTACATCTGACAGATCTGGTGGTACCCCATAGCCATTTCCTCATGAACCTGTTGACCTTCTGCTCTATAGCTTCCACTGTACTTGTGTTTATTTCATATATAAGCAGTGTCCACAGTAACTTAGGTATCAACATGAACTGGAGACACCCCAGTTTGAATTGTCCTAGGAGTCTGCTTTGGTCTATGATCTGTACCAGTAGGCCTGCCATTTCTGTTGTCTGTTGAACTGCTTTTGAGTCTTTTAATGAGGCATCTTACACCCTGCAAAGACTTTTATCAGGTTCCTCAATGACAGTAGGGATTCTTTGGTTAGAAACCATGAATATGATATCTGCTAACTTCCCTTTCCTGACTGATAGGCTTCTCGACTTCTTGGGTTTGAAGCTCATTCTGCACCAGCTGACTAGTTCATCTAGGCGTGCTAACATCCTCTGGGCCTGATGTTCATCTGATGTCAGAATTGTTGTTATCCATGAATGATTTGAGCGGTGGCATGTGACACATTCCACCGAGCTTTGTACCTATAGCCGTTTCTTCAGCCGCATTGAGGATTACCTGCATAGCTATCACGAATAGTATCGGAGAGATGGTACATCCCATCGCAATTCCAACTTCAAGGCCAAGCCACTTCGTTGTGTACTCTCTGGTTGAAAATCAGACAGAGAACCCTGCGAAATACAGCTTCAGCATTGCTGCAATCTCTTTTGGAACATGATACATTTTTAGGTCATTCCACAACATATGGTATGGAACGGATCCATTAAGCATTTGTTGTATCCAACCAGATTACATGGAGGTTTGTTCTTTCAGACTTTGCCTTTTGAAGTGCTTTCCAGATCATTGTGGCATGCTCTAGACATCCTAGTGTACCTGGGATACCACCTTTCGGAATGATAGTGTCAATGTACCCATTTGCCAGGAGGTATGAAGTGATTCTTTTCGCCATCACTGAGAAGAATATCTTCCCTTCCACATTAAGTAGTGTGATTGGGCTGAACTGACTGATGTCTGTGGATTTGTGTTCCTTCGGGATGTAGACTCCGTTCGCCTTTCTCATTTCCTTGCTTACAAGTTGGGTTTTCCTCACATTCTTCAGTAAACGGAGCAGTCGTTTGATCACCTCAGGGCATCTCTTATACACAACATATGGAACACCATTAGGACCTGGAGCTGACTTGCACCGAGCTTTCTGGACAATACTTTCTACCTCTTGCATCGTTGGAGGCTTGGTGTTAAATTCAGCTCCTGGCTTACGCGGCAATTTAAGGCCTGCCATGCTGCTGAGCGGCTCATCTTTGCGACCATCTGAATATGTAATTCTAAGGTATTCTTCCAGGTCTTCTTTCCTGATGTTTAGCTTACCCGATCGTGGCTGCTCAAACAGTTCTTTGGCAAACTTGAAGGGCTCCATGAAGAATCTTTCCCTATCCCTTCGAGATTTCCTTCTCTTCCTGCACAACCTTTTTGCTCTACAAAGGGCATTATGTTGGCCTTTCAGGAGCTCCCAAACCTGTCGTAACCCTTCCTTTTTTGGGGTAACTGCGTTCTTGAACTGTTTTCCGGCATGCTTCTTCTGTTTCCTGATTTCTTCTATTTTAATTTGTCTTCTACTTTTTTGTGGTGCGTTACCTCCCCTTTCCTGCCTGATTCCAAACACTTTGCGACAGTGAAAATATATTATGTCGCCGAAGATGTCCAGCTTCTTCTCCAAAGTTATCTGCTTCAGGTTGTTATCCAACTCTTTTGCCAAGGATCCGCCAGCTGTTCCCAAAGCCCTTTTGCACTAGCAGGTGGAAACTTGATTGCATCTCTCTTCCTGTTCAAGAACTGTGTGAGATCATCATCAGGCAGATCAACTTGAATGTACTCAGCACTGTGGATTGACTCCTGGCTGCGTTCTTCTAACGTCTTACCCGTCGAGATGGAGCGCTGTTGATCTCCCCGTGATGAGCTCCCGCACCCCTTTTTCGTTCTGTGGATTTGCATTCCTCTCTGAGGGGAGAATTTCCTAAATAAGGCACATGGAAATTCCAGCCGTTGTTTAGAGCTCGAAGTCCGTGTAACGGGTCTGATCGATTCATCCCCCCCCCCCCCCCCCCCATTCCGTGAATCCTGAGGGCATCTATCATTTTTGGGTCCTTTAGCAATTGAATACAGCTTACGGGGTGCTAACCCGGTCAGCCGGTTTCTAGTCTTTCCCAGTGTCATCTGTCTTTCCAGAAGTCCATCGGTCTTCCCGATTGTCACTGGTTTGAGCATGCGACTATGATAGGAAACTCTATACACAGCGATACAACAGGAAGCAATCTGATCATCAGAAGTAGTCCCCCGTCGAAGAAGTGTTTTGGCCCTGTATACTCCTTTACACTCTAAGGGGGGCGGGCCCACTTGAGTCATGACTCCCAAGTGTTTCAGCCTTCTGTTGTCTTGTATCGAAAATGAACCCATTTCAATATGGTAGCAACTTTAAAATCCACAACTCCGGCCGCCTTGCAGGCAATTGTAAAAGTAACAAAGAGAAGACAAATTATTCCGTTCGTGTCGCCGTACACCACGACTAGGGACAGACACTGACACACCTGCGCGAAGCCGTCAAAGCTAGACAGTGCGCGCTAGCACCTGTAATTCTGTACCCAACACCTCTAATAATACACACCGCGTGTTGCCCGTCAGTCACAGCCCTTTCATCAATACACCGAAAAACTCAACGTATTGTGGACTTAGAAAAATTCCTGATGTTTCATGTACCACAGAGTTTAATGTCCCGAGTTCCATAACCCATTACAGTTGTTCCACAGCGAGCATGATGCCTTTTCTGCAGTTTCACTAAACCTCTTAAGTGCCCTTGTTCTGGACTGTCCCCTCAACCCCAACAGTTTCAATAAATCATACACTGATGCAGCCACGAGCCCTCTTGCACCCACCTCAACAGCCATGACCCTTGCAGTGAACCCATCGTGTATCAGATCTGCGGCCAGATCACTATACTTGGCCGCTTTGAACAAATGTTGCTCTTCCAATCTGGATTCAAATGGAACGGTCAGTTCAATGAATATAACCTGGTGCGATGATGAAGAATGCAGTACTATGTCCGGCCGTTTTCGAGATTTCCTGATACTCTCTGGATATGCCTCTCGTCCAGGTAGGTCTACAGCCAACTCCCAGTCATTTGCACAGTCAAGGAGAGATGTTACACTGCTACTTGATTTACTCGGTTTTAGGTGTGCTGATTTTCCTGCTCTCAGAAATTATGTGTTTGCTTTGTTTATATATATGTATTCTGCTCATGTCTCGCTGCCATATAGAACTTTATATATATATATATATATATATATATATATATATATATATATATATATATATATATATATATATATAAAGTTCTATAAGGCAGCGAGACATGAGCAGTCTATGCTGTGCAAGAAAGAAAGCTCACTACTTTACATCTACGGTCTCTATGCCACGTCATCTATATTTCATGGAAGAAAAAGAAAACAAATGTCGAGGTGTTGTCACGTGCTGGCCTTCAAAGCATGTATGCACTGCTTAGACAGCGCATGGAAAAATCTCGCGTTCCGAAAGATATCTTTAACGGACAACTGCCAGATGGCAAAAGAATAGTTGGGCGACCATAGCTGAGGTTCAAAGATGTGTGCAAAACACAAGAGGTTACTGGACATAAATCCAGCAAGCTGGAAGGATGCTCTCTACGGTGCCACCTCAGATTAGGCGAAAAGAACCAAATGACAAACAGAAAAGAAGAGCAAACGTCGAAAGGAACACGAGGTGTCACGGGTTGTCTCCCCTTGCTCAGCAGTAGTGGTCCAACAGTGTCCCAAAACCTGGAGTATCTAATGTGGGTGTCCAAAGGTGTCTACCTTCTCACAAGATTACTCTTTGCAGAGCTGTAGATAGAAGGATAATGATGCTTCTACCTCGAAGCTGTGTTCACAAGATATTTCAGAAGAGAAGAAGAATGCTGAATGCGTCAGAGCACGTTATTTTTTTATCTGACCCGCCGCCTTTTGTGAAGATGTATATTGTATGATTTAGTTCGTTCAAGTCCACAGCTGATTTAATTTAGCGAAATCCCTCTTATTATTATTGTTGTTCTTAATGGCTTTTCACATGTAGATATACTTACTTACTTAGTCGTTCCCCTTCTACCGTGAGGTGTAGAGGTTTGGAAGAGAGAGCGCCAGACTATTCTATCGGCTGTCTTCCTCCTGGCCTGGTTCCATTCTAGTCCTCGGTCCTTCAAATATTGTCTAATGTTGTCCTCCCAGCGGACTCTGGGTCGTCCTCGGGGGCTGGATCATTGGCTCTTTGTTTCCCATGCTTGTCGTGGTAGCCGATCTTCTCCCATTCTGCAGACATGGCCAAACCATCTTAGTTGGGACTGTTCTACTTGGGTCTGTAGGGGGTGGCATTTTAGGCCTTGACGTATCGTCTGGTTGCGTACCATGTCTCTTCTTGTTACTTGAACCACCTTCCTCAGATACCTCATTTCTGAGGTTTGGATCTGGCTTTTATGGGTTGTAGTCATTGCCCATGACTCGCATCCATATGTCAAGACTGGGACATAGGTGGAGCGGTATACAGCCATCTTCGTTTTCTTACCAACCTCTCTCTTGCTGAGGAATCCTCGATTTATGGCCTGAAAAAGTCTCCCAGCTGCTGCTTTTCGAGTGGCCAACTCTTCTTTGATGCCTCCCTTTCGGTCTATAATAGCTCCGAGGTATTTAAAGTGGTAGACCTGCTCCAGGACCTGTTCTCCCAGCTTAATCTGATGTCTTCTTTCTTCTCGCGATATCACCATTGATTTTGTTTTAGAGCTGCTTATGACCATCCCTCTCTTCTCCAGCCATTCCTTCCAGACTTGCAGGTTGGATTGGAGATGTGCCTCTGATTTAGCAATCACGGCAACATCATCAGCAAATGCCAGCTCTGAATTATAGACCTGTCTCATCTTCCAGTACCCCACTGAATGCTTTCTTGTTCTCTCCTTACATGCCTTGATGACATCGTCCATAAGGAGTATGAAGAGGTAAGGTGATAGGGTATCACCTTGTCTTACACCAGTGGTGGTCCTGAACTCTTCTGACTTATGGTTTGCTGTCCTCACATAATTTCTGCAAGACTTGTAGAAGCTCTGTATAGCATGAATCAGAGGTGCTGGAATATTCTTCCTTGCCAAACAGTCCCAAAGTTTGCTCCAAGGGACCATGTCAAACGCCTTTTCCAGATCCATGAAACAAAGATGGATCTCACTCTTATACTCAAGGGCCTTTTCACTCAGCTGTCTGAGTGTGAAGATTAGGTCTTGAGTACTTCGGTTTGCTCGGAATCCGCACTGGACCTCATCCAATTGTGGCTCAGCTAGGCGTCGGAGTCTCTGCTCTAGGATTCTAGAGTAGATTTTTCCAGGGACACTGAGAAGGGATATGCCTCTATGGTTTCCACACTGTCGATTGTCATCCTTTTTGAAAATTGGTGTTATGATGGCGATCTCCCAATCCTTTGGTAAGGTCTTGTTGCACCATGCTGCCTGTAGGGCCCTTAAGAGTAACAGGTCGCCTGATGCTCCCATGTAGTTAACCATTTCTGGTGTTATACCATCATGCCCTGCTGCTTTGCCCATCTTGATTTTCTCCAGTGCTGCCGTCAGTTCTTCCATCTTTATGTCATCTTCATCACCATTGGTTTCCTCTTCTGTGCTAGTGGTTATCATTTCTGATGTTTGTCCTTGCTCACCATCAAGGAGTTCTGAGAAATATTCTTTCCATCTTTCCATTACTTCCTTCGGGGAAGTAAGCAATTTGCCTTGCTTGTCCTTTATAAATTTGAGAGGGCATTGTTTTTCCTTCCTCATGTTCTTTAGGGTCTTATAGAACAATTTCTGGTTTTCTTGTGCATCTTTTTCTAGCTTTTCTCCAAATTCTTCCCAGGACTTCTGTTTTGCTGCTAGCACTTTGTTCTTTACTTCTGTTCTGGGTGTCACATATTCTCTATATTTTTCCATTTGTCCTGTTATGTTTTTAGCTCCTAAGTATTGTTTCCATGCCATTTTCTTCTCTCTTATTTTCTCTTTGACTTCCTCTGTCCACCAAGGTGTCCTCTTTCTCTGGTTCCCAAGTCGGACTTCACCACATGCTTCTGCAGCAGCTGTCTTTATGATATCCTTGAATTTAATCCAGAGGGTTTCCAAGTCATCAGGTTGTTCTTCTGTGTTCCTCACCGCTGCAGCAATAAGCCCCTGATATCTGGTCTTAATTTCTGGCTCTCTCAGCTTGTAGGTCCTAATGCTCATTTCTCCTGCTCGTTTACTTGGTTTCTTGCGTGATGTTGAGCAGTTCCTAGGCTGAGCAACTCTTTCAGTTGTTCGTTTGATTGTTAGCAGGTAGTGATCACTTCCAATCTCTGGCTCCCTCCAGACTCTTGCATCTCGGACATATTTGAATGAGCTTCTCCGAACAATGGCATAGTCGATCACTGACTTCTCATTCTTTGTTGGTTCACATCTAGTGTATGCATGTATGCACTTATGGGGGAACTTTGTGTTTGTAATGATCAGATTCTGCTCACTGCAGAATCTAAGGAGTCGCTTTCCATTGTCATTGAGAGTATCTTCTCTATATCTTCCGATAACTCCACCCCATCTAGCATGGTCATTTCCAACTCTGGCATTAAAATCTCCGAGCATGATAACTTCATCTAGGCAGTCATCCATTGTCCTTTGAAGCAGCTCGAAGAATTCCTCCTTGACCTCTGCTCTCTCATCCTCATTTGGCCCATACACTATGACCAGGTTGACTATGGTTTCTCCTTCTTTTAGTTTCACAACCATAATGCGCTCCGAGACAAAGTTCCACCCCTTGATACTATCTTTTTGATTTTGGGCCACAATGCAACCCACACCCCCTTTAGCTCTTTCGGATATGGGTACACCACTGTAGAGCAGCGTGTTGCCATTGAGATCCATGACTTCTTGTTCTTTTTTCTTTGTTTCCGTTATAGCCAGGATTTTTAGTTTTGCTTTCCTCATCTCTTCCACCGGCTCCTCTTCCTTCCCATTTATACTTCTTGTGTTCCATGTTCCATAAGTCGTAGTCCGTAGTCCGTTCCAGTTCGTCGCCTTTAGAATCAGTCCGGTTTTCTCTCTTGTGTTACTCGTAATCGTGGTTTAAAGCAAACAGGTGATTGGCCTGTTGTGCCTTTGCATGGTGGAGGGGCTGCCTCCTTACAGCCTCCATGCAGGCCGCCCTCCTCCTTTTTCATCCGGGCTTGGGACCGGCATAGGCGGAGTTCACATGTAGATATAACTATATATATTAAATTCTGAATTCACACATGTGCCTTTCGCTCTATAATAATTAATTCAACTGTGAATTTATCAAAATCAACATATACATATTTAATGATCAATTACTTTAACATTTGTAAATAAATATGACTAGTGATTAAGAAAAGTAATTAGGTTTATTCACAGAAAAGTATTTAGGCTTGATGAATTTAGCAAAAAAAAGTTCGGTTGGTTTTGGTCTGTTACAACTGAGACATTTCAAAATGCTGAAGCGCTGATGCTGCTTTTCCGTAGACCCGTAAATGTGGTGAGGGGCAAGTTCCCAAATCAATCAGGAAGTAACCGCTCCTGGTCAAAGCAAGACTCTTCAGGTCTCGATCTCAAGCTTTGAACCACAGCCTAGTAGTACAGCAAATGATCTCTCCGGGTCATACCGCAAATAGTCGGGTCGCCTCGTACTAGTACCACAAACTCAATAATTGAGAGATCTTAGACTTCTTGCTAAGTAGAATAGTCTTAGCAACTTAACACAGATGCCGCGACCACGTCTTTGGTTTTATTCATGTTTCCGAATACTTCTGTGACTTGTGAGTGAACCTGTGTTATTCCGTGTTCCTTATTATCATTGGCGAGTTTTCTACTGATGTGCAGGGATGCTCTTAATACTTTTTGTCCGGTCATATAAATTCAGATTCCAATGCTTTTCTTTAATGTGGCAAGGTCCGAGCTATCTATATTGACGATTTCTGTAATGCAGTGCCGTATGTCAAACTTTTTCTACGTTATATTGTAGGTTCCCGGCCCACGCTTCCACCTGGCGTTTTCGACAAAACTCCCAATCACAGCTATAAATTATTCGCGCCTGAAAAGCCAGTCAATACATTCAAAGTACATGTTATGATAACTTTTCATCATGTAATATTTTCCACGACTCATGCGTTTTATAGTATCATAATAAAGCAAACATAATGACAAAGCTCAAACGTTATTTACATATGTTGTTAAATGTGGCGAGTTTGACAATAACCGGTGATTATTTATTTGATAAACTAGACTGGTTTCCTTTTTAGTTCAAGGATAAACTGACATTGTACATGAATTTTAAAATGTTCATTTTCTGCTCTACTTCTACGTTTATTCTACATTAAATGGACATTTTTTTGCAGTTGTGGTCTGTAGTATTTGATGAATAGGAGAAGATTTGGGGGATAGGGACACCCCGTATTAGGCGCCATAAACGTGTAACAGTTTTCAGATCACCAGAGCTGATTGATCACAGAAGGTGAAGGCCGGAGATCATAAAACACTTGGGATATATCATGTGAGAGACGGTATTTGAATGATGACCTCATCAAAAATATAAACCATGAAGTTTAGAATTTCGCCTTCACTGATCATTTCTCTGTCTTACAGCCTTATGTCCCAGCTGTTACAACGCATATCACGTTTTCTTCATCTTTTTGTACATATATTTCAAGTAAGCACTTCACTGACTGTATATTATTGTAACTTCGTGTTCATAGTTTTCTGAATACATTAGACAGAGATTGGAATATTACTCGAGTTTGTTATTACTTTAAGGTGTTCAAAGATGAAGCACGTACCATTTATAGTGTTCTCACCTTAGACGTACGAGTCTATATTTAGAGTTTGCTCCTTCCAAATGTTTTTTGCGTCTGTCTCAATTTTTTTATATCTTGTTCTTTTTTTTATGTCTACCTCTATTTTTGTTGTCTGCATGGTTGCCTCTATATTTTTGTGTCTGCCTCTATTGTTTGGGTCTGGTTCAATTTTACTGTATAACGTCATCAGACTTAACGGTCTTTTATATTTGGACATGCGCCCTAATATAACTGACTAGGTTGAACGGGACACGCTTCGCCAAATTTTTTTTTTTAAATGAAACGAATGCCTAGCAACGCTGTTAACTCGCTTCCAGGATATGTGTACTCTAGTCACTAACTCTCCCTTTAAAGCTGTAGAGAATTGATAGAATTGATATTATTTCAACAACATTACACAAAACTTGACCATGATAACGTGTAGGGACAAGGCGTTAGGACGTATGGTTAGACTATAACGCGACGCACTAAAGACGACTTATCAATGGAAACGTACGGTTACGTGTGATTCAACCACTGCGGATTATAACGTCTTCATTGTTCTCTATGTTTCAGAGCCATACAATGAGAGTAAATGTGTGGGTTGAGAGACTATTATATATGAGGTGGACTCTACGTATTTTAATGTCCATTCAAGTCACTATGCAATGAAAGCTCCTCTTGTGATCTCGTGTTATAATGTTTGGTTGAGAAGGTTGCTATCAAATTATGGTCGTTTTCGGGTTGACAACTTTACTTTTAGGCAGCACTTTGTGCCGGTCAAAAATACAGATACTTCATTTCGACAATCAGTACACATGAAAAGAAACTCGTGTTATACATATTTACTGACGTGTTTTGTGCCTAGCGTGCATTTATTTATCCCAAACAAAATATAACTGTACATTTTTATAACACCAACAAACAACAGAAATAAATTCTTCAGAATTTGTAATACATTGTCATTAATTTCTTTGCTACAAAAATGTACGAAACAAAATTATATAAAAAAACTGTTTAATTTTCTTAAAGTTTTAACAAATTTTTCTGCACATATTACTCCCCTTGTAATTAAAATTACGTCCCTTAGATAAAACGCATAAATGTATCTTAACGTTTAAGTATGAAGGAAATATCAATGCCATGGTAGTGGATCATTGATAAGAGTTCCCAATGTCAATGTCTGGTTGTGTAGCGAATACAGAGAGTTAGTTAAAAGTCAATGTCTTTACGTGCTTGTTGTAATGTGGGAACCGACTTTTGTCCCCGCCCCCTCCCCCCAACTTCCTTTCTTTTTCTCCAATGCGTATGGAATCAATACTTGCCGAGTTTGTATATGTAACCCGCCAACACTCCAAGGGAGGTAACTAACAATCATTAATGTGACTGCCATAATAAAAAATAGCCTATATGTGTTGCATGAAAGTGTTAAATGTTTCTCAACTGAATTAAACTTAATATTGAACACAAGTTTGCGCTGTTCCCACCCTACCAGCATCCCCCCCCCCTTCCCATCCCGCCCTCCTCCAACCCCAATATAAACAACAAAAAAAAGACAACGACAGATGAAGTTTGAAAGATGTGTGCAAGAGAGACATGAATAGATAAATACACCATTCTGTGAGGACAGAGATGGTGATCGCAGCAAGTCGAGATACTCCCTACGATTATGCGAAAACAGGCTCTTACAACACCCTGTGGAAATAGCCATTTTAGAGATGCGCCCTAAACGAAATAGGTTCAGTTCAAAACGGAGGCCGAATAGCCAAGATTAGGATACCACTTGAGAGCCACGACCCAAGGTTGACCTCTGCCATACAATGTCAAGGTCGATCAAATGATCACAGTATACAATTTACTATTTCTACAAAGTGATTGACAAGTAAATTTCTTCTTTTTAAAATGTTATTATCAGCACTTGTACCTACTAGATATACATAATATGCATGACGAAACAAGGAATAATAACTACCATTGAAATTTGACAAATACGTTGTATTTTTTATTCCCATCAACAACAAAACAACAAAAACAAATTCTAAAATGACCAATAAACTCAACGTTACAAGAGAGAGCAAAAATGATTGCCCACCAGTAGTAGGGAATGCGCAACTTAGTTAGTATTATGGAGGCGCCATGGAGGCGCGCATGGAGGCGCGTGACTTTTATATAGCAAAAACGCCTGGAGGCGCGTGACTTTTATATAGCAAAAAATGGCGGCGCGCTGGAGGCGCAAGATGGCGGACTTGAGCTAACAAGGGGAGGTTATTTTTAGAGGTATTTTGAGATAACAAGAAGAGGAGGTGCAAGATGGCGGACTTGAGATAACAAGGGGGAGATAATAGGAAGAGGTATTTTTATATAAGGAAAATGTTGCAAGATGGCGGACTTGAGATAACAAGGGGGAGATAACAAGAAGAGGAGGGGGAAGATGGTGGACTTGAGATAACAAGAACACGATGTTTATATAAGGAAAATGTTGCAAGAGGGTGGTTTTTTATATATTATTAGTATAGCCAACTTAGGTAGTGTTAGACAAACATTTAGACAAACTTTTAGATAATAGAAAGACAATAGGAAGATAACAAGAAGACGATATATACGAACAGTTAGACAAACAGTTATACAAACAGTTATACAAACAGTTATACAAACAGTTAGACGAACATTTAGACAAACAATTAGACGATATACAGGTAACAAAAAAGCGGTTTTGGTTAATATAGTTTTTTTTTTCAAATACTAAAGGACAACTCTCAGCCGCTTGGTAGGTTTCTTCTTCTTCTGTGGTGGATTAGGGACATCGGGTAGGTCTGTGGTAGGAAACCAACTAGGTTCTGGGGATACTGGACAGCTAGACTTCATGATTTCGTCAAACAGGTTAGTGGAAGGCTTCTTCGGGGATAGGACATCGGCCACGTCTGTGGTAGGAAACCAACTCGGTTCTATTGGTTGGTAACAGCTGGAATTGATGTACTGGTCAAACGTGGTAGTGTTAGTAGGATAGGTATCCGTGCTTGGTGGCTGTAATCGGTCAAATTCGGCGAGGATTTCGTTCTGTAACGTTAAGAAATGTTCAAACTCGGGTCGAGTTAGCGTAATTCCGTGTTTGGTCGGAAATTTGAGGTAGGATTCACCAAAATATCTTCGCACGTGTAGTAAAGGTTGGCCTCGGTAAACACTTACAGACGCAGCCTTCAGACCACTAGCCAAAGGTTTAAGCATTTCATCACTTCTCTTGATGTAGACCCAGTTGGTGGGAGCAGTCATTTTCAACGAGATGTATCTAGTGTGTTAATAAAGTTTCTTCCAAGTGTTTATATCGTATAATCTGGGTTTTTTAAGCGTGCCCTAGCTAGGATTTGATTCGTCGAACATCGAGCGTGTGTTAGGCAGGACGTGATTCGTCGATGTATTGCGTGGGAACAACTACACATGGCTGTATTGTCGTGAGGGAAAAAATACACCTGTCTATTGATTTCGTCTCTTGTTTATCAAAGGGGGTTGAGTTTCACTAGCCAGGGTCTGACTAGGCGCGTAATTAATCGATCGTTGGCGTGTTGTCTAGCCGAAAATGGTAGTAGGACCCGCTGCATAGTACCACCTCGTGTTTTGATCAAGATGAAATAAATGGCGTAGAGCCCACAAACGTTGGTGACTACATCTTGTAAATGTCTGACGTTGTAGTTAACAGGTCGAGTAGAGTTTCTGGCTATAAAATTAATCAGGTCCGAGTGTGTAGGTGGTAGGCCAAAAGAATCAAAATATTCAAAAGTACCAAGTCCATTATAATATAGGGCGACCCAGTGGTCACCGGGGCGATAGCTAGGGTCAGTGTTGATGACGAAAGCAGCCGTCTTGGTCGGATCGATGCGTAGAGGTAATTGGTCACGAGCTAACACTTTAACGAGTCCAGTTCGTTTAACAAATATGTCCGACAGGAGGATGGTGCGTATCTCGTTTGTATTCATTGTCTAAGTGGTGTAGTCTGTCAAAACTTGGCGCGATTTCGAGATCTCCAAGATCGAGTCTTGCTCGGCGTAGACGAGAACCTGTAATGGTTCGGGTGTGACCTCGGCGAATTTAAGTTCTACTGAGACTGGGCCCGACTTGGCCATCTCAAACTGGTCACCGTCTAGTAGACTGGGGGTGAGGTCAAAGGCGTATAAGGCGTAACCGTGCTTAAAATGTCTATACTCGAGATCGTTGCCGGCGTCTTTACCAACCAGGCCCATAGCTAGATTCGTCGCGAAGAAGGCTCTCACGTACTGGTTGTGTTCATAATCCATGGACAAAGGCTTGCCACTGATGGTTCTGCCGTCCGCGCTGACGTTCAAATATATCAGACCAAAGGTAGCGAAATTGAACGGATTAGCCGTGTACGATCCGTTAAAAGCGGACGAAGTGACTAGTCCAATCACGATCCGTGTAGGTGTTTGACTGAGAAACAGATTATCCTGCATGTGCGATAGCATACCTCTAGGGATAGAGAAAGTTTTTAGCACAACTCGTTTCAAGGGGTACTTGGCATTACCTCGCACCAAGGCTTTCTCGTGGGCTAGAGAGACGGCGGGATTTAATTTAGCTTTCCGGACAACCAAGGCCGCATAAGTTATAATAGATTTATATCCAGCGGTAGGGTCGTGTCCCAGCACGTTGAAGGCATCTTTATATGGGGTGAGTTTTACTTTAACTGTCACACCATTTAACAGGTAACGATCTTGAGCAAAGATATCTGAATGTAAACGACCCATCATATCAATCTCCTGAGAACCAGCTGCTATATGTCGACGCAGTCGTAACCCAATGTTATTGTCACCAATTGTGTCCGTAATAAAATTTGGCGTGTCTTTGTAAAACAGAGCCGATGTCAGATGACCTCGTTTGGGTTCCTCCCCGTAATTCAACGTGGCTTCGATGTAAGCTCTATAAGGGTAGGTGTTCTCGCTGGGTGTAATCAGCGTGTCGTTCAGTGAAACGTCGACTTGGGAGAATAAACTGTGCAGGTAATAGTTGATCGGGGCCACCTCTGCGTCAGCGGGTAATGCGCCGCCATTAGCTAACGTAACTTTGGCGCCCACGTGTAGAAAAGTATTGAACAAGTCTAGATATTCTTCACCGTTTCCCAAAATTACAAATTCTACCGGGGCTCTGGGGGCTAAGGCGGCCAACGGATGTATCTCCACAAATTGTCCCTCTTCCACGGCTGTCTGCGTTGGTGGTACGCTAAACAAATCTAGACCACTGTGAAGACATTCGCACGAGTTGGGGTGAATAAGCGCCATCATTCAAATATATCAGAGTACCTTCGCTTCTTCTGGTGAGAATGAGAAGGCCGAGCTCGATTACGGCGTTTTGTGCGTTTCGGCTCGCCAGGTGGGGCAGCTCTCGTTTTTCTTTTTCTTCTAAGCCCGCTACCAGATTGGTTAGTGGTGAGGTGTTCAACCGCTCCCTGTAATAAACGTTGACCAGATTCTTTCGCTCGTTCCCGAAATGCCTCGCCAACATTTCTGCCGGCTAACGCATCGCTCGCGACCTGTAGACCGGTCCCAAGTCCTTCTCTGAGTAAAGCTTTGCCTCCAGTTTTTAACCACGGGAGAACCATACGACCGAGCCCGCCGAAAAAACTACCCAAACCATGTCCTCTTTGACTTCTGCCTCCGATAAACACTGGCATCCCATGGCCAGCTTGGTTGCAGTAAAACTCATCATACAGCTTGGGGTTTCGTCGGATGGGTACGTGTCTCACCATTATGTTTCTAGTCAAAATCAAACCGTCTGTGAGTTCGGAAGTGTAGTGTCAACACCGAAGCTCCGCTAGTGAATGGGATAGTCTTACCCTGATCGTTAGTTAAAAGGATTTCCACCGCGTCAAACGAAAAACGGTTCAGGGGTACGTAGTGGGGTTTGTCGTAAATCCTGAAAACAGAAGCGGTAGTCCTATCCAAAATAGGCACAATCCGTAACAAAGGGACAGATGCATCTCCAACCGGTCTCGCCGCTACGAGATCGCAGTACACGTATACATTTTTTATGTCGCTATCCATTTGCACTTCAGTCTCGCCTCGTAGTATTGGGTCAATGTCTGTGGCGAGTGAGGCAGGAAAACCTAACATGTGTTTCAACGTCTCGCTAATTCTAACTTCAACCTCCGGATCATACAGATTCAAGGTGGCCTTATTATTGTTAAAATGGAATCTAACTCGGGCTTTTTCATCCACATCCGTGGCTAAAAGCAAACGATTCAACTCATCGATCAGCGTGTCGGGTGACGTGTATAGACCAGCAGGTAACGTGAGTAGTATAGACTCATCTTCTTTGTTGGGAAAGTAATGTATCCATACATCACCCTCTAGCACGTTAAAATAACTTTTGGGAAATTGAATTTCAACCAAACCAACCTCATAACGTGAAGTCAAGTCTATAGTCTGTGGCAATTTGACGAAAAAGTGACCTGCGTTATTGTTTGGGTATATTTTCATCGAGGCATTGCTGGGTAAAGTCACGTAAAAACTCATCCTATCTTGGGGTTAGGTAACATGTAACCCAGACAACTGCTCATTAAAGCGATCCAAAACTTGCCGTCTGGTCCCTCTGCGTTGCTCCGACTCAGATTGAATAATGAGACACCGATGACGACATATATAACGATCATCTGACAGAGGAAAACGATCTCTAGTCGCGGAACTAGATTCCCAAAAAAAGGCCAGAACGAGGTTCTCGCGGTCTTGGGAGGGGGTGGCCTCAAAACTGGGGTGCTCACGTCTTCTTCAATATCCATCAGTCTCGATATCTCGCTAGCTGTTTGGACGAAATCCAGCTGTTGAATGACGAGTTATAACCGAACCATTTGACTAAATATTCTTTTACACCCCTGCCACCACGGCGTTCCTCCAAAATGGACTCGATTCGATAAACTATCTTGTCGCCGACTCGTTGCAGCTCTTCTTGGTAAAAAGAACCTTTCAATTCCTCACCCGAATCATCTTTAAGGATGTACGTAACCGGTCTTGTTTGGTTTTGTCGGCTGATCGTAAACAACTCTTCTGTCCACGCCGGCGTATAACCCTTTTTAAAAGTTAGTCTGGCTTGGGCGATCCGCACGCGATCACCAGGTTTTAAATAGACTTTTCTACCGACGACGTCAGGGGTCGAATACAAAGTACGCCACACTTCTTCTTGATTGCTCGGGGTAACTTCCACCGGCGCCATCTTAATACTCCGATGATACGAATTGTTGTAGTTGTGGACCAGTTGTTGTATCACGTCGACGTAGCGAAGACTGTTGGTTTTGGTAAAGTAACGCCACGTTTTTTCTTTGAGGGTTCGATTAAACCGTTCGACGATAGCTGCTTTGGTGTCTTCATTCTCCGTAGTGAAGAAATGGACCTTTTCGTTTTTAAGAAACTTTAAGAATGTTTTGTTGACAAACTCACTGCCTTTGTCTGTTTGAAAATTTATCGGTTTGCGACTGTTAAAAATTGTCTTTACCGCTGCTACTAACGCTGTCCCAGTCTTGTTTTTCAGAGGAACAGCCCAAGCGAATTTACTAAATACATCGATACACGTTACTAGATACGAATACCCATCGTTGAATCTTTTTAAACCTCGCAAGTCAATTAAATCAGCCTGGAACTGTTGATCGATACCACCTGCAATGGTCGTACGTCGTTTAAATTTTCTGCGCACCGGTTTGTGTAGGGTGTAGCTGTCCTGATGACCTAACCACTCTTCAATTTTCTTACGACTAAGTTTGGTGCTACGTTGTAAGGGGGCAATTCCACCATAAGCTCCAGGGCGTTTTGGGTCGTAGTAATGTTGTTTTAAAATCACTTCTTTGGCCATGCTTCCCACTTTGGCGTCTTTTTCCTTCTTCTGAGCGAATACGACGATGTTTCTCGCACTTTACTAGCCACCTTTTTTCGATTAGTGGGTGTGACGGGTGGTGACTGAGGCGTTTTGTCCACGACCTCCTCTTTAAGTACAGTGGGTTGTTCGTTGGTTTGTGTTGGTGATTTAATATCGACGAGACCTAGAGGTACGTGGCTGTACTGTTCTAGTCGAGTCAAATAACGCTGTAATGTTTGTTGATAGAGTCTAGCCTTGTCACCGAGTGGTAAATCTTCTCTTGCCAAGACTAGTTGCATTTGCGTATCCAATTCTCCCAAGTTATCTCTTAGTGCATCGGGTGGTCTATAAGGTTTTTCTAACAAACGAGGATCCATCAAAACCATTTTCTTAGCCATTTTACAAAAAACCTTTTAGTACAGATAGTATTGGTTCAAGCAGAGCAGATAAGAAACCTCCAGTTTGTAAAAATTTCTTCCGTCTTTTGAGCGAGACTTTCTTCTTGGTAAGGGCTCGCAGGATGTTTTTGTAACGACGCATACGTCTCTTCTGATTGGGAGTTAGTGTAACGTTACCTTTTAAAACGTTGTGACAACATTCACAGAGTGTTCCTACCAACTCGGGTGATGCTGTTTTCATAACAGCCTTGATGACTGGTGGTTTGGCTGTACCTAGACATTTTAACATATCAGCATGTTTTTTTACTTTTTCTCCCATTTCGTTACTTGGGTACGTAAACAATATGTTGCTCCTCTGGGAAGATGTTTGAACGAAGCCTTAGATTATCTGGTGTGTCTTGCCGGAGGAGCAACATATTGTTTACGTACCCAAGTAACGAAATGGGAGAAAAAGTAAAAAAACATGCTGATATGTTAAAATGTCTAGGTACAGCCAAACCACCAGTCATCAAGGCTGTTATGAAAACGGCATCACCCGAGTTGGTAGGAACACTCTGTGAATGTTGTCACAACGTTTTAAAAGGTAACGTTACACTAACTCCCAATCAGAAGAGACGTATGCGTCGTTACAAAAACATCCTGCGAGCCCTTACCAAGAAGAAAGTCTCGCTCAAAAGACGGAAACAATTTTTACAAACTGGAGGTTTCTTATGTGCTCTGCTTGGTCCAATACTATCTGTACTAAAAGGTTTTTTGTAAAATGGCTAAGAAAATGGTTTTGATGGATCCTCGTTTGTTAGAAAAACCTTATAGCCCACCCGATGCACTAAGAGATAACTTGGGAGAATTGGATACGCAAATGCAACTAGTCTTGGCAAGAGAAGATTTACCACTCGGTGACAAGGCTAGACTCTATCAACAAACATTACAGCGTTATTTGACTCGACTAGAACAGTACAGCCACGTACCTCTAGGTCTCGTCGATATTAAACCACCAACACAAACCAACGAACAACCCACTGTACTTAAAGAGGAGGTCGTGGACAAAACGCCTCAGTCACCACCCGTCACACCCACTAATCGAAAAAAGGTGGCTAGTAAAGTGCGAGAAACATCGTCGTATTCGCTCAGAAGAAGGAAAAAGACGCCAAAGTGGGAAGCATGGCCAAAGAAGTGATTTTAAAACAACATTACTACGACCCAAAACGCCCTGGAGCTTATGGTGGAATTGCCCCCTTACAACGTAGCACCAAACTTAGTCGTAAGAAAATTGAAGAGTGGTTAGGTCATCAGGACAGCTACACCCTACACAAACCGGTGCGCAGAAAATTTAAACGACGTACGACCATTGCAGGTGGTATCGATCAACAGTTCCAGGCTGATTTAATTGACTTGCGAGGTTTAAAAAGATTCAACGATGGGTATTCGTATCTAGTAACGTGTATCGATGTATTTAGTAAATTTGCTTGGGCTGTTCCTCTGAAAAACAAGACTGGGACAGCGTTAGTAGCAGCGGTAAAGACAATTTTTAACAGTCGCAAACCGATAAATTTTCAAACAGACAAAGGCAGTGAGTTTGTCAACAAAACATTCTTAAAGTTTCTTAAAAACGAAAAGGTCCATTTCTTCACTACGGAGAATGAAGACACCAAAGCAGCTATCGTCGAACGGTTTAATCGAACCCTCAAAGAAAAAAACGTGGCGTTACTTTACCAAAACCAACAGTCTTCGCTACGTCGACGTGATACAACAACTGGTCCACAACTACAACAATTCGTATCATCGGAGTATTAAGATGGCGCCGGTGGAAGTTACCCCGAGCAATCAAGAAGAAGTGTGGCGTACTTTGTATTCGACCCCTGACGTCGTCGGTAGAAAAGTCTATTTAAAACCTGGTGATCGCGTGCGGATCGCCCAAGCCAGACTAACTTTTAAAAAGGGTTATACGCCGGCGTGGACAGAAGAGTTGTTTACGATCAGCCGACAAAACCAAACAAGACCGGTTACGTACATCCTTAAAGATGATTCGGGTGAGGAATTGAAAGGTTCTTTTTACCAAGAAGAGCTGCAACGAGTCGGCGACAAGATAGTTTATCGAATCGAGTCCATTTTGGAGGAACGCCGTGGTGGCAGGGGTGTAAAAGAATATTTAGTCAAATGGTTCGGTTATAACTCGTCATTCAACAGCTGGATTTCGTCCAAACAGCTAGCGAGATATCGAGACTGATGGATATTGAAGAAGACGTGAGCACCCCAGTTTTGAGGCCACCCCCTCCCAAGACCGCGAGAACCTCGTTCTGGCCTTTTTTGGGAAGCTAGTTCCGCGACTAGAGATCGTTTTCCTCTGTCAGATGATCGTTATATATGTCGTCATCGGTGTCTCATTATTCAATCTGAGTCGGAGCAACGCAGAGGGACCAGACGGCAAGTTTTGGATCGCTTTAATGAGCAGTTGTCTGGGTTACATGTTACCTAACCCCAAGATAGGATGAGTTTTTACGTGACTTTACCCAGCAATGCCTCGATGAAAATATACCCAAACAATAACGCCGGTCACTTTTTCGTCAAATTGCCACAGACTATAGACTTGACTTCACGTTATGAGGTTGGTTTGGTTGAGATTCAATTTCCCAAAAGTTATTTTAACTTGCTAGAGGGTGATGTATGGATACATTACTTTCCCAACAAAGAAGATGAGTCTATACTACTCACGTTACCTGCTGGTCTATACACGTCACCCGACACGCTGATCGATGAGTTGAATCGTTTGCTTTTAGCCACGGATGTGGATGAAAAAGCCCGAGTTAGATTCCATTTTAACAATAATAAGGCCACCTTGAATCTGTATGATCCGGAGGTTGAAGTTAGAATTAGCGAGACGTTGAAACACATGTTAGGTTTTCCTGCCTCACTCGCCACAGACATTGACCCAATACTACGAGGCGAGACTGAAGTGCAAATGGATAGCGACATAAAAAATGTATACGTGTACTGCGATCTCGTAGCGGCGAGACCGGTTGGAGATGCATCTGTCCCTTTGTTACGGATTGTGCCTATTTTGGATAGGACTACCGCTTCTGTTTTCAGGATTTACGACAAACCCCACTACGTACCCCTGAGCCGTTTTTCGTTTGACGCGGTGGAAATCCTTTTAACTAACGATCAGGGTAAGACTATCCCATTCACTAGCGGAGCTTCGGTGTTGACACTACACTTCCGAACTCACAGACGGTTTGATTTTGACTAGAAACATAATGGTGAGACACGTACCCATCCGACGAAACCCCAAGCTGTATGAGGAGTTTTACTGCAACCAAGCTGGCCATGGGATGCCAGTGTTTATCGGAGGCAGAAGTCAAAGAGGACATGGTTTGGGTAGTTTTTTTCGGCGGGCTCGGTCGTATGGTTCTCCCGTGGTTAAAAACTGGAGGCAAAGCTTTACTCAGAGAAGGACTTGGGACCGGTCTACAGGTCGCGAGCGATGCGTTAGCCGGCAGAAATGTTGGCGAGGCATTTCGTGAACGAGCGAAAGAATCTGGTCAACGTTTATTACAGGGAGCGGTTGAACACCTCACCACTAACCAATCTGGTAGCGGGCTTAGAAGAAAAAGAAAAACGAGAGCTGCCCCACCTGGCGAGCCGAAACGCATAAAACGCCGTAATCGAGCTCGGCCTTCTCATTCTCACCAGAAGAAGCGAAGGTACTCTGATATATTTGAATGATGGCGCTTATTCACCCCAACTCGTGCGAATGTCTTCACAGTGGTCTAGATTTGTTTAGCGTACCACCAACGCAGACAGCCGTGGAAGAGGGACAATTTGTGGAGATATATCCGTTGGCCGCCTTAGCCCCCGGAGCCCCGATGGAATTTGTAATTTCGGGAAACGGTGAAGAATATCTAGACTTGTTCAATATTTTTCTACACGTGCGCGCCAAAGTTACGTTAGCTAATGGCGGCGCATTACCCGCTGACGCAGAGGTGGCCCCGATCAACTATTACCTGCACAGTTTATTCTCCCAAGTCGACGTTTCACTGAACGACACGCTGATTACACCCAGCGAGAACACCTACCCTTATAGAGCTTACATCGAAGCCACGTTGAATTACGGGGAGGAACCCAAACGAGGTCATCTGACATCGGCTCTGTTTTACAAAGACACGCCAAATTTTATTACGGACACAATTGGTGACAATAACATTGGGTTACGACTGCGTCGACATATAGCAGCTGGTTCTCAGGAGATTGATATGATGGGTCGTTTACATTCAGATATCTTTGCTCAAGATCGTTACCTGTTAAATGGTGTGACAGTTAAAGTAAAACTCACCCCATCTAAAGATGCCTTCAACGTGCTGGGACACGACCCTACCGCTGGATATAAATCTATTATAACTTATGCGGCCTTGGTTGTCCGGAAAGCTAAATTAAATCCCGCCGTCTCTCTAGCCCACGAGAAAGCCTTGGTGCGAGGTAATGCCAAGTACCCCTTGAAACGAGTTGTGCTAAAAACTTTCTCTATCCCTAGAGGTATGCTATCGCACATGCAGGATAATCTGTTTCTCAGTCAAACACCTACACGGATCGTGATTGGACTAGTCACTTCGTCCGCTTTTAACGGATCGTACACGGCTAATCCGTTCAATTTCGCTACCTTTGGTCTGATATATTTGAACGTCAGCGCGGACGGCAGAACCATCAGTGGCAAGCCTTTGTCCATGGATTATGAACACAACCAGTACGTGAGAGCCTTCTTCGCGACGAATCTAGCTATGGGCCTGGTTGGTAAAGACGCCGGCAACGATCTCGAGTATAGACATTTTAAGCACGGTTACGCCTTATACGCCTTTGACCTCACCCCCAGTCTACTAGACGGTGACCAGTTTGAGATGGCCAAGTCGGGCCCAGTCTCAGTAGAACTTAAATTCGCCGAGGTCACACCCGAACCATTACAGGTTCTCGTCTACGCCGAGCAAGACTCGATCTTGGAGATCTCGAAATCGCGCCAAGTTTTGACAGACTACACCACTTAGACAATGAATACAAACGAGATACGCACCATCCTCCTGTCGGACATATTTGTTAAACGAACTGGACTCGTTAAAGTGTTAGCTCGTGACCAATTACCTCTACGCATCGATCCGACCAAGACGGCTGCTTTCGTCATCAACACTGACCCTAGCTATCGCCCCGGTGACCACTGGGTCGCCCTATATTATAATGGACTTGGTACTTTTGAATATTGTGATTCTTTTGGGCTACCACCTACACACTCGGACCTGATTAATTTTATAGCCAGAAACTCTACTCGACCTGTTAACTACAACGTCAGACATTTACAAGATGTAGTCACCAACGTTTGTGGGCTCTACGCCATTTATTTCATCTTGATCAAAACACGAGGTGGTACTATGCAGCGGGTCCTACTACCATTTTCGGCTAGACAACACGCCAACGATCGATTAATTACGCGCCTAGTCAGACCCTGGCTAGTGAAACTCAACCCCCCTTTGATAAACAAGAGACGAAATCAATAGACAGGTGTATTTTTTCCCTCACGACAATACAGCCATGTGTAGTTGTTCCCACGCAATACATCGACGAATCACGTCCTGCCTAACACACGCTCGATGTTCGACGAATCAAATCCTAGCTAGGGCACGCTTAAAAAACCCAGATTATACGATATAAACACTTGGAAGACACTTTATTAACACACTAGATACATCTCGTTGAAAATGACTGCTCCCACCAACTGGGTCTACATCAAGAGAAGTGATGAAATGCTTAAACCTTTGGCTAGTGGTCTGAAGGCTGCGTCTGTAAGTGTTTACCGAGGCCAACCTTTACTACACGTGAGGGAGCCGCGCTAGCGTAGTGGCTACTACGTAAAGCGAAGATATTTTGGTGAATCCTACCTCAAATTTCCGACCAAACACGGCATTATGTTAACTCGACCCGAGTTTGAACATTTCTTAACGTTACAGAACGAAATCCTCGCCGAATTTGACCGATTACAGCCACCAAGCACGGATACCTATCCTACTAACACTACCACGTTTGACCAGTACATCAATTCCAGCTGTTACCAACCAATAGAACCGAGTTGGTTTCCTACCACAGACGTGGCCGATGTCCTATCCCCGAAGAAGCCTTCCACTAACCTGTTTGACGAAATCATGAAGTCTAGCTGTCCAGTATCCCCAGAACCTAGTTGGTTTCCTACCACAGACCTACCCGATGTCCCTAATCCAACACAGAAGAAGAAGAAACCTACCAAGCGGCTGAGAGTTGTCCTTTAGTATTTGAAAAAAAAAAAACTATATTAACCAAAACCGCTTTTTTGTTACCTGTATATCGTCTAATTGTTTGTCTAAATGTTCGTCTAACTGTTTGTATAACTGTTTGTATAACTGTTTGTATAACTGTTTGTCTAACTGTTCGTATATATCGTCTTCTTGTTATCTTCCTATTGTCTTTCTATTATCTAAAAGTTTGTCTAAATGTTTGTCTAACACTACCTAAGTTGGCTATACTAATAATATATAAAAAACCACCCTCTTGCAACATTTTCCTTATATAAACATCGTGTTCTTGTTATCTCAAGTCCACCATCTTCCCCCTCCTCTTCTTGTTATCTCCCCCTTGTTATCTCAAGTCCGCCATCTTGCAACATTTTCCTTATATAAAAATACCTCTTCCTATTATCTCCCCCTTGTTATCTCAAGTCCGCCATCTTGCACCTCCTCTTCTTGTTATCTCAAAATACCTCTAAAAATAACCTCCCCTTGTTAGCTCAAGTCCGCCATCTTGCGCCTCCAGCGCGCCGCCATTTTTTGCTATATAAAAGTCACGCGCCTCCAGGCGTTTTTGCTATATAAAAGTCACGCGCCTCTATGTGCGCCTCCATGGCGCCTCCATAATACTAACTAAGTTGCGCATTCCTTACTACTCCCACCACGCTGTTATGTGATCTCCCCTTGCGCTGTTGTGTTAATGTGACACATTATTTTATGTCATAAAATAACAGGTGAGTCGCTGTATTGTGACGTTTGTTTCATATAAAGTTACTAGCAACTACCCGCCAAAATTGGCAGGTTGTTAATTATAGTGTGCTGTTTCTATTACACGCATTACATTGCTGCTTCTTCTGTAGTCTCGCTTGCTCGCTGTGAATGACGCGATCGTCTCTTCCTTTTAGCCATCTAATCATTTTGGTCCATAATAATGAGTCTGCAATACTTTATTTTGTCTTGAAGAAACAATCCAAAAACCTACATTTTAAAGAGAAATGATGAGTTAAATCCGTTTCCCCGAATGAAACTGGACAGAAGAGTATCTTGATTGTCTGTTGATTTAATGCACACCGTCACATTTTTCTATTTTCGCTAGAGTACATATAAGGGGAAACAATACAATTATTGTCTAACTTTCAAGCACAGTTGCACCCCCTTAGCTGTAGACGAAAGTCAATGCACTCCCTCGAAAATAAAAAAAAGTGCGCAAATGACGGTTTGCAAAGTGTGACTGACCGACCGACAGTCCGACCGACCAAACCAAGTACTTACGGCGGCAATTATGTATTTTGATGATTGGATAACATGTTGAACTAACAAATGAAAAACAACAAGTGATTTTAAATTTACCCTTTATAATAACATCAGTCAATACCCTTTAGCTCCCCGAGGAGCATAGGTCGTCAACAAACATATGCCAAGTCTTCCTGTTGTTATCGAGTGGGAATATGTTGGGATTTAATTTTGAGAGGTATAGGTACAATTTTGTGTCGTTCAAGTTAAGTTACTGGTGTGCCACCAGAGGTAGATATTTTTGGTGATATTAGTTACCTGGTCATCCTGGAAAAAATAATTGATAAAAAAGGCCTTGCCAAAATACAAAAACAAAACAGTGGAATAATGCTAATACTAAATGAAATAGACCAGAAATTTCAAAAGAAACCAGAAGATGTTGATGTAAAAGGTATAAACCCAACCCTGTCAGGTAAGGAAGTTTTAAACAACCTGGCCAAGCAGGACCCATATTTAAAGCTGGTACATGTGAAAGGGAGTATAGTAACCCCAGTGGTAGTAATAACGACAGAAGGGAGGGAACCCCCCAAGACATTACTATTTGGGAAAGCAAAAAAGAACACAGACACCTTCATTCCACCAGTTTTGCTGTGCTCCAACTGCTTGAAATTTGGCCATGGCCGACACAGTTGCAGGGGGAAGAAAGAATGTACGTTTTGTGCCGGGGCGCATCCTTTTACGCAGTGCAAAAAGGCTAAGTCAGATATTGACTATAAAAAGGGTAATGAAAACAGAAAATGCATTAGCTGCAAAGGGAACCACAGCGCCATGTTCCAGGGTTGCCCAGTGTATCAGCAGACCAAAAAAACACTGAAGGAATCAATAACAACCAAAACCCCTTTCAAAACGGTCATTAAAGAAATAAAGAAAAACAACACATATACGAGCACTAAAGTAATAACAGAAATCAAGAGTGTACAAGAGAAAGCTAAAATAATTAAAACACAGTTGGCTAAAGAAAGTAAGAACCAGGTAGATAGTAACAAAACAGTACCAAAAAACCAGTCGGATGGTTCAACTACATCCTTGGAAGGTACGAATGCACTGAAAAGTGTAGAGGCACTGCTTCAAGAAATGAAAGCCATACAGCACCAAATTGCCCAGGATGTAGTTAAATTGTCAGCACTGAAAGAATAAAATGAAATGATATTAGTTAAATTATCTGAACTGAAAGAGGATAATGAAATTACACTAAAAAGGAAAGAAAATCAGTAACAGGAGATTAACATAGTCAGAGAATCAATAGAAAAGGAAAGTGGCAAACAAAAGCAAGAAGCCAAATGGAAAGAATTCGTAACAAAAACCATCAAGCACATAGAGAGGGTTTTGATAGAGGAAAGAACAGTAGAATCAGCACAAACCCAAGTATTGAAAAAAGTCTTTAATTACAAAAAAGAATCACCACGAAGAGTAGGCCTTATGCCTCAAGCAACTGATAGGGCCAATACAAACTAAGAGCAAACTAATAGTTCTAACACAAAACAAAAGGGATACTAGTTAATATAAACAATGGATAAGAAAGGATGTAGAATTTTTCAGTGGAATTGTAGGGGTATCACAAAGAATTTTTCACCCCTACTAGCAAAGAAAGGAGGAACTACCGCTATATATGCTCTTCAAGAGACACATTAAAACCCAAATAGTAGATATAGTTGTAAGGGCTTGAAGATACTTAGGCACAATAGGAAAGAAGGTAGAGGAGGGGGTGTCTCAGTCTTAGTTAACGAAACATTTAAAATTATGGACTGGGAAGTATTTGATACAACCAACATAGAAGGTATCCAGGTTACTATAGAAGCTGAACCAAACAATCTAAAAATCTTAAAGGTATACGCTAAAAATGGCATAATTAAAGATGAAGAAATACTAGCCATAAGCACCATACTATGCCCCCAAAACAGTCATGGTAGGCGATTTTAATTCCCACCAATATGCTTGGGGTGGACTACATGCAGACAATGGAGGAAAACGCCTACTTTACTAGAAAACAATGACCTGCTAATACTAAATGATGGAACTGCAACTAGAATCATTCCACAAGCTAACATGACAGACTCAGCAACAGACATAAGTATAGCAACTAAAAACCTAGCGAAGGTAAATTGGGAAGTGTTACAAGACACAAACTCAGATCATCTGCCCATTGTAATAACCATGCATGAAAACGTCATTCCAAACCGAGAACCAGAGAAACCGGCTTCCAACTATAAAAAAGCAAACTGGGAAGCCCTCCAATCAGAGCTGGAGGTGATGGAATATAAAGACATGGAAGCAGATGATACTGACTTGTGGGCAGAAACACTGACCAATGAAATTCTTAAAATAGCAATAAAATATATACCAAATAAAAATATGCCACAGCCCCTAAAACCAATAAATAACAACAATAACATTAATAAGAAAAGAAAAACTCAGTGGAATAAAGAACCAGTTTCCTGGTGGAATAAAAGCTGTGCAGAAATTCATGAGAGAAGAAAAAGGGCCTTACAAAAATATAGAAATAACAAAACAGAAGAATGATGGGTATAAACAAATTAGGAATGAATCCAACAGAATAATATTTAAAGCCAAAGAAACTAACTGGAAGGAATTTTGTCAGTCACTTAAACCTAGCGCTCAAATTAAAGAAGTATGGGAAAAACTTAAGGCAATCAAAGGGAACAATAACAAAACAATAATGCCAACAATCAAACTACCAAAGAGAGCAGAAACAGATAAAGAAAAAGCTAATGCCCTTGCTGAGTATTTCTATAAAGTTAGTGCAAAAAAAAGCTTTGGACAGGTGTGGTAAAGTGGGATGGTATAAATATTTATAGGGGACTTAGTGTACTGACTGAGATCAGCTGTGAAGGTTTCTGTATCTAATAAGTGTGGTGTATTACAGATAACCTTACTTTGCTACCACATTTTGACCTCAGTCAGAATTATTCTGGAATATTGTGATGACTACGTTGAATGTCTAGGGTTATGATAATGATGAAGTGTATGTTCACAACAACCAACAGACAGATAAACAATTTAGTTTAATCAACAATACTGTACAACACTGTGACACTCACATACATAGACCACTCTATAAGACTATCGTAAATGAGTCAAGTGTTAAAGTTTAAAAATATATGTATTAATTCCATCAAATATTAGATATCCTGATTCAACTACAAAGTGAACCAGGAATCACAATCAAATGTAATCACAAGTTGTATGTACACAATTTATAGATATAATCTTTGTAGTGACATATATTATTATTGCAATATGTGTGTAAGTTATGCTGTGGTACTATGAGGTAATACTGGCTTTTCAAGCTAAGCTGTTGTTTGTCATCATGACTTCAAATTTTTGTTTCTGGTGGAACTAATATTGGAAAAGTTCACAGTTCCTGTCATTTGAAACAATTAATTGTCCCTCTTTATTTAATATACTGTCAATTATAGAAGGGCGGGGGGGGGTACATAAGATTGAGCTGCTCTGGTCAACGACTCTTATCTTCTGTATGGGCGGCAGGAAACAGTCTCCACTGCTCGCTTGCTTCACCGTGTTCTTGAGAACCAACACTGGTTGATATATTGACCAAGGAGTCTGCTACCAGCCTCTGGATTCAGCACAACTCAGTCCAGGTGCTGCTTTAATAAGTTAGTACCACTGTCCCTGAAACAAGAAGGTTGTACCTCCTACTTCAGAACTAATTTATAATCTATTTCCACACTGCGCACAATACATAACAAACACCGAGTTCAGCGCGGTAGACCAACTGTTAGCTTCTCATGTAACAACATTCACCAGTATTCCTCTCCCTAATGGTTTACAACGCCTCTGCAATTCCAGCATTATTTCCTTCTATTCAATAAGATAGGTGTCATAGTACTATTTGGCAATTCCATATAGGCCTAGGCAGTTAAACTCCTCTCCGACAAGTTTTGTTCATGGTGGAGCAATTATCTAGGCTTTGCTTCATGTTTGCTACTGAACCACACACATATAGACATACATTATCAATTCACATTCAATTTTCATCAAAAAGATATCAAATGTCTAGCTTACCACAATTCATGGAAATAATAAACAAATACGTTGACTGGCGATGAATTATGGCACAATTCCGATCTGCCTCTGTCCCAGGCTTTTATTTAGAAAAATATGAGCTGGATCTCAACGCACTTGCTTTTACAAATTGAATTTTCAAAAAGTGGCACTGAACTGACGCTCCTAATTGACTATATTAAATGGTCTGGCCAATGGGACCATGTTTACAAAAACATTTGAAAAAAATAAGTACCCTTTCTATCGTTTCTATTAACAACCAAAAATAGTATTTGCAATCGACTAATCATGTTTAGCCTTACATATTATTCTAGCCAATAAAATCGGATTTAACTTGTTGGCCTATTTCCCGTAAAAGAGTGGTTTTAAAAAACTGAGCAATTATGATTTGGTGCTGTCAGACAACCTCACTATTTTATTTTGGCTATAATTTGTTAATTCCTTGACTATTTGCGTAACACATAACATATTCTTTGTCAGCAAGTCCTGAGGCACCCAAATATATAAATTTAATGGGGCTAAGTGACTCCGTTCAAAATATGTATTCTAGGATAGTCGTGTATTTTTTTATTGTTTTAGAACCGCCACCTGTCCTGCCTTTTCGACTGTTCTGTCAGACTAATGTCAGGATTTCAGATATAAAACAGTAGAATGTCATGTTTCCTAATAAGCATTAAACATGTTTTCAAAACCTAACCGTGTATTGGTAGTGTTTTTTTGTCACTGTTTATTTGAAAAAGTTAGTGCTTCATGCCTTACGCGGGGAGGGTGGCATTAATTTTATATCGCGAGACGGCGTGTTAGTGTTGCATGCGTTCCTTCGTACATCGCTCTCTCTCTCTCTATCCTAAGTCCATCTGTCTTTTCATTACGCAGTGTATATAATGACATTAATGCTAGTATTTGTGTATCTAGGTCATTAAGCAGCTTACGTATCTCAAGGTTTTCTAAGAAACACAGTACTAGTTGTATTTTTAGAAACGCGTGTAGTTTTATGCCGACGGAGTATAGAAAAAGGGGGATTTCTTGTTTAACTAGCATGACGTTCTATTAACACAGGCGTACGCTATAGTGACGGCACTGTTCTTTACCAGTCTTCTTTCCTTTTATTGAATTAATTCGTTAAGCTTTACATTTACTTTTTTTATTTAGATATGTGGATTTAGAATGTTTCACGACAAATTCTCCCCAATGAAAACAGACGTTAAATGTCAGTCTATAATTCTATATACACATAGAGAAATTTATTATTATTCCTGGGGCTTTCTTTGATTTTCATCGCACGGATGGCGGCTTAGAAAATCTGCATCAACGTTTCTCTGATTGTATTTTGATCATGGATTAACGCAGGTGGGTCAATTCATTGTAAGCACTACTGACGCTGGTTGCCTCAGACCTCTGCAATCCAAGAATCCATATCAGTTATATTACTGAACAGCGGCAAGTGTTACTGCTTGTCTTATTGCTGCTTAGCAATCAGTATTCACCATTTCTCTTCTCTGAGTCTGCTCAACGACATGTCCCGAGAATATTAGATGTTCCTCAATTTGTACGTTATGAGGAGTTGATCTATATGGTGATATCTGAGTTGTGTAGAGGATCCAATAATTTCCTGATCAGCCTCAATAAACACTCGGACTATCCTCAATTCAAAAAGGCAACAATGGAGACACTCTGCTCCTCCGAAATGTTCACAGCCAACAATTGGTCTGATCTCAGGCGTGATTGAATGTGGAAACACCCTTCTAATAATATATTTATAATGTTCTATAATGTGCCACTCAAATGGAGGCCATACTCACCAACTATAGTTCCGCCTACCGACAATATGGTGAATTAAGATAATATGTGGGGAAATGAGTTTCTGCATCAGAAATCAATTCGCCCTTAGCATTGCTATAAGATGTGTGGGTTATCTCCATCCAGGGTCCGAACACTACTTCCCCTTGGACGGTGTAGGGTCGGGTGACTACCAATGTCACCAGTGCCCTTTTAATGCTAAGTTAATAGCCATATTGTTAAGCGCTGTGAGCATTTTCCCAATTGCTCACTCGTCCACTCCCCACTTTTCTTCTGTTAACAATTTGTTTCGGTTTTAACTTAGGCGGATCATCTTCAATGTCAATGTCAGCCAGCTCCCTAAATGCGGCTTCAAACTGTGCCTGGGTTGACTGGTCTGAGTTTCTATTTTCTCTGGATGCCTTTCTCAAAGTTGCAAATCTAAATATTTTTGGTGAACACTGTTGGGGGGAAGGTGGATACCTATCCTCTATGTCAACCTTATTATTGTTATTGTCCTTGTTATTGTTAGGCCCATATGTTTCAGAATGCTTGGCTGGCATCTGATTATGATTTCCCAACTTGGGGACTGTACCTTGCTACATTTTTCACAGGCCCCCACAAATTGTGCAATATCAGCAGCTACTTGGGGCCAGTAGAATTTTTTCGATGTCCTTTGATGGGTGGTCCCATTTCTCTGGTGTCCACCGTCTGGTACAACATGAGCTTGTGCCATCACTTTTTCCCTGTAGGGGGTTGGCAATACCAATTGTCCCTGTTCTTTGGATCCTGCTCTAGCTTTCCTGAAGAGCAGTCCTTCCTTCAAATAAAATTGTCCTTTCTTAGGGTGTGCATGGCTTGTTGGCAATTTACCAAAGCAAGGTTTTAAAGTTTTATCTTTTGCCTGGGCCTTTCTCATCTGCTTATGAGAATAAACTAGTGGTGGTTCCTCCTCCATTCTACTAGGGGTCGACCTGACCAGAAGCGTGGCCATTACCACAGGTTTTACAGGGCTTCATAGAAAA
Source organism: Oreohelix idahoensis (assembly GCA_024509875.1). NCBI lineage: Eukaryota > Metazoa > Mollusca > Gastropoda > Stylommatophora > Oreohelicidae > Oreohelix > Oreohelix idahoensis. Next base: position 187,418 of record JAMPIV010016868.1, read on the forward strand.
ACATATTTGCTTCCTAACACCAGCGGGTAATTATGGTCGTCACACACGGCTGCTCTAATCACTCCTTCCACGTACCTTGTCTCTACATTGATCTCGGCTACGAGAAGTGTCATGGTGGATATTCCCTTTACGGCCCCTTGTATCTCCACTTTCTCTGTGGTATACTGTTCAGGGTGCACTAGGGTTGCACTCACAACTGAGTCATATTCTAAACCTGAATCGTAAAGGCACCTAACCTTGGCACCATTACATGTCACTTCTTCACAGATGGGGGGATGTTGAAGATTTATATGATTCTCTGTCAGATTCTTCTTCCCCTTGTCCACGGTTATCATGCATGCCGCGTGATATGGAGGAACTTTCCTACCACATTCACTAGTATTATGATTATGCATCCTGCATATTTGACAATATTTTCCTTCCTGTCTGAAGGGTTTCCTGTCATCATATTTCCTTTCACTGAATTGTGGGGTTTTATGTTTATTATCATAACGTGGCCTATCAAACTGATGCTTACCTTTGTTTTGATCTCTATGATCAAATTCATTAAAGTTTTGTGGTGCCTTAAAATTATCTACCTGTTTCTTTTTATTACTTGTTACCTCTGCTTGAGCTGCTTGATACCTTTCAGAAACATTTAGTAACTCACCCAGCCTCTCTGCACCTTGTTCCATGAGAAACTTTCTCAGGTCTGGAGCCATGGACTCTCTTAGTTGTTCTATAAGGATCATTTCCTTAAGATCTTGGGTTTTCCCCAGAGAAGTCCATTTCTCCAAGTATGTCTCTAACCGTGCAGAGAACTGGTGATAGGTTTCACCTGACAGTAGTTTAGCATTCCTAAATTTTTTTAATATAAAATTCACCATTCTTTTCATATCTTAACAAAAGGGCCTGCTTTAGCATGTCATAATTTTCTTGATCACCTCTGCTCATTTTGGCAAAAACTTCATAAGCTGCACCACGAAGCCCTTGAGATAACTTTAAGCTCCATCTTTCTCTCTGTAACCCATACTTGGTAGCTAATAGTTCATATCTATTTAGATAGCTCTCGATATCATCTTCTTTCTCAACAAAATGATCTAAATGAAAATTCAAAGCTGAGGTTGAGGCTCCCTGACTAGCAGTGGCATCAGAGGTAAAGGGACTGGCACCATTTTCAGGAGCATGGCTTTGAAACTCAAACTCCCTTAGTCGTAACTCATGTTCCCTTTGTAATCTCTTCTCCTCCTTTTCTGCTTCCCTCTCTGCAGCCAATCGCTTGTCTTCCCTTTCTGCAGCCTGCCTTCTTTCCTCTGCTTCCCTTTCTGCTTCTTTTTCTAATCTTTTTTCTTCACGTTCAATAAATTTGTCACATTCAGTAGTGACATAGGCAATCATAACTTGCCCTTCCATTCCTAACTCTTTCGCAGCCTGCACAGCAGCAGATCGAAATTTTGCTAGGTCCGCCATTTTCTAGCAGGCAAATGTATGCAATATTTAACCAAACAATTTTGTCTATAAATAATTATCTAAGGACAACCACAGGCACTGAGAGCTCAACCTTATTTTTCCGCCCAAGAATACCTTTTTAATTTTTATTATTTTCAGAAGTGAATTACTCCCAATATATATGCTGGGGGAAGGTTCAATATCCCGGGAGCGAGACCCCAATATATGTGGTAAAGTGGGATGGTATAAATATTTATAGGGGACTTAGTGTACTGACTGAGATCAGCTGTGAAGGTATCTGTATCTAATAAGTGTGGTGTATTACAGATAACCTTACTTTGCTACCACATTTTGACCTCAGTCAGAATTACTCTGGAATATTGTGATGACTACGTTGAATGTCTAGGGTTATGATAATGATGAAGTGTATGTTCACAACAACCAACAGACAGATAAACAATTTAGTTTAATCCACAATACTGTACAACACTGTGACACTCACATACATAGACCACTCTATAAGACTATCTTAAATGAGTCAAGTGTTAAAGTTTAAAAATATATGTATTAATTCCTTCAAATATTAGATATCCTGATTCAACTACAAAGTGAACCAGGAATCACAATCAAATGTAATCACAAGTTGTATGTACACAATTTATAGATAGAATCTGTGTAGTGACATATATTATTATTGCAATATGTGTGTAAGTTATGCTGTGGTTTGTTTGTCATCATGACTTCAAATGTTTGTTTCTGGTGGAACTAATATTGGAAAAGTTCACAGTTCCTGTCATTTGAAACAATTAATTGTCCCTCTTTATTTAATATACTGTCAATTATAGGGGGGGGGAGGGGTACATAAGATTGAGCTGCTCTGGTCAACGACTCTTATCTTCTGTGTGGGCGGCAGGAAACAGTCTCCACTGCTCGCTTGCTTCACCGTGTTTTTGAGAACCAACACTGGTCGATATATTGACCAAGGAGTCTGCTACCAGCCTCTGGATTCAGCACAACTCAGTCCAGGTGCTGCTTTAATATGTTAGTACCACTGTCCCTGAAACAAGAAGGTTGTACCTCCTACTTCAGAACTAATTTATAATCTATTTCCACACTGAGCACAATACATAACAAACACCGAGTTCAGCGCGGTAGGCCAACTGCTAGCTTCTCATGTAACAGTATACACCAGTATTCCTCTCCCTAATGGTTTACAACGCCTCTGCAATTCCAGCATTATTTCCTTCTATTCAATAAGATAGGTGTCATAGTACTATTTGGCAATTCCATATAGGCCTAGGCAGTTAAACTCCTCTCCGACAAGTTTTGTTCATGGTGGAGCAATTATCTAGGCTTTGCTTCATGTTTGCTACTGAACCACACACATACAGACATACATTATCAATTCACATTCAATTTTCATATAAAAGATATCAAACGTCTAGCTTACCACAATTCATGGAAATAATAAACAAATACGTTGACTGGCGATGAATTATGGCACAATTCCGATCTGCCTCTGTCCCAGGCTTTTATTTAGAAAAATATGAGCTGGATCTCAACGCACTTGCTTTTACAAATTGAATTTTCAAAAAGTGGCACTGAACTGACGCTCCTAATTGACTATATTAAATGGTCTGGCCAATGGGACTATGTTTACAAAAACATTTGAAAAAAAAGAACCCTTTCTATCGTTTCTATTAACAACCAAAAATAGTATTTGCAATCGACTAATCATGTTTAGCCTTACATATTATTCTAGCCAATAAAATCGGATTTAACTTGTTGGCCTATTTCCCGTAAAAGAGTGGTTTTAAAAAACTGAGCAATTATGATTTGGTGCTGTCAGACAACCTCACTATTTTATTTTGGCTATAATTTGTTAATTCCTTGACTATTTGCGTAACACATAACATATTCTTTGTCAGCAGGTCCTGAGGCACCCAAATATATAAATTTAATGGGGCTAAGTGACTCCGTTCAAAATATGTATTCTAGGATAGTCGTGTATTTTTTTATTGTTTTAGAACCGCCACCTGCCCTGCCTTTTCGACTGTTCTGTCAGACTAATGTCAGGATTTCAGATATAAAACAGTAGAATGTCATGTTTCCTAATAAGCATTAAACATGTTTTCAAAACCTAACCGTGTATTGGTAGTGTTTTTTTTTCACTGTTTATTTGAAAAAGTTAGTGCTTCATGCCTATCGCGGGGAGGGTGGCATTAATTTCATATCGCGAGACGGCGTGTTAGTGTTGCATGCGTTCCTTCGTACATCGCTATCTCTCTCTCTCTCTCTATCCTAAGTCCATCTGTCTTTTCATTACGCAGTGTATATAATGACATTAATGCTAGTATTTGTGTATCTAGGTCATTAAGCAGCTTACGTATCTCAAGGTTTTCTAAGAAACACAGTACTAGTTGTATTTTTAGAAACGCGTGTAGTTTTATGCCGACGGAGTATAGAAAAAGGGGGATTTCTTGTTTAACTAGCATGACGTTCTATTAACACAGGCGTACGCTATAGTGACGGCACTGTTCTTTACCAGTCTTCTTTCCTTTTATTGAATTAATTCGTTAAGCTTTACATTTACTTTTTTTATTTAGATATGTGGATTTAGAATGTTTCACGACAAATTCTCCCCAATGAAAACAGACGTTAAATGTCAGTCTATAATTCTATATACACATAGAGAAATTTATTATTATTCCTGGGGCTTTCTTTGATTTTCATCGCACGGATGGCGGCTTAGAAAATCTGCATCAACGTTTCTCTGATTGTATTTTGATCATGGATTAACGCAGGTGGGTCAATTCATTGTAAGCACTACTGACGCTGGTTGCCTCAGACCTCTGCAATCCAAGAATCCATATCAGTTATATTACTGAACAGCGGCAAGTGTTACTGCTTGTCTTATTGCTGCTTAGCAATCAGTATTCACCATTTCTCTTCTCTGAGTCTGCTCAACGACATGTCCCGAGAATATTAGATGTTCCTCAATTTGTACGTTATGAGGAGTTGATCTATATGGTGATATCTGAGTTGTGTAGAGGATCCAATAATTTCCTGATCAGCCTCAATAAACACTCGGACTATCCTCAATTCAAAAAGGCAACAATGGAGACACTCTGCTCCTCCGAAATGTTCACAGCCAACAATTGGTCTGATCTCAGGCGTGATTGAATGTGGAAACACCCTTCTAATAATATATTTATAATGTTCTATAATGTGCCACTCAAATGGAGGCCATACTCACCAACTATAGTTCCGCCTACCGACAATATGGTGAATTAAGATAATATGTGGGGAAATGAGTTTCTGCATCAGAAATCAATTCGCCCTTAGCATTGCTATAAGATGTGTGGGTTATCTCCATCCAGGGTCCGAACACTACTTCCCCTTGGACGGTGTAGGGTCGGGTGACTACCAATGTCACCAGTGCCATTTTAATGCTAAGTTAATAGCCATATTGTGAAGCGCTGTGAGCATTTTCCCAATTGCTCACTCGTCCACTCCCCACTTTTCTTCTGTTAACAATTTGTTTCGGTTTTAACTTAGGCGGATCATCTTCAATGTCAATGTCAGCCAGCTCCCTAAATGCGGCTTCAAACTGTGCCTGGGTTGACTGGTCTGAGTTTCTATTTTCTCTGGATGCCTTTCTCAAAGTTGCGAATCTAAATATTTTTGGTGAACACTGTTGGGGGGAAGGTGGATACATATCCTCTATGTCAACCTTATTATTGTTATTTTCCTTGTTATTGTTAGGCCCATATGTTTCAGAATGCTTGGCTGGCATCTGATTATGATTTTCCCAACTTGGGGACTGTACCCTGCTACATTTTTCACAGGCCCCCACAAATTGTGCAATATCAGCAGCTACTTGGGGCCAGTAGAATTTTTTTGATGTCCTTTGATGGGTGGTCCCATTTCTCTGGTGTCCACCGTCTGGTACAACATGAGCTTGTGCCATCACTTTTTCCCTGTAGGGGGTTGGCAATACCAATTGTCCCTGTTCTTTAGATCCTGCTCTAGCTTTCCTGAAGAGCAGTCCTTCCTTCAAATAAAATTGTCCTTTCTTAGGGTGTGCATGGCTTGTTGGCAATTTACCAAAGCAAGGTTTTAAAGTTTTATCTTTTGCCTGGGCCTTTCTCATCTGCTTATGAGAATAAACTAGTGGTGGTTCCTCCTCCGTTCTACTAGGGGTCGACCTGACCAGAAGCGTGGCCATTACCACAGGTTTTACAGGGCTTCATAGAAAAACATATTTGCTTCCTAACACCAGCGGGTAATTATGGTCGTCACACACGGCTGCTCTAATCACTCCTTCCACGTACCTTGTCTCTACATTGATCTCGGCTACGGGAAGTGTCATGGTGGATATTCCCTTTACGGCCCTTTGTATCTCCACTTTCTCTGTGGTATACTGTTCAGGGTGCACTAGGGTTGCACTCACAACTGAGTCATATTCTAAACCTGAATAGTAAAGGCACCTAACCTTGGCACCATTACATGTCACTTCTTCACAGATGGGGGGATGTTGAAGATTTATATGATTCTCTGTCAGATTCTTCTTCCCCTTGTCCACGGTTATCATGCATGCCGCGTGATATGGAGGAACTTTCCTACCACATTCACTAGTATTATGATTATGCATCCTGCATATTTGACAATATTTTCCTTCCTGTCTGAAGGGTTTCCTGTCATCATATTTCCTTTCACTGAATTGTGGGGTTTTATGTTTATTATCATAACGTGGCCTATCAAACTGATGCTTACCTTTGTTTTGATCTCTATGATCAAATTCATTAAAGTTTTGTGGTGCCTTAAAATTATCTACCTGTTTCTTTTTATTACTTGTTACCTCTGCTTGAGCTGCTTGATACCTTTCAGAAACATTTAGTAACTCACCCAGCCTCTCTGCACCTTGTTCCATGAGAAACTTTCTCAGGTCTGGAGCCATGGACTCTCTTAGTTGTTCTATAAGGATCATTTCCTTAAGATCTTGGGTTTTCCCCAGAGAAGTCCATTTCTCCAAGTATGTCTCTAACCGTGCAGAGAACTGGTGATAGGTTTCACCTGACAGTAGTTTAGCATTCCTAAATTTTTTTTCTATAAAATTCACCATTCTTTTCATATCTTAACAAAAGGGCCTGCTTTAGCATGTCATAATTTTCTTGATCACCTCTGCTCATTTTGGCAAAAACTTCATAAGCTGCACCACGAAGCCCTTGAGATAACTTTAAGCTCCATCTTTCTCTCTCTAACCCATACTTGGTAGCTAATAGTTCATATCTATTTAGTTAGCTCTCGATATCATCTTCTTTCTCAACAAAATGATCTAAATGAAAATTCAAAGCTGAGGTTGAGGCTCCCTGACTAGCAGTGGCATCAGAGGTAAAGGGACTGGCACCATTTTCAGGAGCATGGCTTTGAAACTCAAACTCCCTTAGTCGTAACTCATGTTCCCTTTGTAATCTCTTCTCCTCCTTTTCTGCTTCCCTCTCTGCAGCCAATCGCTTGTCTTCCCTTTCTGCAGCCTGCCTTCTTTCCTCTGCTTCCCTTTCTGCTTCTTTTTCAAATCTTTTTTCTTCACGTTCAATAAATTTGTCACATTCAGTAGTGACATAGGCAATCATAACTTGCCCTTCCATTCCTAACTCTTTCGCAGCCTGCACAGCAGCAGATCGAAATTTTGCTAGGTCCGCCATTTTCTAACAGGCAAATGTATGCAATATTTAACCAAACAATTTTGTCTATGTCTAATTAACTAAGGACAACCACAGGCACTGAGAGCTCAACCTTATTTTTCCACCCAAGAATACCTTTTTAATTTTTATTATTTCGATTTTCAATGGCACGCTGAGTGAATTAAAGTACTGTACAGTATATGGTCTCATTTTTAAAAAAATTGGATTTTTAATTAAATAGAAGCATATAATTCTTTTAAACCTATACCTGTTTTTATAACCCTTCAAAACGAAAGTTTTTAGACATTGGAGGTAAGAATGTGCGATCTGATGCAAACTAAAGGCCTGATCATACTATACTGCACGTAAGTCTTCGGTTTTACGGACCGTTTCCGAGAACAAACATTCTTCAACGAATTTCAAGGGGAGTGGTTATACTTTGCGGCGCCTGCTAGTCTGGCGTCTACCTGCTACCGTAGTTTGCAGGGTGAGATTCTTGAAAAGAATCCCAAGCGAATTTTGACGGGCAAGCCCAGACGTAATATCATAATTACGCAATAGTGTCTGGCTAGCGCCTGGACGAGCGTATTTATTTCGTTTTCGCTCGCAGTTTTTGACTCCCAGTGTGAGTTTGAAGCAACAATGACTGACCTCGACGAAGTTATATTTCCGTCCTATCCTTCCCCTCTCTCCCGACCACCACCACCTCTACAGTTCTCTCGGCTGTCGCATACTCAAGCCCGTACAGTCCGTTGACCGCAGCACAAAAGTTGGTGTTGTTATTAAGTGATACGGTGCCGTTAAAATGACTCAAAGAAGACAAAAACTGTATATACGCTTGTTTCAAGACTTTTGGACAAACGAATATGGATTCATACAACAAAGGGATCGTGCTGTTTGTGCTTTATGTTATGTAAGTGTCGTGTGCCGTACGTCAAGTGTACACAGATACTATCAAACTAAACATCAGTCCATGTTTAAAAACTCTGAGGAGAAAAGTGAAGCCATAAAAATGGCTGTTTCTGGCTACAAAAAACAAAGTAGTAATTTTAGTCAAGTACTTGGAACCAAAAATAAAACTACCGAATGTAGTTACAAAATTGCACAGTGTGTAGCTTCGAAGGGAAAACCTTTCACAGATGAATAATACATCAAGGAAACTTTTTTGATATGAAACAAATATAAAGGTATGTTATCAGGCACTCGCAGGAAATAAAGAAGTAGAACACCAGACAACAGAAAAACAACAGACATGAGTGGCTTACCCAGGATTTGAACACTGGACCTTCCCTCCCTTGTGTGTAATAAACTTTTTTGAGCAGTGCTGAAATTTTGTTTAGTGATATACCAAATAAAGAAACAATACTGTCTTGGATTCGAGAAATACCGGCTTCTGCGAGATCAATCGAGAGGCGCATAACTGATATGGCTGAAAATGTAACGGTAAAACAAACAACCGGGTTACAACAAGCTGTTGTATTTAGTGTCGCTCTTGACGAAAGTGTCGATGTGAATGACGTGGCGCGCCTAGCTATAGTTGCGCGATATTGTGACAACGACCGTATTTATTAAGAACTGTGCTGCTTGATACCTTTTGATGGTACAGCCAAGGGAGAGGACATTATAACTGCATTTGTTAGCTATTTCGAAAATCAGAACATTAAAATGAATAAAATATTCTGTGTTGCTACTGATGCCGCCCCTGCATTTGTCGGAAAGAACAAAGGATTTGTTAAACTTCTTGAGGATCGTATTGGACGTCAAGTATTGAGCTTCCATTGCATTATACACCAGGAGAGTTTGTGTGCGAAGCTTTCGTCACTATCCGTGTACTCTGTAATGGAAACTGATGTCAAGATAGTTAACTTTATAGTTTCTTGCTCTTCATTGACCCACAGGCAATTCAAGTCTCTTCTACAAGAAATGGAGAGCGCATATGCGGACCTCCCGCTGTACAGCAATGTTCGTTGGCTTAGTCGAGGTAATGTTTTGAACAGATTTGTATCATGTCTATAAGCAATCAAGGTGTTTCTTGATGAAAAAGAACAACATTTCCCGGAATTGAATGAAGAGGACTGGCTGTGCAAGCTGATGTTTCTAGCTGACATAACTACAAATCTGAATGAATTAAACTTGCGTTTACAAGGGCAGCGTCAAACAGTACTTGATCTTTCAAACACTGGAAATGATTTGCGTCAAAACTAGACATATTTTGCAGAGATATTACCACTAGCACATACAAGTACCTTCCAAACGTAAAGGCTCATTCAAATCGATTTACTTTCAACAGAGATGAGCTTCATACGTACATTGAAGCGCTCAAAGGAGAGTTTGCTAAACGAGGTCAAGACTTCAAAATTCACGGGCCCATGTTTTCTTACCTCATCAAGCCCGACTTAATTGATCATACTAACATCCCATTTGACCTATCTCTTTTCGAGTGGATGGATGTTGACAATTTTGAAATGCAACACATCGAATTCAAGGCATCAGAGTTATGGACGATAAAATTTGTAGAATTGCGAAAAACTTGAAGGAAGCTGCTTGGAAAAGTCAGCTGCCATCCTCAACTGCTGGACATCCCTGCCTGAAGCGTTCACCTGTTTGAAGAAAGTTGCATTTGCTCTACTTTCGGCTTTTGGGTCAACTTATACATGTGAACACATTTTCTCACACATGAAAGCTGTTTTAAGTCCACAGAGAAGTCACCTAACACTTGTGCATTCAGAAGCCTATGTGAAGCTGAAATTGACAAAATACACACCTGATATTGAACAATTAACCAAGGAGAAGCAAGGACACGGGTCACATTTATTACACATAAGGGAGGGAAACCCGAGGCCTGTAAACAGTAAATTAATATGAAACAAATATAAAGGTATGTTATCAGGCACTCGCAGGAAATAAAGAAGTAGAACACCAGACAACAGAAAAACAACTGTTCTCACTGTTCTAGTCTACTATCATTTACTGGACACAGTATTAAGGTCCTTGTCTTGTTGGATTCGGCCTATACTGCTTGATAGAAATACAACAGAAGTGATTGCGTCATTAATAGGCTGAACTGCCCATAGTGGACTTCTGGTGTCATGTTTTGTGGTTCGCACTGTTGACCTGCCATTGAAACATCATTTTTGATGATGCGTAGATGGCAGGGCGGATAGTGTGATTCGCTTGCATGGCTGGGCGGGGTTGTCGCACGGAAGGTCCAGTGTTCAAATCCTGGGTAAGCCACTCATGTCTGTTGTTTTTCTGTTGTCTGGTGTTCTACTTCGTTATTTCCTGCGAGTGCCTGATAACATACCTTTATATTTGTTTCATATTAATTTACACGGGTCGCATTAATTGATTAATGACTCAGTTCAATAATAATCAATGATTACTCATATTAAAATTTTAATAACGTGTTTTATGTTTGGTTTTTTAATTGTTTTGTTCTTCAAACTATTGGACTTTCTGTCTTAACAAAATATACATATGGCAATTTTATTATAAAATTTCAAACTAATGTGTTCAGAACTTAAATTTTGCAAAACATAATATTTGTATTAATATTTGTTCCTATTTATATTAAAATATTGAATAATCTACAAAGAATAGAATAGTTATTTAATGTATCGGAAACATGTTAATACAAGATCATTTTTAAATTGTTTCAATAATTGTTGTATATAAAAATATGCCCAACGGGCTGATCACCCGTTTGCCAGTCACTTTGATTACGGAAACAACGACAAATGGATTGATTTGTCGTTGCCCTAAAGACGCCATTAGGCGTGATGGGAACAACGGCAAAGAAAATCTATTCGCTGTTGCCCTTAAGACGCCACTAGGCGTAATGGCCACTGCTGACTGCTTTGCCGGTCGTTGGCTAAGGACGGAAGAAGAAGATAAAAATATGGTGATTTAAGGTTGGCACGCTGAGTGACTTTGCAACATTACTTCGGCACGACACTACTAAAAGTTTGCCGACCCCTGGTATAAATATTTATAGGGGACTTAGTGTACTGACTGAGATCAGCTGTGAAGGTATCTGTATCTAATAAGTGTGGTGTATTACAGATAACCTTACTTTGCTACCACATTTTGACCTCAGTCAGAATTATTCTGGAATATTGTGATGACTACGTTGAATGTCTAGGGTTATGATAATGATGAAGTTATGTTCACAACAACCAACAGACAGATAAACAATTTAGTTTAATCCACAATACTGTACAACACTGTGACACTCACATACATAGACCACTTTATAAGACTATCTTAAATGAGTCAAGTGTTAAAGTTTAAAAATATATGTATTAATTCCTTCAAATATTAAATATCCTGATTCAACTACAAAGTAAACCAGGAATCACAATCAAATATAATCACAAGTTGTATGTACACAATTTATAGATAGAATCTTTGTAGTGACATATATTATTATTGCAATATATGTGTAAGTTATGCTGTGGTACTATGAGGTAATACTGGCTTTTCAAGCTAAGCTGTTGTTTGTCATCATGACTTCAAACGTTTGTTTCTGGTGGAACTAATATTGGAAAAGTTCACAGTTCCTGTCATTTGAAACAATTAATTGTCCCTCTTTATTTAATATACTGTCAATTATAGAAGGGGGGGGGGGGAAGGGGTACATAAGATTGAGCTGCTCTGGTCAACGACTCTTATCTTCTGTGTGGGCGGCAGGAAACAGTCTCCACTGCTCGCTTGCTTCACCGTGTTCTTGAGAACCAACACTGGTCGATATATTGACCAAGGAGTCTGCTACCAGCCTCTGGATTCAGCACAACTCAGTCCAGGTGCTGCTTTAATAAGTTAGTACCACTGTCCCTGAAACAAGAAGGTTGTACCTCCTACTTCAGAACTAATTTATAATCTATTTCCACACTGAGCACAATACATAACAAACACCGAGTTCAGCGCGGTAGACCAACTGTTAGCTTCTCATGTAACAACATTCACCAGTATTCCTCTCCCTAATGGTTTACAACGCCTCTGCAATTCCAGCATTATTTCCTTCTTTTCAATAAGATAGGTGTCATAGTACTATTTGGCAATTCCATATAGGCCTAGGCAGTTAAACTCCTCTCCGACAAGTTTTGTTCATGGTGGAGCAATTATCTAGGCTTTGCTTCATGTTTGCTACTGAACCACACACATACAGACATACATTATCAATTTACATTCAATTTTCATCAAAAAGATATCAAACGTCTAGCTTACCACAATTCATGGAAATAATAAACAAATACGTTGACTGGCGATGAATTATGGCACAATTCCGATCTGCCTCTGTCCCAGGCTTTTATTTAGAAAAATATGAGCTGGATCTCAACGCACTTGCTTTTACAAATTGAATTTTCAAAAAGTGGCACTGAACTGACGCTCCTAATTGACTATATTAAATGGTCTGGCCAATGGGACCATGTTTACAAAAACATTTGAAAAAATAAGTACCCTTTCTATCGTTTCTATTAACAACCAAAAATAGTATTTGCAATCGACTAATCATGTTTAGCCTTACATATTATTCTAGCCAATAAAATCGGATTTAACTTGTTGGCCTATTTCCCGTAAAAGAGTGGTTTTAAAAAACTGAGCAATTATGATTTGGTGCTGTCAGACAACCTCACTATTTTATTTTGGCTATAATTTGTTAATTCCTAGACTATTTGCGTAACACATAACATATTCTTTGTCAGCAAGTCCTGAGGCACCCAAATATATAAATTTAATGTGGCTACGTGACTCCGTTCAAAATATGTATTCTAGGATAGTCGTGTATTTTTTTATTGTTTTAGAACCGCCACCTGTCCTGCCTTTTCGACTGTTCTGTCAGACTAATGTCAGGATTTCAGACATAAAACAGTAGAATGTCATGTTTCCTAATAAGCATTAAACATGTTTTCAAAACCTAACCGTGTATTGGTAGTGTTTTTTTGTCACTGTTTATTTGAAAAAGTTAGTGCTTCATGCCTTACGCGGGGAGGGTGGCATTAATTTTATATCGCGAGACGGCGTGTTAGTGTTGCATGCGTTCCTTCGTACATCGCTCTCTCTCTCTATCCTAAGTCCATCTGTCTTTTCATTACGCAGTGTATATAATGACATTAATGCTAGTATTTGTGTATCTAGGTCATTAAGCAGCTTACGTATCTCAAGGTTTTCTAAGAAACACAGTACTAGTTGTATTTTTAGAAACGCGTGTAGTTTTATGCCGAGGAGTATAGAAAAAGGGGGATTTCTTGTTTAACTAGCATGACGTTCTATTAACACAGGCGTACGCTATAGTGACGGCATGGTTTATTACCAGTCTTCTTTCCTTTTATTGAATTAATTCGGTAGGCTTTACATTTACTTTTTAATTTAGATATGTGGATTTAGAATGTTTCACGACAACAGGAAGAAAATGAGAGAACAGAAAGACTTAGGATACAGTTTTCAAAGAAACTACCAGACCACATAGATGAAATAAACTATTTAGATGCTGATATAACAGAGGAAAAAGTAACTAGTGCAATAAAAGAGAAATCTAATACTGACTCACGGCATGATATACTTATGCTGTTCAAAAAAAGAAATGCATAGCTATCCGAGGGCGCGTTTTTATGAGTTTGTAAGTAAAATTTCGTGCTAGGGTATATAAAAACCAGCCTTAAATGTTCTTTACAGTGTTAAATGCACGTGTTCACCTGATTTGCGTTCGCTTTTGTAATCGTTACAACGCAGGGGTCAATAGTGTTTATGACGCAATTTTTGACCACAGCTCATGTTGTGCGCACGTGAAAGCAACAAAATTTGGGGTGAACACTATTCACTGGCTACGCAACTGAAAACCTATAAAAGGATAACGCTACACACAAAAAATTCAGTTCCTTTTCATGCAGACATTTATGGAGTCTCTATCGATACATTTAATGCGGACTGCATGCAGGCGAAAGTCAAAGTCAGGTTTCCAGGCATCTAAACGTGCATCAGAGTACCATCAGTCGACTTTGGCACCGGTTCCAAGCCACTGGCTCAGTTGAAGACCGGCATCGCAGTGGACGACCCAGAGTGACAACAGCAGCGGAGGATCGTTTTATTCGGCTTCGTCACCTCAGAGACAGGTTTACAACAGCTTCCTCAACTGCCCAGTCATTGCATGCAGGACATCATATGTTAGATCAAACTGTAGGGAATAGACTGCATAACGCTGGATTTTGGGCATAACGACCTCACCGAGGATCTGTCCTTACGCGCCGCCATCGCCAAAATCGACTTGTTTGGGCCAACCAGCATCGTCCCTGGGCGGCTGACAATCAATGGAGACATGTCTGGTTTAGTGACGAATCTTTCTTTTTGTTGCAGCGTCATGATAGACGGCGTAGGGTCTACCGTAGGCGAAATAAACGTTTTGTCCAAAATTGCGTTGATGAAGCTCCGCCGCACGGTGGTGGAGGTGCAATGGTGTGGGGAATGATCAGTCACAACGGAAGGAGTCAATTGGTGCACATTTAAGGAGGCTTGAATGCGCAACGATACGTCAATGAAATTCTTCGACCCCATGTCCTTCCACTTTTGGCTGCCCAAAGGACTGTGTTTCAACAGGACAACGCCAGACCCCATTCTGCACGGTTGACCACGCAGTTCTTGACTGCCAACAACGTTCTCACCCTTCCCTAGCCATCCCTGTCTCCAGACATGAGTCCGATTGAGCACATGTGGGATAAGCTGCATAGACGTGTTTGTCGCCGAGACGTTGCTTTAGCCAATCGTCGTGATCTGTTCCAGGCACTCCAGGAAGAGTGGGCAGCCATCCCACAGGCCAACATCAGACGTCTGATCGCATCCATGCCCAGGAGATGCCAGTCGCTGATCGATGCAAGAGGAGGCCACACACCATACTAACGGGAATGCCCGTACGCCAAAAAACTCTCGTGACCCAGATGCCAAACAACTGTCAGTTGATTGGTTAAACCCTAAGGTATTCTTGCGTGCTATTTGAACAATGAACTCATTAAATTAAAAAAAGTTATTGAATGTCAAAATTATGGCTATGTGTGTGCCTTCAGTAGCTGTGCGTTTCTTTTCTTGAACAGTATAGTTATGAAATCCTTAAGAAAGTACCAAAAAAAAAAAAACTATAAAAATAATTACTTCCCTTTATAACAAAATCTGGAGCTTAGGAAAGATACCAAAATCACGGAAAGTAGCTATGATAGTACCTGTCCCGAGACCCAATAAGGAAGCCCATGATGTAAGTTCATATAGGCCTATCTCCTTAACATCACAACCAGGTAAAATACTGAAAACTGTTGTTAACAAAATAGTTAAATTCTACCTGAAGAAAAAAAAATCAGTTAATTAGCCCAAACCAGTCAGGGTTTACAGCAGACAGAAGTACAGTAAACTAGCTTGTAAGATTAGAACACGATGAAAAGCTAGGGTTCAAGAGGACAGAGAAAACAGTGGCTGTCTTTTTGGATGTCGCTAGAGCATATGAGGAATGCTGGAGAGATGGAGCTCTTTACAAAATGAAAAAGATTGGTATTACTGGTAAAACCTATAGGTATCTAGAAAACATTTTACAGGACAGGAATTTTGCTGTATAGGTGAACAATGATAAGTCAGTTATATATGAACAACAGAATGGGATTCCTCAGGGATCAGTGATTTCACCTTCAATTTTCACTATAGCTGTAAATGATTTAGCAGATGAATTTAGCGACATTATGAATGCAGTATCACAATGTGCAGATGACTGTGCCGTTTGGCGATCTGGAAAAAAAATGGACCACGTTTACCAAAAACTTCAAAAACAAATAGACAAAGTTTCAGAGCAGATGAAAAGTTGGGGCATCCAAACTAATGTAAAAAAACAGTAGGTATAATATTCAGTAAAGGAAATATTTTAAAAAATTACAAAATCAATATAACCATTAAACGACAGAAAATATACCTCCTCAACAACAAAATTTTTGGGCATAACTTTAGATAAACAACTAAATTGGAATAAACATATAGACAATTTAGTATAAAGCTATAGGGGACCCCTAAATATACTAAGGATAGTAAACGTTAATGGATGGGGGGCCAGCAATAAAATAATGCTTATGTTCTACAAGTCTTTCATCAGGGGGAAACTGAATTATGCCAGAATAGCCTATGACTCAGCTGCAGCTTCTAACAAAGCAAAAACTAGACATAATTCAAAATGCAGCCATGAGAACCATTACAGGAGCATTTATATCAACACCAGTAGAAGCACTTTTTTTAGCTCTTGGCATACGGCCCCTTGGTCTAAGACGGAAAGAACTAAGATTAAATTATTGGAGTAAAGTAGCACAAGAAGTGACCCACCCAGAAAATGAAGAATTTGTCAAAAACCAACCAAGTGTATAGGACGTCCCCTTAAATAAAGATAGATATCCAACGTGGTGGAGAACTTTAGAAGATCTAACGCAGTTCAAAAAACTGTCAAACACAATTAAAAATAGTAATAAATATAGAAGCAAAATACCACCCTGAGAACTAAAAACGCCATCATAGACTACTCACTTACTGGAAAGATCAAATAAAACGTAGAAGATAAGGAAGCCAAAATGATAAGTAGAAAGTTCCTAGATCAACTAACAAAACAGAGTCTGGCCGTCTACACTGACGGATCCAAGAGTGATAGTGGGCAACTGGGTGCAGGAGTAGTAATACCACAGTGTAGAATTAAAAAGAGCTACAGTGTAACTGAAGGGGCTTTGATTTTTACCGCATAGATGGTGTGATAAAGTACATTGATACCGCGATAAATTTATTAATTATAAGTATAAAAGTTAAAATAATATGAGTAGAAATAGAAATAGTAAAGTTGTAACGCGTCTTCTTTCCCCGCACCAGTCATCGCATTGAGATAAGAACGTAGTGTGAAGCCTTATTGCAGCGCTAGTGGTATTGGACTTTATAAATCGCCCGTAAAGGGTTAACGGTAAAAATTTTGAAAACAACAAGCTTAGTTGTTCCAAGAAAGATAGTAAGAATAAAACAGAGGAGGCATAAACGAGCGCATAAAAGTGAGAGAGAGAGAGAGAGAGAGAGAGAGAGAGAGAGAGAGCGAACACATGCCACAAATGGTCAAGCGTTAGATTCTTGGACTAACTACCCAAGACGACAGTGCGAGACGATACGGTGGCAGGTGTTCGGTAACGTGTCGCAAGCTTTGTAGAATTTAAAAATACCCCGCAAAACCCAATACTTTTTCGGACTATAGGCACAATGAGAAAATATATAAACACGCAGACAGCGCTTTCGCTGCAAAAGAGTCCATTTTATGACGTAACAGACTAGTAGTTTCAGTTTTAGACAACGCAAAAACGGGAAAGAGATGGCGTGTTTATGTAATGTTAGAAATTGAATCTGATATGGAAAATATATGGAATTCGTTATTACTAGGAATATGAACACAAAACTTAGTTAGTTTGATGGCGTATCTTCTCCTGATAAATAATATGTTTAAAAATACAAAATCCCCCATTAGATAAGAAAGATATGGACAAAAGACGGTATTGGTTATGACAGACAGAACAACACATGCTCGTCTTTACTTTCACTAACGTTGATTTTTTGACGCGTCCTTGAAAAGACTTGTGTAAATAAATATATAACTAAAACAATAATAGCAGCACAGTCCAGCCGGCAACTGTCTGCTAATCAACGTTCCTTTGTGTAAAATTTATTGCGAAATTATTCATATATATTTTGTTTAAAAAGTAATGAGGTCCCTAGCTGATATATGCAGGGCCTAGAGGTAGAGTTATGCTAGAACACATTGTCAGTTTTGTAAAATGCACATGTTTGTGAAATAAAAATGTTTTCTTAGGTGGCCAGATGGACACAGCTCACCTATCTTATTGTATGGAAGAAAAGAAAGATTAATAATATTATTGCAGATGTAGGGCCGCCTTTAGAGGAAGACATGTGAACAAAGATGTGTGCTGGGTTGGTTAATTAGATATGACCCAGATCTTGGTTTCTCACGTATTATACTTTGTAGAAATAACAGTTTAAGTATGATATCAACAAGGAGACATTATTTCATTGTTACGGGGTTTTTATCTGGCACTAGCCCGGTGCCAGATGTCTGTGAAAAGCAGTTGAGAAGTATTTTCATTTCCAGTAGTGACAGGGGTCTACAGAGTCTACCCTGTTACTTTTGGGCCAGTACCAAAGTGATCGTTTTACATCAAGAATACGGACAGTTCAAGTTGTGCCAGATAAGTATAATATCTGGCACCTGATTTTTCATCAGCATCAAAGACTAGTGCATCCCTGTGTAACATAATAAAAATATTCCCCAAAGAACAAAACATTGACAGTTGTGTATTAAAGAACTGGGGATGATTAAAGAATCCCAAACAGCCATCCAGTGTTAGAAATCAGAAATCTTAAAAATTTAGTAACACTATTAGTATATTTTAACAGTAATTGTTTGGACAATTGTTCCTTTGGGTTACAAATTTGCATTTTATGTATATACCTTGAGTTCTTTCAATTTTGAAAGTCCCGACCAGAAGAATACTAGGTTCAGGACCAATAAAATTGTATAGAAAATATTTACATCTAAAAATTTAACCCAGGTGTTAGTTCATTTGATCATAGACTTTAATATTTGTTTATGTGTGTGTGTGTTAGTGTTAAATTATCATCACACCACACTGGCATAACCCTAGACATTAGACGTAGCTATCATACATACTAGTCAAGAATAGGTCTGATTGAGGTCATAAGGTGATAGCAGAAAGTTACCCAGATCACTCAACCCAAAATTTGTTATAATCAGGGACCTTCACAGCTGACCTCATTCAGTACAATAGTAATAAAGAACAACAACATTGCATACCATCAAAAACCACCACAGATGGTAGCAATTCTAAAAAAGTTTCCATACTAGGCACCCATCTCATCAGTACCTTTATATATATATATATATATATATATATATATATATATATATATATATATATATATATATATATATATATATATATATATATATATATATATATATATATATATATATATATATATATATATATATATATATATATATATATATATATATATATGTTGCACCTATTTCAATATTGCTCGCATCAGTCCTAACCACAAATTCTTGATTGATGTCTGGCACTCTCAGAATAGGCATTCTTGTGAGTTTCTGTTTAAGTTCTGCATACGCTTTCTCACAATCTGCTCTCCACTCAGCTCTGTCTGGTTTCTCTTTCTTAGTTAAGTCTGTCAATGGAGCACTCAACGTGTTAAAATCACGGATATACTTTTGGTAAAACACGCACCAAAAAACAAAGGATCTCACATCCTTCTTTGTTCGAGGTCTTGGTGCTCTTTGTAACTTTTCCAAGTTCCTCGGGTGAGGTGTCATATTTCCCTGATAAACTGTATGACCCAAGAATTCCTATTCCTGGCAACCAATACAACATTTAGTGGGACGAGAAAGCAATCTTGCTTCTCCGAGTCTGTCCAACAACATGTCAAGAGATTATATGAGTTCCTCAAATGTCTCTGTTGCTATGAGGATATCATCCATAAAGTTAGTGATAGCTGAGGTGTGTAAAGGATCTAGTAACTTCCTCATCATCCTGGAAAACACACTCGGAGCGTTTTTCAACCTAAAAGGCAATACAATTATTTCATAACGCCCCGCCAAAGTGCCATAGACCAGTAATGATCTTATTTCAAGCTTGACAGGAATCTGATAGTCTCTTTTACTCAGATCCAATTTTGAGAAATAATTTGCCTTATTTAACCTCGCAATAAGCTGATTCGTATCACGCAATGGATCTGCTTGGGACTCGGTAACCGCATTAAGTTTTCTGTAATTGCCAAGATGTATTTTTGTGAAGTTGCTATGGTTGTATGCTCCTGGGTGAGCAAGGTTTTTTAGGTACATTGTTGTGTCAAACGTGATTGTAATGTAAGTCGAGTTAAACGTTTGTGAGTTGCATGTGATGTTTGCACAAGCAGCTAAACTTTTATTGTTATGACATGTGACTAAAGTAGTAATTTATTATTGGCTAGAGTTAGCCTGAGGTATGGAAGGTGAATAGGTTACAAGGTTGTCCAAGGGGAGTTGACAGACGTTGTAGTAGGGAACGGACGTGTCCCGTTGTTACTCTTGTGTAGAAGAGCTGGTGTTTGTTGTGTGGTTTTATTTGTTGCTAGGATCGATGTTATATATGATCTTAGAAGTTGTCGTAGTCCCAGAAGTGATATTAGTATTATTCGAATACTGGTAGGTTGTCGAGATAGACTGGTAATTTCTTGTGCTTTTTGAGTACCTCATAAATATGGCATGTACTAGTTGTTATTATATTATGTCGATGTTGAGACAGTCTTTGAGTTCACTTATTTATTGCTATATAGAGTGTGGAAATGTGTCCGGTAGACTACGTTGCCCTTGTTGTTGCTGATTGCGTGAGATGAGTGATAACAGCGATAGAGTTGCTGCTGTCCGAGACAAAGGTGTGCGTGTAAGCACCTTATTGTCTCGTGACATTTGGGAGCTTGTCAATCGAGTTTTCTGATCCCGAGGCTGCTTTTAGGTGTTGTAAGTCGCCCAGTGTTTAAGTTATTGTTAGTTTCCACATAGTTTACAGTTTTGTCTTAGTAGAACAGTGTCAATTATTCGGTTAATGGGTATGTATCATTCTGAGTCGTCAGCAGTCATGCAGATCGAGGTAAGCTACTTGCCTGAAGTTAGGTCAGAGGTAAAGTTTTTTTTTTTGTTACACGCTTTTTGATTTACTGACCATGTAGTAGAATGTTTAAGTTATGTTAAAAAGGTATGTTGCAGGTATTTATTTAAGCTTAGTTGCAGTCGCTTCTTTTCTGGACAGGATAATTTTGTTTAGGCCAGTGATGTCGCCATGTTTCAGTTTTAACGAGGCATGCTTAAAGATCAAGTTTTCGTGCTCAGACTGTGATGAGGATGGCCCAGTCAAGCGGAACGAGTTTGACAGTTTAAGTCAAGTTTTGAGTGCCTAATTATGTATTCACATTTTTTTTGGCAGCCTACTCTATCCAGTTTAGTAGTTTGTTTTCAGATTGCTGTAAAATCGGTGTTTCGAAACACTTGTCGGACGGGGGACTAATTCTGATGATCAGATTGCTTCCTGTTGTATCGCCCTGTAAAGAGTTTTATATCCATCGTTGTTCTACTGCTACAGTGTTGCCAGTAAGGTTGATTTGAGTCGTCTTATAACGGGACAGAAGATTTAGTTGTAGTGTTGATGTGTTCAGACAGTTGTGTGCAGGTTTTCATTATGACATTGGTTTCTTCATGTGTAGTTTGTCGGAGCTAAAGTTTGGTAGTTCAAGGCTCGTGGTAGTCCTTGTCAGGGCTAACGGTCGTGCTGCCTAACTGTACGTGTCGGCAAAGATTTTATTTGGTGTTGCTATTGTTATTCATTGTTATTGTTATCGGCTCTTCACAGTGCTTTTGATGGTTAGATATTCTGTCACGTGGTTGAAGAATCTCAGTTCTAGTCATTATGAAGCTTTGCTGCACGTGTTGGACAAGTGTACTGATGTATCCTGCTTCTTAGGTCCTTGGCTGTGGGCCGCCCTTCTGCCTGAGAGGACACGTGTGAATTCGTGACATATCATTACATGTCGCTGAGTGAGTGCTGCCAGACATTTAGTGGCCGTGTGCCTTGCTGCTGTGTCTGCTGTTAAGACATGTATCCTGCCATTTATGTCAGTCACTGTGATGAGGGGAGCTAACAATAGTACTATGTCATTGCTGTTAAACCCTGTGAAGGTGTCCGCACCTACATGCGTCCCCAGCTGTGTGCTGTATCCGAGTAACTTGTGAAATATTAACCTTTGCTGGTCTGGTGATGTGCTGACTAGGCTGATGTGCTGCTGTGCGTTCCTGAGCTGCTCATATACCCATACCAGTATGAAAAGAGGTCCCTCTGACTTGGTGCTTGCCTGCCCTCATGACGTGTTCAAGTTCTGTTGACGTCATCATAGCAGTATAATACAAGATCTTCTTGACTTCGTGCTTGCCTGCCCTTCTGGCGTGTTACAGTGTAGTTGACGTCATCATAGCAGTATAATACAAGATCTTCTTGACTTCGTGCTTGCCAGGCCCCTAAAATGTATTGCTGTGTTACTCATACTCATACCAGTACCATACGAGGTCTCCGTGACTTCCTGTTTCTCTGGCCCCCTGAACGTGTGTTCCTGTGCTGCTGTGGTAGGCTACTCATATCATACCATGCAATGTCCACCTGACGTGTGATGTCCTGATCAGGCTGATGTGTAGCCGCGAGAAGATTTGACGTTTGCTTGCAACGTGTTTGTGTCCAGTCACTAGATAACACCCGACCATGGTGTTTGTTACTGGACTTGTGGTAACCTGTAAAGTTCGTCAACTATACCCTGATCTGTGCAGTGAAGAAATGACATGGAAGAATAGACAGTGAAGAAATGTCGATAAAGAACTGACAGTGAAGAATGTTGCTATTTGTAATGCTACTGTTTGAGCCGTGCTGGAGGGTTCTACTGTGGTGTGTTCAGTGACGTTGTGTCAACGTTTGAGCTGTACAGAACAGCTGAACTTTCAGTAACTCTATATCTATCTTGTGTTTTGTGAATCGTCGCGTGTTTGTTGTTATCATCATGTCACCTGTGACACAGAAGCATCTGTTTAGTGGATCAATCCAGCGCCTTATGCATGGAAACTTATGTAAATTTTTGTATATATAATTATTGTAATTTATTTGATTTTTTTTTCAAATTGCATTACTGTTTTTGTTTTTTTCCATTGCGCTCTCTCCATTATTTATTTATGTGAGAAACCTTTTTTTCTGATTTTATATTAGTTAATCTTTATTTTTTGAATTTTTTTATTTTTTGTATTTATCCCATTATTGTTAATATTACAATACTTTTAGTTACTTACATTTTTAGCTTGTAGTACTTAGATTATTTAAGTTAGTTTTTTTCTCCTATATTTTGCGGAAGTTTCTTGATTAGCTTGTGTCACATCATTGTTTAATGTTGCTTTTGTTACGTCAAGGAGTATCAGTAATTTTGCAATTGTTTTATCTAAAAGGGTGGATAGGGTGGTGAATCCAAGGAATCTTTCTTCTTTAATTAAGAAAGAATTTGCGTGGGATCGTCTTCTGTAGGGTTTTGCTATATTAATTATGGTGTGGATTAGAGGTCAGTAATTGACCTGGTGATTTGATTGTAGCCCTGCATAATTAGTTGCGCATAATTGTGTATTAGCTGTGTTGGTCGTGTTTGTTATACATTGAGTTGTGTATTAAGCTTTCCTTAAGTCACGTTTTTACTGTTGTACCGTCCAGTCAGTATCTTACTATCATTGTAAATATGTTATTTTTGTCAATCTCGTGTGTTTGTTCGTTAAACAGGTTCTGGTTTTGTATAAACACATCTATTTCTACTCGTCTTTTTCTGTCATCTTTGTGCCCCAACCTGTTGGTGGTTGTTAGTTTTGTGATTCGTACTCTACATTATCATCATTGACATTGTTGTTGTCTGTAGTGAATTTCTAAATACAATATCTAAATTAATATATAACAATATCAGGCATAAAGGAAAAGATAAGAAAGTATAAAAGAATTTTCTACTAGAACTGTTGGTATCGCCTACGCCTTCAGATTATTTGCTAACGAATAGCCGAACAAAACGGTACCCAAATTTTTTCAAATTCGTCCTTGACATAATCACTTTTCCTAGTTCTAAGAAAATTGTGCCTAAAAATGCATTGGGAAACGAGGAGTGGCAAGGCTCGATAACACGCAAAGCACGTCTCAATTGGTTCTAAGTCTACAACCAACTTGCACGCTTTGCCTTAGGGGTTT
The DNA here is from genome assembly GCA_024509875.1 of Oreohelix idahoensis. NCBI lineage: Eukaryota > Metazoa > Mollusca > Gastropoda > Stylommatophora > Oreohelicidae > Oreohelix > Oreohelix idahoensis. Next base: position 211,422 of record JAMPIV010016868.1, read on the forward strand.
CCCCAAAATACGAGGAAAAAGTTAGAACATGCAGAAAACTCGTGTCACAAAAACAACCTTAGCTCTTATTTCAAAAGACGTAATTATCACGTAAATAGAGAAGACAGCACATGGAAAAGAATTGAACGTGTAGTAGACAAAAAATAAAAACACTAACATAGAAAAAAAAAACTCTGTACTTCTGAACCAAGCCAACTAGTCCCATATAAATTGTATATTCGTGTACCTTAGGACTTGCTGACAAAGAATATGGTAATAGTTACGCAAATAGTCCATTAATTAACTATTTATAGCCATAATACTATAGTGGACCCGACCAGACTGTCAAGTAAAGATCATGCCTGCTTATAATTTTTTATGGCACGTTTTGAAAAAAAACGACTTTGGGTAAATGAGGTTAAAAGGTACGGGATACCTGATTGGTTGGATTTTAAAGGAAGGCGAAGTATGATTGGTTGACCTAAAACTAAAAATATATTTGCCTTGGCATATTGGGAGTTGTTATTTGAAACGATAGATTCAAAAATCAATGTAAACATGGTCCCATTGGACAAAGCCGTAGATACTGGTACGAAACGGGGACTGTTCACTGCCATTTCAAATAAATTTTGTGTACAGCAAGATCTATGAGAGCAGGCGGAGAAATTTTCTAACATAGGAAAAGCCTGGACATAGGGCAGATCGAAAATGGGCCATATTGCCTAGGCATCGTTTAACTTGTGTTAATTCCTTGCATTTGTGGTAAGATTGATTTTCTTAACATTTTATTTAAAATAAAATTTGAATGTGAAATACTAACATACGACTGTAAGTAAGTGAGTCTATGGCAGACTCAAAACAGAGTCTAGAGATTGATCCAGCATATGAAAGACTATCGGAGAGGTGTAGACCAACTAAATTATATAGGATTATCATCAGGAGCATAATACCTATCCTATTGTATGGACAACATATTATTGCTGGAATTGCAGAGGCGTTGTAACTATTAGGGGAGAGGAATACTGGTATACCTGGTCACATCAAAAGAAACTGGTGAAATGGATTGTCGTAAAGAACTGATCTTGCATGTTTGTTTGTAATGTGCCTGTACTGGTTGTTGAGTATTAGTGTAGGCTGTTGATTACGAAGGAGGCATATCCTTCTGATTTCAAAGGGTTTTGGTTGCTGTCAATAACTGGTGCCAGACTACAGTGGGCCGATATATTCATGCCACATTCTTGCCTTTTTCGGAGACAGCTGTAAACCACCATCATTCTCGAAGAAGTGGGAGCTGAAGGTTGTCGTTCAGCGAAGTGCAGGAAGATTCCTACATCATATTACCAAGTTAGGTGCATGTTTCGGCACCTGATCGCCCAACAAACATTATATTAAAATAAGAGACTGAGAATAGTGATATAAACATTCCATCAGTGTCCATAAAAAGGGTGATGACATTTTATATAAGAAAAATGTGCAGGTGGAGCATCAGGCGGAGGGTGATGACTTTTTATATAAGGAAAAGGTGCAGGTGGAGCATCAGGCGGACGGTGATGACTTTTTATATAAGAAAATACTCAGTGTGCAGGTGGAGCATCAGGTGGAGGGTGAACATGTGAGATTAAAACCAGATATCTAACTTTCCTTGGATAAGCTGTATCACAGTGAAAACTAGAAGAAAGAGTAATAACAAGTTGAACTAATGGATAGGGAGATACAAAATCCTCCATCTACAAATACGAACAACTCGCAACGCCCTGTCTTACTTTTACATCAAGAGACAGCTCCATCCGACAACGTCACCACATCACCCCTCAACATCTAAACTCTCTGTATACAGCTACCTACAGACACACACACAGATACCTACAGGTATATGTACCAACACATAAACTACCTGGCAGACAAGCTCTTCCACTCTGTACAACAACCAAGAAACCATACAACACACAATACAAAACACCTCTCGCGATTAATTACGCGCTTAGTCAGACCCTGGCTAACCCACCCAAGCCTGTTTTTTTCCTTCATAGACAATGGCGTGATAACGACAGACACTCATCTTGTTGAAGATGGTTACACGAAAACGACGTGACAGACTCGCCAAGTAATCCGAACCACCTGTGTTCTGAGGGCTCCTAGTGGAATACGAAAAAGAAGTGCGGTTATACGTCACCCATAGATCAATTAACTTTGTCAATAAATATATAAAATGTATCTAGTGTTTTCTCTGTTATATTTCTATATATGTATAACTAAATAGCGTCTAACTGTTGTAATATTGTCTACCTATCTGTAATATGTACGTATAACTGTTTGTAAAATAATCATCACACAACACGCCCGCCATTAATGAACTTATATATTACTATATACCAAGACCTCTGATCCTTCACGTTCCTCCAACACATTTTCGTTATATAAAAGTCACGCGGTTGTAGACTGTATGAACAAACACACCAACACACATAACAAAACAATTCCACAACACACAAAAATCCGCCCTAACCTAACCCCACCTGCAACATTACAACCGTACCTCGTCACCGACGTCTCTTCACTACCACCTCTCAATGCTGGTCCACTCGCCTGCTACACCCCAAAAATGTACACAGATGCATCCTGACAACGTCACCACATCTCCCCTCAACATCTAAAATATCTCTCTTCCACCTCCAAAACCGTACCACATCACACAAAAATATCCCCCCTAACCTAACCCTACCTGCTACATTACACCCATACCTCGTCACCGACGCCTCTTCACTCCCACCTCTCAATGCTGGTCCACTCGCCTGCTACACCCCAAAAATGTACACAGATGCATCCTGACAACGTCACCACATCTCCCCTCAACATCTAAAATATCTCTCTTCCACCTCCAAAACCATACCACATCACACAAAAATATCACCCCTAACCTAACCCCACCTGTTACATTACACCCATGCCTCGTCACCCCCACCACAAAAAACCTTCACTCGACCACAACACACTATTAGCGAACTAATATAGTGCTATATAAAAGTCACGCGCCACCACAAAGCGCCACCACATTTCCCTTATATAAAAAGTCACCCCGCCATCTTACCCCTGCATCACTCCTGCAGAATTAATATATGTCTATAAATAACGTCTTCTTGTTATCTAAAAATCTCAAAGTCTTACTATTATCCTCTTCCTATTATCGTCTTCTTGTTAACTCAATAAACACATATTACTATATAAAAAAAGTCATCCACTTCTCCTGAGCTCCGCTAGCGCTCCGCCACATTTTCCTTATATAAAAAGTCATCCCGCCGTCTTGCGCCAGCAGCGCACCTCCATCCCACCTCCAAAATATATCGTCTTCCTATTATCTCAAAGTCTTCTTGTTATATCAAGTCTAAATATATCCTCTTCTTGTTATCTATAAATAACGTCTTCCTATTATCTAGAAATAAATACTAATATATTACTATATAAAAATCATGCTCCTCCTGCACCGCACCTGCACATTTTCCTTATATAAAAAGTCATCCCGCCATCTTACTCCTACCTCACTCCTGCAGAATTAATATATGTCTATAAATAACATCTTCTTGTTATCTAAAAATAAACACTAATATATTACTATATAAAAAGTCATCTGCTCCTGAGCTCCGCTAGCGCTCCGCCACCTTTTCCTTATATAAAAGTCATCCCGCCATCTTGCACCTGCAACGCGTCTCCACATTTTCCTTCTTGTTATCTAAATATATATCTATAAATAACGTCTTCTTGTTATCTCAATAAACACCTATTACTATATAAAAAAGGCATCACCGTCCGCCTGATGCTCCACCTGCACACTGAGTATTTCCTTATATAAAAAGTCATCACCCTCCGCCTGATGCTCCACCTGCACATTTTCCTTATATAAAATGTCATCACCCTCCGCCTGATGCTCCACCTGCACATTTTCCTTGCATAAAAAGTCATCACCCTCCGCCTGTTGCTCCACCTGCACATTGAGTATTTCCTTATATAAAAAGTCATCACCTTCCGCCTGATGCTCCACCTGCACACTGAGTATTTCCTTATATAAAAAGTCATCACCCTCCGCCTGATGCTCCACCTGCACACTGAGTATTTTCTTATATAACAAGTCATCATCATCCGCCTAATGCCCTACCTGCACACTGTGTATTTCCTTGTATAAAAAGTCATCACCCTCCGCCTGATGCTCCACCTGCACACTGAGTATTTCCTTAGATAAAAAGTCGTGTACCAACGCCTGATGCTCGATAAAAAGTCGTGTACCAACGCCTGATGCTCCACCTGCACACTGAGTATTTCCTTATATTAAAAGTCATGTACCAACGCCTGATGCTCCACCTGCACACTGAGTATTTCCTTATATAAAAGTCATGTACCAACGCCTGATGCTCCACCTGCACACTGAGTATTTCCTTATATAAAAGTCATGTACCAACGCCTGATGCTCCACCTGCACACTGAGTATTTCCTTATATAAAAAGTCACGCACCAACGCCTGCTGCTCCACCTGCGCAATGAGTATTTCCTTATATAAAAAGTCATCACCCTCCGCCTGCTGCTCCACCTGCACACTGAGTATTTCCTTATATAAAAAGTCATGCGCCTCCTCCTCTATTCCTCCTCAATTCCTTATATAAAAAGTCATGCGCCTCATCCTCTCCTCCTCCTCAATTCCTTATATAAAAGTCATGCGCCACCTGGCGTTTTTGCGAAATAAAAGTCATGCTCCTCCATAGCTCCTCCATCAGCTCTTCCAGAATAATACCTGTTTTGCGCCTCCCCTACTACTACTAAGGTACCGATAAACACAAAACATTTTAACTAAAAATCTATACATTTTAATTTTTTTTAACGCATACACGGGCCCCAAGAGAGCAGGGCCCATAGGCTTCAGCTTACTTAGCTTAATGGATACTCCTGCTCTGTCCGTCGATTATATTAGGTTGCATGCCCAAACATTAAAAACCGCGTGATCTTTGCTGTACGTCCCTCCATCTGCTGCTGCCTTTAACGTGTCCCAGTTTTTCACTGTATTTCACCACTGTACCAGTACTATCATTGTTATCACCACAATCTTCTGCACTGACTGTCACTTTTAGAGCCATCACAGCAATACCTAACCACCATTACCTTCCGTCTTCAGTATTACAATGTGAACATTGAAATTCTTCTGTTCCCAGCAACCCCATCAACAAGATCACCGTAGAACACCCATCTTTTATTTCCTACCACAAAATTTACATTGATTCCCTCTCCTAGCCACACCGTTCATGAACAGATGTTCCGACAATACAATCCATACGTCCGTGGTTCTCAACCGGGGGAAGTGCGCGTACCCTGGTCCAGATTTAAATGTTTGCAGTCACTAGGGCAAGTTTCATGGAAAGAGAAGAAACAAATAAAGAGGTCATAGAAAACCTAGGAGTGAAAAGAGAATTAATGAAGGAGATCAACTTTAGGCAGCTAAAATATTTGGGCTATATAAAAAGACATAACACCGGGACTGAAGACCAAAAGGCAGAGTTGATGGCAGACGTGCAAGAGAAAGACAGCGCCATAAGTGGGAAGATAACATCAAGAGATGGACAGGAAAGATTCTATCAGAGTGTACCATCAAGACAAGAGACAGAAGACGTTAGAGATTCACTGATTGTTGTGGAGATGGCAGCCGATGATGTTGCACTACGTACTTTCATCCAAAAATCTGCTTTAAAAAAAATGGTATAAAATCAGTGGTGTAATTAAAATGTAAGGGGCCCTTTGGCACAAATCAAGTGGGTTCATCCTTATGTAATGGACTCAATTAATGTAATATTAATATACGGTATATCCAGCGGCGTAACTGCCGCACAGGTGGACCTGGCATGTACGGGGTCCAGCACTAAACCGTCACGTCAAAGCAGTGGTCGGAAAAGCCCCACGCAGATATTTGACATTGTATGCGTATTAAAGTGAAGCTGTTAGAGTCTCGATTGCGCGCATGTTGTCTCGCCTCATTCTTCATAAGCCATTAAGTAGTTAAAAAAGTGAATCACTCAACGTGAGCATTAATGCGTGTAATATGGACTTTGAGGACGTTAGTAAAAACTTTGACAAAGAGATGCCTTATTATAAAACAAACACGAAACAACGAAACAAACTTTCTTAGGAAATGTTATAAGTAGCCTAGAACTTTTGGAATTTTGGTTCTGAAATATAATTTTGAATTTTTAGGTCCAGTTTTTCCGTTTCAATATCTAGTGATGAGAAGATACCCTCGCTTATATATAAATATAATTGCCTTATTCCTCATTAACATAACGTCACATGTTTTTGTACTGAAGTTGCAATCTTTCCTGTGTGTTACTGGGGGGTTGTTCCCAGTTGTTGCGAGAGTTTGTTTGTTGATGAAGGGGGTCCTTAATGATTATTGTTGCAGACTGTTTATTCTGGCTCTTCTATCTACGTTTACTTCCATTTTTATCCCTTGTCTTTCTCAGTCAATTATGATATCGTGCGATTGATGGTACATTACGCGAAGGTGGGATAGAATATTGCTCGACTTCATAATATAATCATATTCCAACGTTAGAGACTTGATAAGTCCTTTCTCGAGTCCACCTATATTTATTATATCAGTTCCATACACGAACAGTTTACACATGGTCATCATGAAGAATTATACATAATAAGTTGCAGTTCATACTTCATATATTATTCCTTTACAAATCAGTCCTTTGTCTCGTAGCTTGAAAACATAATAGTCAGAACAGCATAACTGTATGCACGCGTGGTTGGTAATTCCAACGACCGACAGTGAGATTATGCGTCTGGCACTAGTATAACTAAAGCGGACTGTTTATTCGTCTTGACAAGGTTTAGTCAATTACTAACCTGTGATTTCATCTTTCTTCATCATCACATTGGACTGACCCATGTCCATTACTTAATATAATATAATTGTGCGGCAATACAAGCCCGGCAATATAACATTCCAAGGACACGTCTTATCGGTTCGACGGTCGTCTAGAAAAGGGTCCCGTCTCTTGGTCACCGTGCGTGACTACTAACGCTGAAACGTCACAGCGTTCACTAGACTAATAATACTTTTACATTACATTACACGTTGTAACCCCTAAAATCGCATGCTGCTAACCTCTAGCAGACCATGCCAATTAATCTACCGTAACAATTCCCTGTCCACCAGGTGAAAAAAAATCTATTAGATAGATTTTTTTTTTCAAAAACCTATCTGAATGAATATCAAAAAATTTAACAATATCAAAAAATTTAACCAACAATGCGGCATATGGCCAACGATGTTCTGTCTAGAACAGTGTCGTGGTCATGTCGACTTACTAACAGTCATCTAATATATTAATCATCATATTATACATAAATGTTATACATAAATTTTATATGAACTAAAAGAGAATGGCTAATGTTGATATCTAATTAAATAATTAACTTAAAATATGTCGCAATGAAATGTCATGTCAGACTAATCTAAAGAGTTAAAATTAAACTAATTAATTATATTGAGTGTGTAATAAGAATAAAGTTGTTGAAAATCTAATGTAAGAGAAATGAAAGGATATGTTAAGGAGAGAAATAAATAAATGAAGAATAAAGTAGCGAAAGAAAGTAATGTATAAATTTAACTTAGTTATGTGTGTTGGACATCAATTAAGTGTAGTATTAAGTTGTTAAAACCTATCTAACTAATTTAAACAATAATATAGTATGTAATGTATCAACATAATCTTTAACTATATAATATAATAGTTACATACAATAATAGTATATAAGAATCATGTGAGTTCTTATTTTTTTTTCTTTATTTCATTTTTTTTTCAAATGTCATCTTTTTTTTCATATTCATCTCACTTTTCATTTTAATTTCCATTATTTTAATGTACTTAATTAAAATTAATTAAAGTTGGATATGATGATCCATACGTAGGCTTGATCCTTGTGAATTCCGATTAGAAGAAATGTTTATGTGTTTAAGTTCATAAGTATCGACGTTATTGACAATAGTTCATGTCGCATACTGAGTCACTTTGATATTGTTTTCTATTATTTTCACTTGATGCACGGAAATGTGTCCAATAGTTTTCTCATGCATGGATATCAGGCAAAGTCCTGGTGTAAGTACGAACATAGTTTCAATTGATTTTGTATTCACTATGTCTTTATTAGACAGATACGGTGTTGTAGGCAATAGTTCATGTATATGCAAAACAGTCAATATAATTCTACGTCTCTTGAGTAAGTATATGTGACGATACTATAGTTCAGGACTCGACATCAGTAGGATTTCGAGATAGAGTGTCTGCTAAGACGTTATCTGTTCCTGTAATGTGTTCAATTGAGAAGTCAAAAGGTTGAAGGAGAATAGCGAATCTGGTGAGCTTTGGACTTTTATGATTCGCCCGTCGTAGTGATGCTACGGCCTTCTGGTCTGTTTGTACTACGAAAGGGGCTCCCATCAGGAACTTTTCTAGTTTCGTTATTGCCCACACCAATGCTAAAAGTTCGCGGTCGACAGTGGAGTACTTGACTTCTGGTGGTTTCAGTTTCCGTGAGACGTACAAGTTTGGATGGAGGATGTCGTCATGGTATTGGAGCAAACATGCGCCAATTCCGTAGTTACTCGCATCTGTGCGGAGAATAAACTTTTTGGAAGCATCAGGTAGTCTTAAAATTGGTGGGTTTGAAAATATATTAATTATTTGACGGAAAATTCTATCACATTCATTAGTCCATGTCACCTTCACTGGCATGTCCTTTTTTAATAATGAGGACAAGACAGCCGTGATAGATGACAAGTTAGGTACGAATCTACTGTAATATTGGACTAGACCTAACAAGCTTCTAACCTGTTTCTTCGTTTGAGGAACGGAAATGTTTAAAATTTTTGAAACTGTACTGGGTAGTGTTCGGATATATCCTGCTCCAATAATGTGACCCAAAAAAGTTATTTCATGAAATGCCACTTGTAATTTTGTGGGTTTAGCAGTTAAATTGTTATTTCTTAATGTATCCAAAACGAATTCAAGACCCAAAAAATGTTCCTCAAATGATGAACTAAATAAGCATATGTCGTCTATGTATGTAATAATGTCTGGTCTACCTGAAAAAATGTGTCGCATCATGCGAACAAAGGTAGCTGGAGCGTTAACAAGCCTAAAAGGTATAACATTCCACTGGTATAGACCTTGCGGAGTGGAAAACGCTGTGTAGTATTTAGCTTTTTCGGTTAGTGGTATCTGCCAATAACCTTTAGTTAAGTCTATCTTAGTGAATATAGTTGCTGTCGATAGACGTGGCAGTAAGTCATCGAGAAGTGGATGTGGTTCGCTATCAACTATCGTTTGTGCATTTAATTTTCTATAGTCGACGCATAGTCTAATGTTATTGTCCTTCTTTCGGACAATAACTAATGGAGAAGAAAATGGGGAATTACTAGTTTCAATAATTCCTAAAGATAACATCTGTTCAAGTTCCTTAGTAGTTTTAGTAAGAAAGTGTAGAGGAACAGAATATGGATGTACCCGAATTGGAGTATCATCACTAAGAGTGATGTCATGACTAATGACTGATGTGCGACCTGGAACGTCGGTCAACACATCTGGGTAAGATTGTAGAAGTTCAGCAATCTGTTGATGCTGTTGCGGTGTAACCGACGAAGAGATGGTTACGTCCCGCCAAGATTCACTAGCCTGTACTACAGGTACAGGTAATGCTAACTGTACCTCAGGAAAAGAAGATTCTTCTTCCTGGATAACAGACAAATTAGAATAGTGACATCTAGGTACGAAAGTGTCATCTAGTTCATGAAAAATAGCTTGTAGATGTTTAGGTCGAGTATGAAATTGTTTGAGCATATTTATGTGAAATATTTTGTGATGTCCCTTAATGTCCAGGACATAATCAACATCAGAAATCTTATTGATAACCTGGTATGGACCGTTCCACGAGATGAGTAATTTATTATTGTTATGTAGCAATAACACATAAGCTTGATCTCCTGGAAATAATTGACGTAATCGTCTACTATTGTTTTGGAAAGTTCTAGCTTTCGCTTTAGCAGCCTCAGGTGAAGCTGTTGCCATTTTACAGGCATCAATAATGTTATTCCGGAGATTAATTACATACTCATAAGATGACTGGGTATCCTGAGTCATCTCGGAGTCAATCAATAAGTCTTTTATTAGTCCCATAGGACCTCTTGGCGGAGAGCCAAAGACTAATTGAAACGGAGAGAAGCCAGTTTGTTCATGTGGTACCTCTCGATAAGCGAATAACACGGCTGGGAGTACTCTGTCCCAGTCCTGTGGATGGTTAACTGTAACTTTTTGTAACATTTGTTTGAGTGTGCGGTTAAGTCTTTCTACAGCACCATTACTCATTGGGTGATAAATGCTGCTGAGATTTCTATCTATTTGCCAAGTCTTCATTACTTCAGTCATAGTCTCAGATATAAATTGAGATCCATGATCTGACAAAAGTTTTCTAGGAAAACCTACTCTAGAGAAGATTAGGTGTAGTGCATCAGCTACATCTGTGGTGGTGGTTGTTTTTAATGGGATGGCTTCTGGCCATCGTGTGCATAAATCGATGCACGTGAGAATAAATCTATGTCCTCTGGCTGATGGTAAAAGTGGGCCAATAATATCAATGGCCATCTTGTCAAAGGGTCTCACAGATATGTCACAAGCCTGAATAGGCGCCGTGTGAAAGGCTCCTCGTGCTTTCACTTCTTGGCATATCGTACAGGAGCGTACGTACTGTGAAATATCTCGTGATACTCCCGGCCAAAAAAAAGAAGATAATACTCGCGAACGTGTCCGAGTATATCCCATGTGACCTGCGCACTTAGAATCATGTGCGTGTTGAAGTATGTACCGTCTAAAAGCAAAAGGTACCATGACCTGTTGTCTTACATGAGTTTTATCCATAAAACATCTTAATAAAATGTCATTTTTAATAATAAACCAATGACCATTATTATTGTTCATAGCAAGATTGTCAACTTTGTTGACCAATGCAAAAAATTTTGTTAATGACTTGTCTTCCCTCTGTTTTGCAGCAAAGGATACTCGGTCAATAGCAGAATGAACCTCGATACTTTCATGTTTGTCTGTTTCCTTGTTTTCCGTGTCCATATTCTCTAATTGTTTCGTATGTGCTCTGGTTATTACTGCATTTCCTATGCATAGATTATCTTTTTCCCATTTGATAATATCTTCAGGTGTGCAATCTTTACTTCCGTGTATACATCCCACCATAAGGTCGGCAATTGGGTTTCTTAACATGCATGCTTTAACGTTGCCTGTGAAAAAAGGTGTATCAATATGTATAATTGCCGTTGGATAATATTCTATAGTTCCACCAAAGGTCATTCACCTGACATGTTCTCCAGTTGCACAATTCGGATGAACAAGTGTCTGACGGATTCCGATCGTGGTCGATCCCGAATCTCTTAAAACTGAGACGATGGATCCATTAACTTTTCCTCTGTTGAAGATCAGCGAGCCTGTTCCGTCATTGACTGCTAGACTGACTTCTGGTAGAATGTGTCCGCAGTTCAGAACTGTCTCTTTTGCTTTCTGAAATATAAGATTACATGTTGGGCAACTATTTGCCACGTTATAATTCATTGCAAAACAAGTAGACGAAGACTGTATTGTGTTATTAGTTGGTGAACTCTGAACCCCAGGGGTTGTAGCAGTAGTAACGGCTGCCCCTGTATTATGATTATAATTTGTCGATCTACGATAATGAGAACGATGACGAGAATAATCAGTTAAATTATCCCGTTGTCCTCTATTGTAACTGTTATCTCGATGTCTCGAGTTATAATTATCGCTATTGTTCCACTTGTTACCATTATTATAATTATATGACCGATTATAACTTGAGTTACGTGGATTACTGTTGTATCTGGACTGAGGTAAATAATTTCTGTTTTGTGGTCTTCCTCTATTAAAATTATTGTTATAACTATTACGTCCCTTCTGAAAATTAATGTCATAGTTTCCTTTGAACCTACCTCTGTCCACACTGTGTGTTCTAGGTTTGTTATTACTATGATATGCCATATTGGAGGCTACAGGAAGAGGTTCTCTTATTAACGAGCTAGAAATGTTAGCATTCGGATGAGCGGTGCAGTAATTTAAAGAAATTTTTTCTAACTCATCAATAGTTTCTGGTTTCCGTTCTTGCAGATAAGCAAAGAACGGTGGGCTGACAGAAGATAACACTTTATCCCTCAATAACAAATCGACTAACTTGTCGTAAGATTTGTTGACACCTGCCAGTTCAACCCATCTGTTAAAAGTATTGCGTATGTTAGCAATAAACCATGTAAAGTCTTTATTATTATCTGGCAACAAACTTTTGAAACGTAATCTACATGCCTCTTCGTTCAAGTGGAAACGACGTAATAACAACGTCTTAATGGCCTCATAGTCTGTGGCTAATGTCGGATCAATATTTTGTGCTGCACTTGCAGGTTCGCCATCCAGAAATTCTTTTATTTTAAGTGCCCATGCAGTTTTGTCAAGGTTATTGACCTTGCATATATCCTCAAAGCGCATCAGCCATGATGATAAATCGTCGACGTGTAATTTGAACGGTGGTAGTTTAAAGTAATAATTGCCTTTAAGTCGGTTGGAAGAAGGTCCAGATTGAGCATTATCATTTTGGCCTGCTGCAGCACCCTGCGAATGAAGTTTTGCTGTTTCTAATTTAAGCCGTTGCAATTCCATTTCTTGCTGCAATATGATTTCCTGTCGTTTCAATTTATTCTCTTCTTCAATCCGTAGGATTTCATCTCTTGCCATCTTTCTTTCTTCTTCTTGTCTTAATTCTTCTTTCTCTGCCTTAGCAATAGCTTTCTTTTCAGCCTCTTTTCTTTCAAGTTCTTCCATCTCTGCCTTAGCAATAGCTTTCTTTTCAGCCTCTTTTCTTTCAAGTTCTTCCATCTCTGCCTTATATTTTGCAAGTTGTTGTTCCGCAAATTCAAGGAGTGCATCTCCCTTTTTATTACAATCTTTTCCAATTTTAATGAAATGATCCAAGGTAAGCATTCTTGAAGTTGAATTATTTACGTATTCAATTACTTATGTCTAGTAATCACCACTAGAATCTATGTCGATAATTCTAATTACTCAAAGAATGAATAATCAATATAAGAAATTGCAATATTTCTGTACTGTTATTTATAAGTTCCACAAATCTATAATATTTTATAAAAATATTATATATATACCCACTAATATCTATCATAAATAGTTATGATAGTTAGTTATATAAGGTGCTGAAATTATATCATGCACTTAATATTAGTATTCAATAATTATGTGTTATATCCCTAAATAATTAGGTTATTTAATCTTAATAGTTATTAAGTTCACACTGTAGTACTGAGAAAGTGTACTAATTAACATTAAATTTGTCTTAATATGTTATAAAGTTTTAATAATTAATAATTATATATTATGCCGTAATCATGAGATATAAAGTGCATTGCCCATTTCTTGGAATACCACTGCAAATTGGTGCAAAGTCCCCAATTCCTCATTAAAACTCATAAAAATTTAATCATATTAATCTACACTCTTATTAATGAATAAATTATAGCATTAATATTAAATTATAAATGGATGAGATGAAAACAAACAATACAATGTGTTAACCAAGGATTACAGAACAGTATTACCATACAACAGAGACATTTTCACAATAAAACTGCATTAATAAATAAGGTGACTAAACCGGAAGTGAGAGATTAAAGAATGAACTGAAGAGAAAGTTAACCTGCGTACACAACAATTAGTGACGTATACATGGACTCGTTAACGGTTGTACAAAAAAAATTAAACTGAATGATAGTAAGGTCAGAAAAAACGATAAAGATTACAAACATGATTACAGAAATGAATAAAAATTGAAACTAATTACACTAAAATACGCCAATTATAACTTGACTGGACATCTAACATGCAAGGTCAATTAATTGCAATTACGAACGAACGAAAATCATCGGAAGGTCGTCGATGGGTTCTTCGTTAAAAGCAATTAACTAACGGCCTTAAGGAACATTCAGAATGAATATCGGCATCCTCAGAGCCATGTTATTCATTCCAAATCGCCACCCATCCATACCCACAAATAAAGGACAACATCAACGGACAAAAAAAAAAACAGATATAACATCGATAAATAATTAATAGAGAGGACATGCCTGCAAAAAGATATGGACTCAGTATTGTGCTAATGAATGACAATCGCCCTAAGTCTAAACTTATCTTTAGAAGGCTCCGACGATGTCAAGTTCATCAACGGACTAGACTAGTGCCTAGTACTGTTTGCTCATGATTGGCTGATCACAGTATTCTCTTGTCTGGTCTTCTTGATTAAGCAAATATTAATCAAAACTGGAATGAGTTGACGGTTGTTCCTTTCGAAGCGTGGCATCTACGCATGATGTAGTGACGTCAGATTTGCATTGCGTAGTCATGTGTTCAACGTAGTATTATGCAAATCATGTGACTTGCTTGTAATGGTAAACAGTTGGCAAAACATGTAAACAAGAAACAATTTTCCTTCTTCTTTCGTCCCCGCGATGGCCAACCAGTTGTTACTGGGGGTTGTTCCCAGTTGTTGCGAGAGTTTGTTTGTTGATACAAGGGGGTCCTTAATGATTATTGTTGCAGACTGTTTATACTGGCTCTTCTATCTACGTTTACTTCCATTTTTATCCCTTGTCTTTCTCAGTCAATTATGATATCGTGCGATTGATGGTACATTACGCGAAGGTGGGATAGAATATTGCTCGACTTCATAATATAATCATATTCCAACGTTAGAGACTTGATAAGTCCTTTCTCGAGTCCACCTATATTTATTATATCAGTTCCATACACGAACAGTTTACACATGGTCATCATGAAGAATTATACATAATAAGTTGCAGTTCATACTTCATATATTATTCCTTTACAAATCAGTCCTTTGTCTCGTAGCTTGAAAACATAATAGTCAGAACAGCATAACTGTATGCACGCGTGGTTGGTAATTCCAACGACCGACAGTGAGATTATGCGTCTGGCACTAGTATAACTAAAGCGGACTGTTTATTCGTCTTGACAAGGTTTAGTCAATTACTAACCTGTGATTTCATCTTTCTTCATCATCACATTGGACTGACCCATGTCCATTATTTAATATAATATAATTGTGCGGCAATACAAGCCCGGCAATATAACATTCCAAGGACATGTCTTATCGGTTCGACGGTCGTCTAGAAAAGGGTCCCGTCTCTTGGTCACCGTGCGTGACTACTAACGCTGAAACGTCACAGCGTTCACTAGACTAATAATACTTTTACATTACATTACACGTTTTAACCCCTAAAATCGCATGCTGCTAACCTCTAGCAGACCATGCCAATTAATCTACCGTAACACTGTGCAGGAAACTGAATTGCGCGCCTATTGAAACAACGCACATTCTGTTTCCCAAAATAATGGTGGGTGTTTGATTCTGGACAAAATCTCTTGAATTCTCCCCATTTTGAAATTCGGTTGAGTATGAACTAAGAATTGAGTTCATTACATTTGCAGTAACTCGGCCGATTTAGTTGCCGGAGTCAAGACTCCCTTAATCAATAATTCGTGGACGAAGCAGTAGGGAGTTTATTTTGAATTATTTGCTTTACTTTATGAATGCGGACCAATGTAAGATATATATATGCGTGATTTCATGGACGAAATGAGATAAAAGTTGGCACACAATGTGGTTGAATATTGAATAAAAGACCAAGTGATCACTTTGATTTTAGTGAAAGTGTCATGAAAGAAAGATAAAAACTAAAGTCAGTGTGGCATCCCCACGACAAAATGAAATCTTGATTTCAATACCGTGTATGTCCACCTATTCCGTCACTGTTCTGCACTACACGGGTCTTAAACATGGAATGTTCCTGGCAGTCCATGTTGCTTGAATAAACCTGTTACGCAAGTGCATAAGGCGTCTGCAACGGTCTTGTGCAGGGGTGGTAACTCGTGGTCGGCCACTTCTATGGCAATCAGCAGTGGATCCAGTTTGGTGAAAACGAGCTTACGAGCTTGAATAGGTGATGTAATGTTTCTGTGAACATTGAAATGTTTGTGATACAGCTAATATAGTCGCTCCAGCAGCTAACATCCCTACAGCTATTGCTCGCTGTTGTTGGTTCAATCTTGGCATTGTCAAAAACGATGTTTCTGTTGGAAACTTGGTACTCTGTGTTTCAACGATTACGTTTCCACATGCGTGTGATTAGAGCTACACACTTACCTTCCTTTTATCTGTGATAAATTCTCCCCTACGGCCCTTTTCACGTGATTTATCATGCATCGTGATTATCTCCTCATGAATAGTGCGATCCAATTGTAATTGCACGGGTAAGTGAACAACACTCACACAGAAATGTGTGCCAACTTGCATTTGAGTTCACCCAAGAACACACGCACAGTACCCTGTTGAGTGCTGCACGCTTCGGCCCCTGCCTCGCCTTTTTACCCTCCATCACTGCTCTCTCTAAGCCACTATGACGTTTAATGTGGCCAAAATATTTCAGTTTCCGGGACATGTGTTCAGAAAAAGGTTCTGATCCTCACTGTGTCTTTTGACAGACTGGATTAACTGTTCTAGTCCCTTGGCACTGTTTGAAAGAGTAACTGTGTCATCTGCGTACCTGAGTTCTGGGATCGCATTTCCACCAATTGTGAACGGATCGCAATGTTCACATTCTTGGTCACTCCAAATATTTCTCATTATATTTTCTGCATAGATGTTAAACAAGTATGGAGAGAGGATGCAACCCTGTCTTACTCCCCTTTTCACCTCAAACCATCCTGATGTTTCTCCCGCTACTCTGACAGCTGCTTGTTGTTCATGGTATAGTGTTTTAATTAGATGGATCAAATGCGCTGGGAACCCCATGTCTCTCATGATGTTCCACAATTTCAGATGTTGTACGCAGTCGAAGGCCTTGGTGTAATCTATACTGAGCGACTTTAATTACGCATCACTATATGAATCACTCACCAAGATGTCTGAGAATAAAATAATGGTAACATGTGTGATATCACTAGAAACAGTATCCACTGACCGACCGATTCCGGCAATCCGCTTAGCAGTGCATGCTGTGTTAAAAAACTACAGTCACAAATGTAAGAAGGTAGGGGTCAAATTGAAAAGTCACAAATGTCGTTGTTGTCATTGTAACGCGCTCATAGCGCTTTTCGCCACCGTTGGCATCAAGGCAAGCCTGGCAGCGCTCCGCATGGAGTTAACCAGTGTGCGTAGAAAATCCTGGAGGAGTCGATCCCATACTTCGGTTATATCGCGTCGAAAATGATCCAGGGTCTGCGGTCATCTGTGCCGGTAGAGTTGGCGTCCAATTTCGTCCCAGACATGTTCAATGGGTGCCATATCTGGGGACAATGAAGGCCATGGTATGACAGCGATGTTATTGGCCTGAAGGAACGCTGTGGTTGTCCTAGCTCTATGTGGTCGTGCGCTATCATGCTGGTACAGCTGGAGCTCGGGATGATACTGGAAGAGAAGCACAAAATGGTCCTGAAGCACATCCCTATAGGTGGCAGCATTTACAGCATGGTTAAAGATGTGGAGACGGGTACGGTGATTGTAACTGAATGCGCCCCATACCATGACGCTTCCTCCTCCCCATCGGTGGGCTTCCAAAACGCAACAGTTGGCTTGCATCTCACCACTTCGTCGCCACACCCTTAGTCGCCCGTCAGCATGCGACAGACAAAAACGACTTTCGTCTGAAAAGACGACATTTTGCCACAGACGTCTCATCCATCGTCGGTGCCTCTCTGCAGACTGGTATCGTTGCTGCCGGTGTCGTAAGGTGAGGATTGGGCCGACTCGAGGACGTCTGGCGTTGAGTCCTGCCGCCTGCAGTCGACGTCGCACGGTGTGCTCTGATATGGTTCCACGTCTCCCAACAACGTCTCTTGCTGTTACAGCTGCCGCCAAAAACCGATTCCGCAAGTGAAGCTGCCGTATATACGCGTCCTGTTGAGGTGTCATAACTCTGGGATGACCTTGATGGGGTCGATCTGCAATGGATCCAGTGTCCATTAAACGTTGTTGCAGTCGGACGATGGTGGACTGGTTGCAATTCAAGTGTCTGGATACTTCTCTGGTGGACATCCCGCCTGTTATAATTCCTATCGCTCTTTCTCTCTCTGCAGCGCTAAGTATAGGAATGGTTTGACGACGTGTTTGTGGTTGTGGACTAACATATTGACTGTTTTCCAGTCCGTAGTGCTCTAGGCTGAGCTCTGGGTGAAAAGAAATTAATGTTTTCCGTGCAGAATTTTTACCAGGCACCTAAATCATGTTTTACGTGCTCTCTTGTCTCCAGCTTTGCTGGCGCAAAATGACTATGCTGGCCTCTGGGCGGTGAACTTGTGAACCTGTGTACTAATTTCGGGAACAATTGCATGAACATAAGATACTTTACAAGGCACTAGTATAGTGATGCGTAATTAAAGTCGCTCAGTATACAAAACAGGCATGAAGATCTACATTGTATTCTCTGCATTTCTTGAGGATGTTTCTCACATTAAAGATGTGATCTCTCGTACCTCTGCCTTGTCTAAAACCCGCCTGTACTTCATGTATTTTGTGTTCTAACTTTCTTTCTATCCTCTTCATGATAATCCGCAAGAGGATTTTGCTGGCATGACTTATTAAAGCAATAGTACGATAGTTGGTACACAGTTTTAAATTGGCTTTCTTTGGGAGAGGAATATACACAGATCTTTTCCATGCTTTGGGCCAGATTGCACTGTTACAGATCTTTACACATAGTGCATGATAAACGAGGACACTGGCCTCTCCTCCTGCTTGGATTAGTTCAGTTGGTATATCATCGCATCCTGGTGATTTCCCTTTCTTCATTCTTTTGATTGCTGCACGTGTTTCATCTAATATAGGTTCTGGCTCTCTCTCTTCACTTTCAATCGTCATGTCTGGGGTCTTTGTACTATCTTCATTCATTTCTCTACAGTACTCCTTCCATCTCTCCAATATATCCTTACTTTCAGTTAATATGTTATCATTTTTATCATTGATTACATATAATGATGGTGTAAAATCATCTGTTAGCGTTCTGATTTCCTTGAACATATCCTTATCCTTTCCCTGAAATTGCAGCTCTTCTATTCTATTGCAGGTATTCGTTATGTATCTGTTTCTTGTCTTTCCTAATCTCTCTCCTGATGTTTCTTGTCTTTCCTAATCTCTCTCCTGATGTTTCTTGTCTTTCCTAATCTCTCTCCTGATGTTTCTTGTGCAGTTTTTGTATTTGTCACTGTTCCGTTCTACCCCTGTTTGCTTCAATTTTCTTCTTTCCTCCATGAGCCTCAATGTTTCCTCCGTGATGTATATCTGCTTCTTATGCACTTTTCTAGGAATCATGTTTTTTGCTGATGTGATGAGAATATCTCTCGCATGTGTGGCTAGCTTATCCGGTGTCATATCCTCTTGTACAGCCATCAGTGCTTCGAATTTGTTTGGTACTTCTATGTTATATTCAGGTGGTACGGCGCTTACATCGAAAAGGAGAGGTCGAGCACATTTCGTCACTTTTTTCAATTTTAACTTAAAATCTGCAATTTATTTCTCATGATCTGAATCACAATCTGCTCCTGGGAGTGTCTTTGTAGATGATATACCTGACCTCCATTTTTGTTGTATCAAGATGTAATCTTTTTGATTCCTGCTGTTGCCATCTGGTGAGGTCCATGTATAGAGCCTTCTGGGATGTTGTCTAAATAGTGAATTTGTAATGGAGAGGTTTTTTTCTAAGCAGAATTCGATTAGTTTTTCTCCTCTTTCGTTATTAAGTCCTATACCGAATGAACTCGCACCTTTTTCGTTTCCTCTGTTCTTTCGATGCCAACTTTCGCGTTAAAGTCGCGCATGATTATCATGATATCCCTTTTTTCCACTTTCCCGAAAGTCTCTTGCAAACTGTTGTAAAATTCCTCAATTTCATCATCATCTGCTGCAGATGTGGGTGCATAAACTTGTAAAATTGTGATGTTCCTTTTCTTTCTCTTGAGTCTAATCATGAGAAGTCGATCACTAATCGGATTGTATACAAGTAGTGCTATAGATGCTTTCATTGTGAGAAGGAAACCAACCCCGCTCTGACCGCCCTTTTCACTCTCTGAGTGTTCGAAGGTCTCTCCTATTTGAGTTATAAAGTGACCTTGTCTGGCCCATCTATGTTCAGAAATTCCCAGCATGTCTGTTTTGGTTCTTTCCATTTCTTTACTAATCATACAAAGTTTTCCCTGATGTAGGCTTCTTACATTCCACGTGCCTATTCTTAATTTTTTCTTTAGTCCGATGTCAGGGCTTTCCGCAGTAACACAGTCAGGTTTTTGGCCGTCATCACCATTACTTGTACTTTTTCTGGCATCGTTCTCTTCTCCAGTTCGAATAGTCGATCTGCCTGGCCTGGGGGCTACACACAAGATCTTTGTGTTTCAAGATTCATCATTCTTGGCTGTCATGATTTCTTGGCAATATTCATTTAGTAGTTTGCCATTGTTTTCTGAACTGTTCTGTCCGCTTACCAACTTTGGTCCCTGGTGCTCCCTGAAGCCCGATACCAGGCCGAGCCAGCTCCTGCTTTCAAAGTCGTTGTCGAATAAATCGGTCATCCATCTCTTCCGCCAGCAGCTGTGTGTGCTAACGAGGGGGGACTCCCTTCTTCACTTTGCTCAGCGTAGTTTAGCCGGCTAGCCAAAGCCGTTGCCCGGGGGTCGGCGCTGCCGTACACAAGCAGACTCTGGGAGCCATACGTGAGCTGGGCAGAAGCGGGGGAACCAAATAGGATCCAGGCCATCCCAAAAGGGATGTGGCTGCCTCTCACCGTGAGGTACTATCCCTTACACGTGCCTGCCCTACCCCCATATATATATATATATATATATATATATATATATATATATATATATATATATATATATATATATATATATATATATATATATATATATATGTCGTGATTAGATAGGGTTTGAAGTTATTTATGGTCCCGACTGAGTAAAGTGGATGGTAATAAGTACGTGAGAAGTAAAAATGTAAGAAAAAGATTTTCACGAGTGAATAGTTCAGGAGAAGATCTGTCTCTGGAATGAGTAGTTTCTCTAGTCCAGCCTATCTATACGACTATCTTTTAGTATAAGACAATCTTGTACCTCCCTATATCTAGAAATATAAGTTTAACTAAACACGCACCCACAGCTATGTGACAATAAGACACACAAACGTGAAAAAATATGGTTAATTGGGTATGGGTCTGACTAACACACAAAGTTATGTTCTTTTGTTGTTTATTATCATTAAACTTTACAACATCGAATATCTAAAAGAGATCAAATAAATCAGAATTCATACATAGAAAATTAACAGAATACATGGATACGAACAAACTAGCTTGTTGTTGCTTCCCATTTTATTCCACTTTTTTTAAATGTTATACATCATCACTGCAGTCTGGCTGAGGAGTAGGAATCGAAGAGGGAAGGCAAACCCGGTCCCAAAAAATGCCGTTCGGAAGTCGGATGTGTCGGCCGAAAGGCGCAAATACCGCAGCTTCGTTGTAAACGGACACAACGCAACCAACGTCCTTTTTCAGGACGAACGAGGAAGGAGAAGAAGAAGAATACATGTGCCCTTCCCCTTATTGAGACGAAAAGAGCCCAAAAAGTTAATAACACCAAAGGTCAAAGGTTAGCACTATGTTACAGCATAGACAGTAAAGAAAAGAACAAAGTTCCTACTAAAGCTATCCAGTAAATAAACAATATTTAAACAAAATCCAGATAATACACTTTTCCTGTAACAAAGAAAATATTCGGTCTCTCTCTCTCTCTCTGACATACGTGGCCACTCAATCACGCTTCTTACCCTATTCTTGGTGAGACAAATCTCTTTGACATATAATCCTGAATATATATTCCAGTGTTTTTATCTTCCAAATTGGGCCCCAGTCCCTCCACTAGTTATTAAATTTTATAAGGGGGACGCCTAATTTGGTTATTGATTTCTGGATGTGCAAATGTCACCGCGAATAGTTAATGTTGAAAAAAAAAACACGAGATCTAGTGTTCACAGTACTAAGGAAAACATCTGATTGCGAAACTGTTAAGTATTGTTAATTCATGATGGTGGTAAATCCTATCGGCTGTCTCTGTGGTGAGTGCCGATTTGAAACAGCGTAACTTGCTGGATAAATCCGCTGATACGACTGTCAAAAGTCGGGAGAACTGTTATATCTTTCACACCCCAGTGGGCTGATAAAATTGAAAAAAAAATATCTGGGTATTTGTAAGTCCAGTTAAATGTACTATTTAAAATGTGTATGTGTCTCTATTGCAAATCCGGTTCACAAATGATCTTGGGGACGTGTAAGCCAAGAAGAAGACCACATCAATCACTCTGTAATTAAAGAAAAAGGACTAAAATAGACCAAATGAGCCCACAGTATTTAGACCGCTGGTCGCCGTTTGATCAGGTCATGCCTAAGAATAGAGAAACATTATGAAAAAATTACTACTAATAAAATATCTACATATAAGCACACGGTGTCTCTTGCCTATTCCTATCCGGTCAGTTATTATTTAATTATCCATACGCGCACTTAACAAATATCACCTGTCGCTAAATAGCTATTAGAGGGTCGGCGTCGGTGGGCCGTCGTATGGTATTTAAACAACAGTCACTTACTAAAATTTCACAAAATGAAATAAACATTGAATTCTATTCTGTCAATTATCCGTCGCGCCTAGTGTAATAAGTAGTCAACTAAAACGTATCTTCTTATGTGAGGAAGCGGGAGGTAAAATTATCATTAGACTGAACGACTGGTAAACAAATAGCTACGCGTTATTTTTCACTGGTCTTTAACACCTAGAAAATCACAGTGAATTTAAGATGATAAACTTTTAACACTTTAACATGCTTAAGCACAAATTTATATTACCAGAAAATCAGAATGAAATCCCCACGAAATTATTAACACATCTATTCAAAATGCTTCTAGACTACGTGTTTAGACTATCAAAAATTCTGAGCGACAACTGATAACTGATTTGAGAAGCCACAGTTTATATGCAACTTGTTATTATGATCTCTAGAGGATGTTAATTTTCACACTCTGTTGCCTAGCAGACAATTCAGAAATTGCCCAGATAAAAGGTTTACGGTCGCTCTGTCGGCCGTTGCTAATCTACAACAGAGACTTAAACCGTGTAGCGGGCTTCCTTCCGATATTTTCCCCGTTTCTCGAGATCACAGAGTTATCTCTCCCTGTATGTACAAACATCAAAGGGTACACGGGGATTTGTTTTAGCCCGTGCGACTACTTCAAAAGAGGTCCGGCGTTTCCACGTGCATCTGTCTGATATCTGATGATTGTTAGATCAGCTCGCGTGAGAAACTCAGGTAGACAAACCAGATTTCGCTCCCCGTTATGACTGGTAGGTCGTGGAAGTTGGTAACTTTCCGTTTGTTTACATCTCAAGGAAAAGAGGCGTGGATTAAAAATGAGTAATGCTGGCTGTCAAATGCTTGAATTTGCTAGCGAATCATAGAACTCCAACGAGGTCACGAAAGGCTATCGGATCCTGTAGGCTATATTTTCATTATACGTCACAGTTCGTCCGGGCTTGAAGATGTGAAACCCTTTCATATCTCATTTATGGAAATATAACTACTGTCATCCATAGCTATCGAGTGATTGGTATCCTCAATTGCATCCTCCTTCTCCATGCTCCAATAATTTTGACGCATGAAATCAGCTCCAACATTCTCCTTCCCAGGTATGTTTTGTACTTTGAACGAGTACACCCTTAACAGTAGAGCCCAACGCATAATCCTTGCGTTAAAATACTTATTGGCTGCTAGTAATGCCAATGGAGCATGATCAGTTTGTACTGTGAATGGAACTCCGTATAAATATTCGTGGTGTCTCCTGATTCCGTTCACGAGCGCCAAACGTTCTCTCTCCACGGTCGAATAATTCCTTTCTGTTGTATTCAGTTTGCGGCTGACGTAGGTTACTAAAAACAACGTGTTTGGATGTTTGTCATCTGCCTGAAGCAGCGTTGATCCTATTCCCTGTCCGCTGGCGTCTATCGCAAATTGAAAGGGTTCTTAAGGTCGGTTAGAATCGGATATTTGGACTGCTGTTCCTTTAGAGTGACGTAAGCGCTTTCACACTCTGCGGTTCAAACAACCTTATCGGGTTTTTCCTTTCTTGTGAGGTCAGTGAGAGGCGCCGTAAGACATTTGAAGTTTTTGATAAACTTTTGGTAATATGCACATAGTGAAAGGACAGAACGTGTGTCTCTCTTTGTTTTTGACCTCTTTGCTGAACGTATTTTCTCGATGTTTTTTGGCCACGGGCCACATACAACCTTGAGAAATAGTATGCCCTAGGAAGTCAAGCTATTCAAAGCCGATTAATCATTTTCTAGGTCGTGCGGTCAGGCCAGCTTCCTTTAGTCTCCTGAGTGAGAAGCATAGCGACCGTAGCAATATGTGCTTCGTAGTTATCCGTTGCAATAAGTATGTCTTTCATGAAATTGTGTATGTTTGGACTTTGCAATGGTTCTAAAAGCTTTCTCATCATTCTGGTGAAGACTCCTGGTGCGTTGTGCAAACCGAAAGGCATAACAATGAAAGTATAATGTCCTTCCCTGGTGCTAAAGGCTAATAACGGTTTAATTTCCTTCTTGACTGGCATTTGGTAATAGCCTTTACTCAGGTCAATCTTGGAGAAAATTTTAGTCTTGCTAAGATTGGTGAACAGTTCAGATGCGTTTTGAAGTGGTTCAGGCAGGAATTCCGTTACTGTGTTAAGTAATCGGTAGTCGATACCCAGCCGAACTTCCTTATTAGGTTTCTGTAACAGTACGACGCTTGAGCTATAGGGAGATATAGACTCGCTAATAATTATTATAATCCCAGCTTAACGTAGTTTGTCTATCTCTCCACGTATCGTGTCTGCTTTCGCATACGGGATGGGGTAAACTCTAGTTCGCACAGGTGTCTCGTTTGTTAGCTTCATATCAAACTCTACGAGATGTGTTCGACCAGGTATGTCCGTTAAGACCGCCGAGTACTGTTCCAGTAAGGCCTTAGTTTTTGTATGTTGTGCTTCTGAGAGAGTGTCGCCGAATTTAACATCTTTGTATGATGTAGTTTGTTGCAGTGGGTATTCCATGCAACTATCGTCATCTTCCTCATCTTCGGTTGCTATAGCGACCGCCAGGAAATGTTCGGGAGAAGGCGCCTTTCTTTCCAAATATTTCTTTACCAGATTTATATGGTAGACCTTTTCCTTTCCTTTTATAGAGATCTTGTAGTTCGTTCTCACGATCTTTTTAAGGATGGTAAACGGCCCTTGCCATCCGATACGTAGTTTGGTGTTTCCGGTAGGAAGTAACAACAAAACGTTCTCTCCTGGTTGAATTTCTCTCTCTTTCGCTGCTCTGTTGTATCGTTTAGCGTGCTTCATGCGTGCTCGCATAAGGGTGGTTGTTGCTAGGTCCCATCCTAGTTTTAGCCGTTCCTTTAACTCCGATATATACTTGAATGCTGAAACGACTGTCTCGTCAAACTTCTGGTCTGACAGTGACCGCAGTAAGGCTTCTAGCGGGCCCTTAATAGGTCTGCCGAATAAAAGTGTAGCTGGTGGTAAACC
The DNA here is from genome assembly GCA_024509875.1 of Oreohelix idahoensis. Classification (NCBI taxonomy): domain Eukaryota; kingdom Metazoa; phylum Mollusca; class Gastropoda; order Stylommatophora; family Oreohelicidae; genus Oreohelix; species Oreohelix idahoensis. The sequence continues at coordinate 237,211 of JAMPIV010016868.1, forward strand.
TGTAGAGGCCTGGGGGACTTCCTTGTAGGCGAATAAGGCTGCTGGAATGAAAAGGTTTCAATCTTTAGGTTTCTCTTGTCCCGGCCTACGTAACATCATGGTGAGGCTTCCGTTGACACGATCTACTAACCCACTTCCGGCCGTATTGTAGGGCTGATATAGATGTGCTGGTCCCTCAAGATCTTAAAGATCTCCTCCATCAACAAGCTACGGTACTGAGATCCGTTATCCGTCAAAACTTGTTGAGGGAATCCCAACCGTGTAAATGCATATAAATATAAGTGCAGATATAACACCAGGTAAGACGGCTACGCAAGTCTCAATCGTGAGCTTCGCTCAATCGAGCGACAACAAAAATGGTATTGTCGAACTGACAGTCAACCTAAGGATTTACAAACATACTCATTGTGCAAAGCACTAGCACCGGGGAAAACAATCGCCTTCCTAGAATAACTAACACTAGGAAAAGACTTATATGGAGGGCACTGTATCATTTACTCCAAAGAACACGGCAGCCTCAAGCTGGCGACAATCTGCGTTCACCCACGACTGCAGTCGGGACTCTAATACCCTCTTTGTTTTGTTGGCTCTCGAATTTTCCGCTGGGAACATGACACAGTCGTTCGGCTATTTTCCTCGGCTTCTGACCGGCTTGCCTTGACACTAACAAGCAAGCAAATACAAAATAGCAATGTGACCATATATATTTGCATTTGTACATATACGTTTTTTTGTATTTCATTCGACCGAGTGTGGCCAAGTTTCGTCTTGGTAATAAAGGGACGTGTGCTGATAGTAAGTGTTAATTTCTTGTATCACCCATTGTTGTACAGTCCTACCTTAGTGGATGTAGCATGAGGTTTTTTATTGTATATAGGATCAGAATAGTACTGACAATACAGAAATAGTATTTCTGCAGGAAAATGGTGAAGTCCCATTGTATGAGAGAACTACTGGTATCACAACTTAATTACGGCTGTGAATGATCTGATCTCGAAAAATTAGTAGAGTAGAGACAGTCATAAAATGCCACCCCGCAGGGTAACTAATTGTGATATTAAAACAAAGAAACAGATTTCACTTAACAATTATAAACTTGACAAGTCGTTCAAATGCCACCCCGCAGGGTAACTAATTGTGATATTAAAACAAGGAAACAGATTTCACTTAACAATTATAAACTTGAGAAGTCGTTCAAATACAATATATATATATATATATATATATATATATATATATATATATATATATATATATATATATATATATATATATATATATATATATATATATAACATCATAAGAAACATGTTCCGACCAACATTACGTTAAATGGGCAAACGTTAGAAGACGTTAACACCTTTAAATATCTGGGGCCCACTATATGTAGTGATGGAAGATCAAGTAAAGAAATCAAGACAAGACTTGAGATGGCCTCAGCTGCCATGGCAATGCTGAATGTAATCTGGAAAAGAAACATCAGTTTTCCTGTGAAGATCAAATTATACAAATCACTTGTATTATCTATTCTCTTGTATGGGTTTGAGGGCTGGACACTCACTGCAGATACGGAGCGACGGATTCAGTCTTTCGAGTATAAATGTTATAGAAGATTTTTGCGCATTTGCTATAAAGAGCACAAAACAAATGTCTATGTTAGAGAGAAAATAAACACCTATGCAGGCCACCAAGAACAACTTTTGTCAGTAGTGAAACGTCGAAAGCTTGCCTAGTTTGGGCATGTAACTCGTCATGACTCCCTTTCGAAAACGATCCTCCAGGGAGCAGTTGAAAGTAAACGGAGAAAAGGAAGGCAAAGAAAATCCTGGGCTGATAACATCAAAGAATGGGCAGAGCACGGTTTTTTCACACTTGTTCGCAACGCTTAGGATAGAGAGCAGTGGAGGACCCTGTCTGCTGATGCTTCCACCATTACACCTCTACGACCCATGATGGGTTACGGGTTGAGATGATGATGATCATTTTATATATGTGCAAGAAAGAAGGCTCACTACTTTACATCTACGGTCTCTATGCCACATCCTCTGTATTTCATGGAAGAAAGAAAAACAAATGTCGAGGTGTTGTCACGTGCTGACCTTCAAAGCATGTATACACTGCTTAGGCAGCGCATGGAAGAAGGTCGCGTTCCGAAAGATATCTTTAACGGACAACTGCCAGATGGCAAAAGAACAGTTGGGCGACCGCAGCTGAGGTTCAAAGATGTGTGCAAGAGACAAGAGGGTACTGGACATAAATCCAGCAAGCTGGGAGGATGAAGATGCCGATCGCTCCCTCTGGCGATGCTCTCTACGGCGCCACCTCAGATTAGGCAAAACGAAACACACATGACAAGCAGAAAAGAAGAGCAAACGTCGAAAGGAACACGAGGTGTCACGGGTTGTCTCCACTTGCTCTGCAGTAGTGGTCCAACATTGGCCCAAAACCTAGAGTATCTACTGTGGGTCTTCAAAGGAGTCTACCTTCGCACAAGATTACTCTTTGCTGAGTTGTAGATAGAAGAATAATGATGCTTCTACCTCGAGGCAGTGTTCACAAGATATTTCAGAAGTCAAGAACAATGCAGAATGCGTCTGAGCACGTTATTTTTTTATCTGACCCGCCGCCTTTTGTGAAGATGTATATTGTATGATTTAGTTCGTTCAAGTCCCCAGCTGATTTAATTTAGCGAAATTCCTCTTATTATTATTGTTGTTCTTAATGGCTTTTCACATGTAGATATAGCTATATATATTAAATTCCAGATTCACACATATGCATTTCGCTCTGTAATAATCAATTCAACTATGAATTTATAAAAATCAACATATACAAATTTAATCATCAATTACTTTAACACTTGTAAATGAATATGACTAGTGATTAAGAAAAGTAATTAGGTTTCTTCGCAGAAAAGTCTTTAGGATTGATGAATTTAGCAAAATAAAGTTCGGTTGGTTTTGGTCTGTTACAACTGAGACTTGTCAAAATGCTGAAGTACCAATGCTGTTTATCCGTAGATCCGTCTATGTGGTGAGGGGCAAGTTCCCAGATCAATCAGGAAGTAACCGCTTCTGGTCAAAGCAAGACTCTTCAGGTCTCGATCTCAAGCTTTGAACCACAGTCTAGTAGTACAGCAAATGGTCTCTCCGTGTCATACCGCAAATAGTCGGGTCGCCTCGTACTGGTACCACAAACTCAATAATTGAGAGATGTTAGACTTCTTGCTCAGTAGAATAGTCTTGCCAACTTAACACAGATGCCACGAACACGTCTTGGGTATTATTCCGGTTTCAGAATCCTTCTGTGACTTGTGAGTGAACCTGTATTATTCTGGGTTCCTTATTAATATTGGCGAGTTTTCTACTGATATGCAGAGATACTCTTAATACTTTTTGTCCGGTCATATATATTCAGATTCGAACGCTATTCTTTAATGTGGCAATGTCCGAGCTATTTATATAGACGATTTCTGTAATGTAGTGCCTGTCGTAAATTTATTTTGAGAGAAAAGAGTCGTAGAAATAGTGGTCCGGTTTAGAGTGGAAAATGATGATGGAAAGCTCAGTGATAGAAAATGTAGAGATTCAATAGTTGCTTCACAGCGTGCTGGAGGAGAGTAAAGACAGACTTATTTACGACAAATCGCTTCTCTCAATCTTCTCTTCCGCTCTCCTGGTCAAACAATTATTTGCCAGTTTTCCAGACACGCATCTGCGCGCACACCGATTTGGTGTTTTTCACACACACAGACGACGTAGATACAAACTATATTAAACGAATAGGGGAAATGTTGGGCTGTGGGTATGTCCAACACCGTACTAAATGAGTTTATGTGATTTTATTCACTTTAAACATCAATCACTAACAAATATCAGGTATTACATAAATTATCGTAAGTACACAAATGCAAATAACAAATTTGGGAGGGGTGAAGAAGATTGGTATCGACTAAGTCCTTCCCGCTTATTAGACAAAGATAAACCCAGTCCAGAGATAGATAATATCAGGAACATAGGTACGTTAACCTAACAGTGAAGTTAATTACTCTGAAAGAGGGGTTACCACGTTAGGTATAGGTGATAGAAAAAAACCTGTTCTTCCCAGCTGTTCTTCCCTTTACTAAGCAACTGGAAAGGAGGGGGTTTTTAAACAGAGTTAACCAATTAGCAACTCCCCCTTAAAGGAACAATGCAGGGAATACAGAAAAATTATATTACTAGGCAGAAAGTTAACAACAGGTTTACAAAAGAAAACGATTAAATTTCCTGTCATTCATACACACGCGTGAGGATCCACACTCATATACTCACACACTTACCGAATGCAGCCTCAGACGATACATAAAAAGTATATAAAAACAGCAAGTACTCTTTCGACATATGAACTGTCTAGTCCTTCGATGTCCCGCCCCAGATGTTTGCGAGGGTTTGTTGGTAACAAATATTCTCACTTATCGCAAGACTTGAAGACTAAGAGTTCTCGTGTTTTTATTATATATATAAAAGGAGTCTATGGGATGGCACTAACACAGTTCGGCACAGGGGTGAAAATGAAGTGGTCTCTTTTAATCCTCCGCTATGGTAAAATTCCTTCAATGCGTGATGATAGTTTTATTAAATCCAATTGAGGAAAAAACTAGGCTCAGTCACAGTCAGGAAAATATGTACTCTCTCACAGTAAACAGTAAATACGATATCGCTACTGGCGATGATTACCTTCCAGTTTTTCTTACAGTTTGTAAGGGTAATTTGATGATTATTCTTTAAAATGTTCTTGGGTGGGATTTATTTCATTTAATTCTGACAGCTAGGTCGCAAAAGGACCGCTACAAGATTATATTTAAAAGAAATGTTTCTTCAATATGACTGGAAGTTTATAGGATGATTTCTTTATTTCTTTCTTTATTTAGCTGGGACCGCAGGTTACGATCACTCTGTGTGAAAGAAAAAAAGACATGTAACATACCGAAAAATCAAGCGCGATAAATTCCCCGTTAAGCCTATAATACACTCGAGTATTTAATTATGTATTTAATAAACACTGCGCGAATTCTAGTGGTTAAAAACACACATCTATAAAACTAGGACTTAACTGAATTTATTAATTATAAATTCCTTCGCGACTTAAAAAGTTAATTTAAGCATCTATTATCTTTTGAAATAATATAATAGATAGATCATTATATTTACAACTGGAACTATTGAGATGGTTTAATTTAATAGATTTAAATTAACACAAAATCCATTGAGATAGAATGACTGAACTAGACCACTGATCACTTTACACAATATATATTACCGCTTTGCACAGAATAGAAATCACTGCAAATATATATATATAATCCCGGGGAAAATCTATAACATGATTTCAATAAAGCTAGTGCTTCTGTAAAGGTCTGGCCAGCGAGTGATAACGTGTCTAGTCTTCATGGTCTATTTAGCTAAAATGGAATGGAAGTTGAGTGGGACATGATAAACTTGACAGCTTATTTGATCTCACGAATTTTGGGGAAGAAGCCGCCCCCTGGTCTTCGTATCTCCGTTCGCTGCTGCCCGTTTCGGCTTTCCCCGTTCGCTCGGTTCTGCGATTGACACCGAGACGCAAAAATAGCGGCAAGCAACTGCGTCTCGTAGCAGGGACCACTACTGTCTTTGATAACGCCGATAGTCTCCCCTGAAATCCCTCAGTCTGTCTCTTTGATCGTGGTCGCTTATCTGTTTGATTCTGGTGACGCCCCCCCCCCCCTGGCCAAGTTAATGAATATAACTGCCTATGATTGTTCAAGAGATGTTAGTGGGCGTGATTTAATCTCTCCTTAAATCAATGCGATGACCAGAATCAACAATAGGTAAACTTTCCGCATATCAATCAGCGAACGTGTTTGCCCTCTGTGTGGAACAGTTTCATAGCTAATGAATCCACGTGAAATAAGTCCCGTTTTACAAGAATTACAACAAAGTTCAGGGTCAGCCGAGTTCGTCCATCACAATCGTCCCCTCTTTTGAGACGTGAAAACGAGTTTTCATGTTTGATTTATGACGATGAAGCTGCCCTGATCGGTAACTTTTGGATGATTGGTATCTTCACCTTCCTCCTCTTCCTCTGTAGTCCAGTTTCTACTCAGGAAATCAGCCCCGACATTCTGTCTTCCCGGAATATATTCCACTTTGAAAGAATAAACGCTTAAAAGGAGGGCCCAACGCATGATCCTAGCGTAAAATTCTTTATTGGCACCAAGAAATGCTAACGGAGCGTGGTCTGTTTGCACCGTGAAAGATGTACCATAAAGAAACTCATGATGGCGTCTGATACCGTCAATCAGAGCAAGACATTCCCTTTCAACTACGCTGTAGTTCCGTTCCGCTTTATTTAATTTCCGACTGCCATAGGCAACTGGAAATAGCATGTTCAGGTCACTGTCATCGGCTTGAAGCAGTGTTGACCCGATGCCCTGACCTGACGCGTCGACTCTCAGTACAAAAGGTTTCTTGAGGTCAGGCAACCTCAAAATGGGGTATGCAGACAACTGTCCTTTCAAAGTGCTATACGCGTGTTCGCACTTTTGATCCCATATGACCTTATCAGGACAACCTTTCTTTGTGAGGTCAGTCAGAGGTGCCGTCAGTCCGTTGAAGTTCTGGATGTACTTCTGATAGTATGCACATAGCGATATGAAGGAACGTACGTCTTTCTTCGTTCGGGGTCTTTTTGCTGCCATTATTTTCTCCACGTTCTTCTTGATAGGCCAACTGCATCCGTGAGAAATAGTGTGCCCCAGGAAGTCTAACTGTTCAAACCCGATGAGACATTTGCTAGGTCTGGCTGTGAGACCCGTTTCCTGTAGTCTCCTGAGGAGCATAGCAACCGTAGCAATATGTTCTTCATAGGTTTCTGATGCAATTAAGATGTCATCCATGAAATTATGGATATGGGGACTTTGCAAAGGTTCTAGAAGCTTCCTCATCATCCTGGTGAACACTCCTGGTGCGTTATGCAAACCGAACGGCATCACGTTAAATGTGTAATGTCCTTCACTAGTGCTGAAAGCTAACAAAGGTTTAATTTCCTCCTTGACTGGTATTTGATAATAACCTTTGCTGAGGTCAATCTTGGAGAAGAGCTTGGTGAACAACTCAGAAACAGTTTGGAGAGGTTCGGGCTGGAATTCCGTTACAGCGTTTAGCAACCTGTAATCAATGCACAGCCGAACTTCCTTATTGGGCTTCTGCAACAGCACTACACTCGAGCTGTAAGGAGATGTAGACTCACTGATAATTCCTGCCTGACGCAGCTTGTCTATTTCTCCGCGAAGTGCATCAGCTTTAGCGTACGGGATGGGGTAAACTCTGGTTTGAACAGGGGTCTCGTTTGTTAATTTCATATCAAATTCAATGAGATTTGTTCGACCAGGTACATCCGTTAAGACTGCACTGTACTGTTTTAGTAGAGCCCTGGTTTCTGTTTGTTGTTCTGGTGAGAGATTGTCGCCGAACTTGACATCTTTAAAGGATTCTGTGGGTTGCAATGGATACTCCATGCAACCATCATCATCTTCCTCGTCTTCCGTTGCTATGGCGACAGCCAGGAGATGCTCGGAGGATGGCACCGGTCTTTCCAAATATTTCTTTAGCAGATTTATGTGGAAGACCTTCTCCTTTCCTTTGATGGAGATCTTGTAGTTGGTACGTGAGATCTTTTTAAGGACGGTAAACGGTCCTTGCCATCCGATGCGAAGTTTATTGCTTCCGGTTGGAAGTAGCAATAGGACTTTCTCCCCTGGTTGTAGTTCTCTCTCTTTTGCAGCTTTGTTGTATCTTTTAGTAATTTTAGCGCGGGCTTTCTTAAGGTTGGTAGTAGCTAGATCTCATCCTAGCTTTAGCCTTTCCTTAAGCTCAGATACATACTTGCTTGCAGAGACGACTGTCTCGTCAGCCTTCTGGTCTGTCAGGGACCGAAGTAAGGCTTCTAGTGGCCCCTTTATAGGTCTGCCAAATAAAAGTGTAGCTGGAGCAAAACCCGTAGACGCTTGGGGTACCTCTCGGTAGGCGAATAAGGCAGCCGATATATATTGGTCCCAGTCTTCCGGTTTCTCCTGACCCAGCTTACGTAACATCATGGTGAGGGTACCGTTAAAACGTTCCACGAGCCCATTTCCGGCCGGATGGTAGGGACTTGTGTGGATATGTTTGGCCCTCAGGATCTTAAAGATCTCCTCCTTTAACAGGCTACGGAATTGGGATCCATTGTCCGTCAAAACTTGTTGAGGGAATCCCAACCGTGTAAAAATTTGCACAAGGGCTTCTGCGACATGCTTGGAATTAGTGCATGGTAGCGGTACGGCTTCGGCCCACATAGTGCAAGTGTCAACTAAGGTCAGGATGAACCTGTTTCTTCTTTTGGTCTTTTCCAGAGGACCAATAATGTCGACAGCAACCCGTTCAAATGGAGTCCCTACTATTGGCATTTGCCCCATAGGTACTGGGGGTGTCAAGTGCTTGGGTGCTACCCGTTGGCACTGGGCGCAGGATTTCACATACCTGACAATGTCAGAGTTCATTCCTGGCCACCAATAGTGGTTTTTTTTCGCTGAATAGTGGCGTTTTGTCCCATATGTCCGCTAAAGGGAAGAGAGTGCCCCATTTCTAAGATCTGGTTTCTGTACTGCGTCGGTACTAGGAGCTGGTTATTCCCCGTGTCCGGGTTGCCCGTTCTACGATACAATACACCATCCTTAGAAAAGATGTCTCCGTTGTGTCTGGGGTCCTTAGCCATGGGCAGTTTTTTAAAGCAGGGCGCCAGAGTAGGGTCCTTTTGTTACGCCTCCTTCAGTTCATTCGGCAACAAGTTTGGCGCAGGCTCCCTCTCCTTCTTGGCTTGCCCTCTTGTGGTTACCGCTGCCACAATCGGCTCCTTAGGTCTCCCAATGAACACATATCTACATCCCAGGATAACTGGGTAGATCGGATCATCCATTATGGCCGCTTTAATAACTCCTCTGACAAAGTCAGAGTGTATTTCTACCAGTGCGATAGGAAGCGTCCTGGGTGCATCACTCCTGAAAACTCCACTAAGTTTGACGGTTTCCTCTGTCTCCTGACCGGGTTTGACTAGGTGCCTAGCGACAATACAATCAAAACTTAATCCAGTGTCAAAAAGACAAGTAGTAGAGGTACCGTTCAAAATTACAGTTCCTCGAGTTGAGGGTCGGTCCCCCCTCAGGTTGAGAATCACTGACATTGACTCTACCTTTCGAGGCTGTATGCAAACATCCAATGCGGTTTGCACCGGTTTGTTTGCCCTGATCAGACGTTCCTGGTGTAGGGGTCTTCCCTTTTCCTTGACCTTGGTGGCCGCGCTGCCACGTAGGCTTGTTGGGTTGATCAGAATTGTTGTTGGGGGGGGGGTATCGGGTTTTGTAGAATTTCGATTTTTCCTGGGGAGGTTTCTGGGTATTGTTATCTCGTTGGTTATAATGTTGAGAGGAAGTGGAAGAATAGGATGCCTGCTCTAGATTCTGTTTTCGAGATGGCTCATCGGTGGGTTTACGTTTAGTGCTGGGAAGTTCGGCCATTGCATTGCTATAGCGTTCGGCTTTATTGAGTATGTCTTCAAGCCTGACTGCCCCCTGTTCAGCCAAAAATCTACGAGTTTCATTCGACAAAGTGGATTTTATCTGCTCCACAAGAACAAGTTCGAGGAGTCCCTCATATGAAAGAGGTAGGTCAGATAATTCAATGCACTTTGTCAGATAACCCGTGAGGCGTGAAGAGAACTGGGGAAATGTTTCCGTGCTCTCTTTTCGGCTGTTTCTGAACAACTGCAGAAACTTTCGGGCAGTCATCTCAAACTGCTGTAGTAAGGCCTTCTTCAACAGGTCATAATCATGTTGATTAGGTCCCAGCTTTGTGTACACGTCATAAGCATTGCCTTTCAGTGACGTTGAAAGTTTGAGCGCCCAGCGGGTACTCTCTAACCCATAAAGATTCGCGAGTCTCTCGAATTTTTCTAGGTAGCTGTCAATTTTTTTGTTAGGGCTAGGAAAAGATTCTAAAGAAAACGACATAGCAGTTAATTGGGCAGATTGAGTACTGGAGAGGTCCATTGATTGAGACTGAGGCAAAGACGGCTCTACGTTAGTCGAAGTAGAGGCGCCCCGACTCTCTAGCGCCTTAAGCGCCAGTTCATGTTGTCTTTCCTTGTCTCTCTCTCTCTCTCTGCGAGTTTCCATCTCTGCTTCAATTTTCTTCTGTTCCAAAAGACGTTCTGCCACTTCTTTCCTCTCAGCTTCTGCTCTCTGTTGCTCCGCCTTCCTCTCAGCTTAGGCTCTCTGTTGCTCCGCGTCATATATTTCCAATTCCTGGTTAATAAACGCGTTTGCAGCTTCTGCATCTAATCCTGTCTCTTTCGCTTCCAGCCTCAAGATGGACCTCATCTTTATCCTCTCTGCCATTGTTAAAGAATACGATGAAGTATGCCTAGAGAACTAGTAAGAAGAAACACGAAAGGGAGGAACTCTGAACCGCTACGAGAAAAAACACAAGTATAAATTTACCTGTGTTGCCTCCTACCTGTACTGTGCAAACTTATCGCTGCTATTATCAGGCAATTTAGGCTCTAAACGCAAGCGACTATGCCACTAAATGGTAAGTTACACTGGAAAAGAATCTACTTTTACTAACAGTAGAGAAAAATTTAAATTAGAACAATTTAAAAGGAAAAAAAAAAATTTTCCCCTAAATTTTAAATCTCTGACAACAAACTATGTCCCTAAAGTCAATTATTGAGATGAGACGTTGTTAACTTACTTTTTAAAAATCAGAACAATCCGTCTTTAGCTAAGCTCAACTCTTTTTGACTTCAAAAACCTTAGTGACTGTAAAACAATCACGCAATCCCAGCAACTCTTATAAAGAAAGAAATATAATTATCTCCGCCAGAGGATAATAAAATAGCAAATATTTTTGTTTATCTGTACTTTCTACTGCTGTGGAGAGAAAACAACCTGTAAATATGCTGTGTGGACAACCCAAATACTTAAAGAACGTTTGTCTAGGGGTGTAATTATTTATTATTTCCCTAATTCACAAAGACAGATCATTCACACTCTACCTAGTTAGACCCAGACTAAATCAGACTCAAAATATCTTTAACCCGGCTATGCGATTGCCTCAAATGTAGCTCAAGATCCCAGAACCAGCCCACAAATATGTGTGCCTCAAATGTATCTCAAAATAATCCCGGCGAGCCAGCCAAATATTGTCGTAAATTTATTTTGAGAGAAAAGAGTCGTAGAAATAGTGGTCCGGTTTAGAGTGGAAAATGATGATGGAAAGCTCAGTGATAGAAAATGTAGAGATTCAATAGTTGCTTCACAGCGTGCTGGAGGAGAGTAAAGACAGACTTATTTACGACTAATCGCTTCTCTCAATCTTCTCTATCGCTCTCCTGGTCAAACAATTATTTGCCAGTTTTCCAGACACGCATCTGCGCGCACACCGATTTGGTGTTTTTCACACACACAGACGACGTAGATACAAACTATATTAAACGAATAGGGGAAATGTTGGGCTTTGGGTATGTCCAACACCGTACTAAATGAGTTTATGTGATTTTATTCACTTTAAACATCAATCACTAACAAATATCAGGTATTACATAAATTATCATAAGTACACAAATGCAAATAACAAATTTGGGAGGGGTGAAGAAGATTGGTATCGACTAAGCCCTTCCCGCTTATTAGACAAAGATAAACCCAGTTCAGAGATAGATAATATCAGGAACATAGGTACGTTAACCTAACAGTGAAGTTAATTACTCTGAAAGAGGTGTTACAAAGTTAGGTATAGGTGATAGAAAAAAACCTGTTCTTCCCAGCTGTTCTTCCCTTTACTAAGCAACTGGAAAGGAGGGGGTTTTTAAACAGAGTTAACCAATTAGCAACTCCCCCTTAAAGGAACAATGCAGGGAATACAGAAAAATTATATTACTAGGCAAGAAAGTTAACAACAGGTTTACAAAAGAAAACGATTAAATTTCCTGTCATTCATACACACGCGTGAGGATCCACACTCATATACTCATACACTTACCGAATGCAGCCTCAGACGATCCATAAAAAGTATATAAAAACAGCAAGTACTCTTTCGACATATGAACTGTCTAGTCCTTCGATGTCCTGCCCCAGATGTTTGCGAGGGTTTGTTGGTAACAAATATTCTCACTTATCGCAAGACTTGAAGACTAAGAGTTCTCGTGTTTTTATTATATATATAAAAGGAGTCTATGGGATGGCACTAACACAGTTCGGCACAGGGGTGAAAATGAAGTGGTCTCTTTTAATCCTCCGCTATGGTAACATTCCTTCAAAGCGTGATGATAGTTTTATTAAATCCAATTGAGGAAAAAACTAGGCTCAGTCACAGTCAGGAAAATATGTACTCTCTCACAGTAAACAGTAAATACGATATCGCTACTGGCGATGATTACCTTCCAGTTTTTCTTACAGTTTGTAAGGGTAATTTGATGATTATTCTTTAAAATGTTCTTGGGTGGGATTTATTTCATTTAATTCTGACAGCTAGGTCGCAAAAGGACCGCTACAAGATTATATTTAAAAGAAATGTTTCTTCAATATGACTGGAAGTTTATAGGATGATTTCTTTATTTCTTTCTTTATTTAGCTGGGACTGCAGGTTACGATCACTCTGTGTGAAAGAAAAAAAGACATGTAACATACCGAAAAATCAAGCGCGATAAATTCCCCGTTAAGCCTATAATACACTCGAGTATTTAATTATGTATTTAATAAACACTGCGCGAATTCTAGTGGTTAAAACACACATCTATAAAACTAGGACTTAACTGAATTTATTAATTATAAATTCCTTCGCGACTTAAAAAGTTAATTTAAGCATCTATTATCTTTTGAAATAATATAATAGATAGATCATTATATTTACAACTGGAACTATTGAGATGGTTTAATTTAATAGATTTAAATTAACACAAAATCCATTGAAATAGAATGACTGAACTAGACCACTGATCACTTTACACAATATATATTACCGCTTTGCACAGAATAGAAATCACTGCAAATATATATATATATATATAATCCCGGGGAAAATCTATAACAAGATTTCAATAAAGCTAGTGCTTCTGTAAAGATCTGGCCAGCGAGTGATAACGTGTCTAGTCTTCATGGTCTATTTAGCTAAAATGGAATGTAATGTGAGTGGGACATGATAAACTTGACAGCTTATTTGATCTCACGAACTTTTGGGGAAGAAGCCGCCCCCTGGTCTTCGTTTCTCCGTTCGCTGCTGCCCGTTTCGGCTTTCCCCGTTCGCTCGGTTCTGCGATTGACACCGAGACGCGAAAATAGCGGCAAGCAACTGCGTCTCGTAGCAGGGACCACTACTGTCTTTGATAACGCCGATAGTCTCCCCTGAAATCCCTCAGTCTGTCTCTTTGATCGTGGTCGCTTATCTGTTTGATTCTGGCGACGCCCCCCCCCCCTCCCTTGGCCAAGTTAATGAATATAACTGCCTATGATTGTTCAAGAGATGTTAGTGGGCGTGATTTAATCTCTCCTTAAATCAATGCGATGACCAGAATCAACAATAGGTAAATTTTCCGCATATCAATCAGCGAACGTGTTTGCCCTCTGTGTGGAACAGTTTCATAGCTAATGAATCCACGTGAAAGAAGTCCCGTTTTACAAGAATTACAACAAAGTTCAGGGTCAGCCGAGTTTGTCCATCACAGTGCCGTATGTCAAACATTTTCTACGTTATATTGTAGGTTCCCGGCCCACGCTTCCACCTGGCGTTTTCGACAAAACTCCCAATCACAGCGATAGTTTATTCGCAGCCTCAAATGTCAGTCAATACATTCAAAGTACATGTTATGATATCTTTTCATCCCTTATTATTTTCCACGACTCATGCGTTTGAAAAATTCAAACAGTCATCGTCCATTTATGAAGTAGTGATATGCGTAAAATGTTGTGAAAGTTGACTTATACCACACTTCCTCCTCACTCTCCAAATGTCTTCCATGATTGCGTTTATGTATAATTATCTGTCACAAACAGTCGAATCGGAAGTGATTATGCAATCTTAAGCAAACACTTCATGCTCCCATCTACCTGGAGTCAATGTGGTTATAATTTCGAGACACGAGGGCAAAAAGCATCGACGGAGGTCACCTAAGGGGCGCATTCCCATGGTCAGTTATGACTGAAAGGGCTATTATTATCATTATATTATTAAAATAAAACAAAACATTGACAAAGCTCAAACGTTATTTACATATGTTGCTAAATGTGGCGAGTTTGACAATAACCGTTGGTTATTTTTTTGATAAACAAGACTGGTTTCCTTGTTAGTTCAAGGATAAACTGACATTGTACATGAATTTTAATATTTTCATGTTATGCTCTACTTCTACGTTTATTCTACATTTAATTGACATTTATTTGCAGTTGTGGTCTGTAGTATTTGATGAATAGGAGAAGATTTGGGGGATGGGAACACTCTGTATCAGGCGCCATAAACGTATAACAGTTTTCATATCACCAGAGCTGATTGATCACAGAAGGTAAAGGCTGGAGATCATAAAACACTTGGAATATTTCATGTGAGAGACGGTATTTGAATGATGACCTCATCAAAAATGTAAACCATGAAGTTTAGAATTCCACATTCATTTATCTTCTTCTCTGCCTTATAGCCTTATGCCCCAGCTGTTACAACTCGTAACAAGTTTTCTTCACCTTTTTGTATTTATATTTCAAGTTTGCATTTCACTCACTGTATATTATTGTAACTTCGTGTTCATAGTTTTCTTAATACATTAGACAGAAATTGGAATATTACTCGAGTTTGTTATTACTTTAAGGTTCTCAAAGATGAAGCACGTACCATTTATAGTGTTCTAACCTTAGACGTACGAGTCAATATTTAGAGTTTGCTCCTTCCAAATGTTTTTTGCGTCTGTCTCTATTTTTGTGTGTCTGCCTCTGTTTTTGTATATTTGCCTCTATTTTGTACATATGCCTCTATTTTTATGTCTGCCTCTGTTATTTTTTGTCTGCATCTATTTTTTGGATCTACCAGTTTTATTTTAGTCTGCCTTTATTTCTATTTTAGGCGTTGCTTCTATTTTTTGTGACTGTCCCTAGTTTATTTGAGTCAGTCTCTATTTTTGTGTCTGTCTCTGTTTCTTTATATCTGCCTCTATTTTTATATATGCCTCTAATTCTTTATATCTGCCTCTGTTTCTTTATATTTGCTTCTGTTTCTTTATATTTGCCTCTGTTTCTTTATATCTGCCTCTGTTTCTTTATATCAGCCTGTTTTTTTATATCTGCCTATTTCATTATATCTGCCTCTGTTTCTTTATATTTGCCTCTGCTTCTTCATATCTGCCTCTGTTTCTTTACATCTGCCTCTGTTTTTTATATTTGCAGTTTCTTTATATATGCCTCTGCTTCTTTATATCTGCCTCTGTTTCTTTATGTTTGCTTCAGTTTCTTTATATCTGCCTCTATTTTAGTGTCTGCCTGTGTTTTTTTTTTATTCTGCCTCTATTTTTTGGTCAATTTCTATTTTAGGGGTTGCCTCTATATTTTTTTGTCTGCGTCTATTGTTTGGGTCTGGTTCTATTTTACTTTATAAAGTCATCAGACTTGCTGGAGCTGGGTTGGCCATGTCCTCAGGGGGGACCCAGATGCCATCACCGCCGACCGAGCAAGGTGGAATCAATTTGTTTTTGCCCTACAAGACGCCACCAGGCGTAATGGCCACTGACTGCTTTGACGGTCGGTGGCTAAGGATCAAAGAAGAAGAAGAAGGTTGAACGGGACACGCTTCGCCAAATTTTTTTTTTTTTAAATGAAACGAATGCCTAGCAACGCTGTTAACTCGCTTCCATGCTATGTGGACTCAAGTCACTAACTCTCCTTTTAAAGCTGTAGAGAATTGATTTTTTTTTTTTTCCCTTAACCAGCGGCACTTTGGCTTTCAGCCCTTCGGCCCAATGACATGTCATTGCGAGGCTGGGGAACCTGAGGACTTTCCTTCCAACCCGGTCAGGAGCTTCGCTCCTTCCCATCCACAGAGGGTTTATCACAGGAGCCGTTCAGGCTATTCAGTCAAATTTCCGGCCCTAAACATTTCTTCAAACGCTGACACCCGGGTTTAAACCATGAACACCTGGTCGCCAGTACAACGCCGAAGCCATTACACCAGCGCGGCTCCCAATAGAGAATTGATAGAACTGATATTATTTGAACAACATTACACAAAACTTGACCTTGATAACGTGTAGGGACAAGGCGTTAGGATTTATGGTTAGTCTATAACGCGACGCACTAAAGACGACTTATCAATGGAAACGTCCGGTTACGTGTGATTCAACCACTGCGGATTATAATGTCTTCCTTGTTCTCTATGTTTCAAAGCCATACAATGAGACTAAATGTGTGGGTTGAGAGATTATTATACTCGTATATGAGGTGGACTCGATATATTTTAATGCCCATTCAAGTCACTATGCGATGAAAGCTCCTCTTATCACCTCATGTTATAATGTTTGGTGGAGAAGTTTGGTAGGGACTTATGGTCATTTTCGGGCTCACAAGGGGACTTGTCAAACATATCGTCTCAACTTTACTTTAGGCAGCACTTTGTGCCGGTCAAAAATCCAATATTCTTTATGATAGGTGTTTGTGCATTAAGAGAAACTCGTGTTATACATATTTACTAACGTGTATTGAGCCTAGCGTGCATTTATTTATCCCATATAAAATATAACTGCATATTTCTACAATAGCAACAAACGGCTGAAACATTTTCTTTGGAATTTGAAATACATTGTAATTCCTTTTCTTTGATACAAAAGTGTTACAAACAACATTATATAACGTAATTACTTAATTTTTTTAAAGTTATGACTAGCTTTTCCGCACATATTACTCCCCTTGTATTAAAAATTACGCCCCTTAGATAAAATGCTACTACTAAATGCTGATCACTTCCCACATCTGCACCTCTTCTTACCTTCACATCTTGTAATGACTGTCTCCATCTACCGTTAACCATGATGTGGTCTATCTGGTTTCTGTCCCGACCATTTGGTGATTCCCATGTTAACTTGTGAATTTCCTTATGTGGGAAAAGTGTTCCTCCAATGACCAGGTTGTTAATGCTAAAGAAACTTATTAGCTTAACCTCATTTTCGTTTGCTGTTCAGCTGCCGCATTTCCCCATTACTCTTTCATTATACGTATTGTGTGTACCAACTTCGCATTGAGGTCTCCCATTACTATAACAAGATCATATCTAGGTGTGTCCTTCATTTCTTTCTGCAGTTGTTGATAGAATTCATCCTTGACCTCCTCATCGCTATCATTCGTTGGTGCGTAGCATTGTATTATTGTGGTGTTGGTTCATCTCCCTCTCAATCTCAATCGTATCAGTCTGTTGTTGATGGGTTTCCATTCCAGTAATGTCCTTTCTATCCCTTTCTGTAGAATAATGGCTACGCCTTCACTGTGCTGTCCATCCTCTCTTCCAGAGTAAAGTACTGTTTCTCCTGTTGCTGTTTTAACTTTTCCTGCCCCTGTCCATCTGCTCTCGCTTATCCCCAGGATGTGTAACCTATAGTTTCTCATTTCTGCCGTGACCTGTCTTAGTTTACCTGTCTCGTACATTGTCCTGACATTCCAAAATCCTATTCTTGTATCCTGTTTTGCGGTCAGGACATCCGTTTTCATGTCAGTGGCTTCCTTTCGGCTTTCACCACTGACAGTCATACGAGCCACAGACTCCGAGTGTCCATCCCGCAGCAAAGTTTGTTCATTTGATGTTGTTTCCGTATCTTCATTATTTTTTTTACATAGACAGGGGTGTCAGCCCTATGCTAAAACCCCACCTGGAGGACCAGGGTACCAGCTTTTGTCTGACCCCTACCCACACAGACCAGTCCAGCTTGGTTGAACCTACCAGGAGTAAAACTCCCACTGGCATAGCTCTGGGGATTGTCAGGGTACGCAAGCTGCCATACCGCTACAAGTAGTAGCAAAACTGAAAGTGAAACTAAGAAGGGCTGGACCAACTGTAATTACACAGAAAAGGTTTGACATCAGCAAATTGAAGGACCCCCTTACCAGAAAAGCTTTTGCGGCCGACATTAAGAAACGATATCAATTTGCCAAAAGCCAGGAAAATACATTGACTGACGATATAGACCAGAATTTCAACACCATTTCAACAGTATATAAGGAAAGTAGCAAATCATGCTTAGAATTCCAGGAAAGGAAGAAGCAAGACTGGATAACACCAGAAACACTAAACACCATAAAGATGAGAAAGGAAATGAAAAGAAAGAAAACAGAAGCGAAGTCCCCCAGGTTAAAGCAACTATATAGCGAACAGTACAGCCAGCTGGACAGGGAAGTTAAACGCCAAACCCGAGCCAACAAAAGGAATTTCCTAGACGATCTTGCAAAACAGGCAGAAGAGGCAGCACTGAGAAATGAACAAAGCACAGTATACAAAATAACTAAATTCATCAGCGGAAAACAAGGTGCAAACAATATTACATTAGTAAGAGATAAGCAAGGAAATCTCATCAAGACAGCAGAGGGACAGGAAACAAGATGGGCAGAGCACTTCAGAGAAACTCTGAACAAGGAAATACCAGAGACACAATTGAATGTTCCTGAGGCTGAAAACGATTTAGATGTAAATACAGACATTCCACGAAAAGAAGAAATCATCACAGCAATCAAAGGGTTAAAGAACGGTAAAGCTCCGGGCCATGATAACTTAAATGCAGAGCTATTTAAGACAGACCCTGAGCTAGCAGCAGAACTATTAGAACAACTATTTGCACAAGTGTGGAAAACGGGGACAACACCATCAGAGTGGAACAAAGGAATAATTGTCAAATTGCCCAAAAAGGGAGATCTTGCAGACTGCAATAATTGGAGAGGAATCACTCTTCTCTCAGTTCCCAGCAAAATACTAGGCAGGATAATTATACAGAGAATTTCAAAGGCAGTAGACTACCAACTGAGGAAAGAACAAGCAGGATTTAGAAAGAACAGAAGATGTGTAGACCATATATTCACTCTCAGGAACATTATAGAGCAGTGCTCAGAATGGCAAAGACAGCTTTACATAAATTTTGTTGATTTTGAAAAGGCTTTTGACAGCATACATAGGGACAGTTTATGGAAAATACTGAGGGCTTATGGAATTCCAAGCTGCATAGTGTCAATCATAAAAAGCCTCTATGCCAACTTTACGTGTAGTGTTGGGCAGAGCAACCTAACCTTCGAGGTGAAGACAGGAGTACGACAGGGATGCCCCTTATCAACCACTCTTTTTTTTAACAGTCATAGACTGGGTGATGCGCCAGACAACAGAGGGCAGTCCAAGAGGAATAAGATGGACTACATTTTCTACATTGGAAGATCTGGAATATGCAGATGACATTGCACTGCTGGCACATTCACATCAACACATCCAGGAAAAAACGGATAGACTTAATAAATTTAGCCAGCAGGTGGGCTTGAACATCAATTTAAAGAAGTCTGAGGTCATGACGCTCAATGTGAGCAACCCTGAGCCCATATCAGTAAGGAATCAGCAATTGGTACTGACAGATACCTTCACATACCTAGAAAGCATAGTAACACCAGACGGTGGGGCAGGCAAAGACATCAACATCAGAATGAATAAGGCAAGAACAGCCTTCTTTAGTCTAAATAACATCTGGAAGTCCTCCCAATACAGCACAAGCACAAAATTAAGATTATACCAGAGTTGCGTGCTTTCTGTGCTTCTCTATGGTGCGGAATGCTGGAGTCACAGAGAAGGAAATGTCAAAATTGTCCTCTTTTCACACAACATGCCTAAGAAAAATTCACCGCATCTTTTGGCCGAATACCATCACCAACCAAGATCTGCTTACTCGTAGCAAGCAAGATGACATGCACACCATCATAGCTGGCAGACGCTGGAGCTGGGTTGGTCATGTCCTCAGAAGAGACCCCGATGCCATCACAAGAACAGCTATGCTTTGGACCCCTGAAGGAAAGCGAAAGAGAGGCCGACCAAAAACAACTTGGCGGAGGACTGTGGAGGCTGAGATGCAAAGAATGAACCAGAGTTGGGGCACTGTACGAAGGATGGCCTCCGACCGTGCAAAGTGGAATCAATTTGTTGTTGCCCTACAAGACGCCACTAGGCGTGATGGCCACTGACTGCTTTGACGGTCGGTGGTTAAGGATCGAGGAAGAAGAAGAAGATAAAATGCATAAATGTAACAAGGTTTAAGTATGAGGGAAATAACAATCCGATGGTAGTGGAACATTGATAAGAGTTCCCAATGTCAATGTCTGGTTGTGTAACGAATACAGAAAGTTAGTTAAAAGTCAGTGTCTTTTCGTGCTTGTTGTATATGTGGGAACTGACTTTTGTTTCTCCCCCCACCCCAACTTCCTTTCTTTTTCTCCAATGCGTATGGAATCAATACTTGCCGAGTTTGTATATGTAACCCGCAAAGCACTACAAGTGAGGTAACTAACAATCATTAATGTGACTGCCATAATAAAAAATAGCCTATTTGTGTTGCACGAAAGTGCTAAATGTCTCAACTGGATTAAACTTAATATTGAACCCAAGCGTGAGGCATGCCCCCCCCCCCTCCCCCCCCCTCTCCTCCTCCAACCCTAATATAAAAAAAGGCATCCACAGATGAAGTTTGAAAGACGTGTGCAAGAGAGACAAGAATAGATAAATACAGGATTCTGGGAGGACAGAGAAGCTGATCGCAGCACGTCGAGATGCTCCCTACGATTATGCGAAAACAGGCTCTTACAACACCCTGTGGAAATAGCCATTATAGAGATGCCCCCTAAACGAAATGGGTTCAGTTCAAAACGGAGGCTGAATAGCCAAGAGAAGGATGTCACTTGAGAGCCATGACCCAAGGTTGACCTCTGCCATAAAATGTCAAAGTCGATCAAGTGATCACAGTATACGATATACTATTTCTACAAAGTGATTGACAAGTCAATTTCTTCTTTTTAAAATGTTATTATCACCACTTGTACCTACTGGATATACATAACATGCATGTCGAAACAAGGAGTAATAACTGCCATATGAAATTTGACAAATACGTTGTATTTTTTATTCACATTAACAAACAAAAAAAATACAATGTAATGCAGTGTCGTATGTCAAACATTTTCTACGTTATATTGTAGGTTCCCGGTCCACGCTTCCACCTGGCGTTTTCGACAAAACTCCCAATCACAGCAATAGTTTATTCGTTCCTCAAATGCCAGTCAATACATTGAAAGTACATGTTATGATCACCCGTGTGTTACCGGGGCCCGAAAGGGGAGCAAAAAATAGTAACACTGTTCCCTGCCATGCAATTCGTAGAAAGCGACTAAGGAGGGTTGGGCATGGGGCTGGTTACCCCATCCTGTATAAAATTTAAACCACAAAAAACTTCAACAAACATGGACAAGACAATTAAGGAAAATAAAACAGCCATCCAAGACAGGGGAAGGTCCTCTCGCTGGGAGGCGTATGATGCAACACAGAGAAAGCCGAAAGGAGTCTGTGTTACTGACTAACCTTCTTTCTTCTAGGAGAACTTTCAGATTTGGCACCTGGAATGTTCGGACATTTAACGAACAAGTGAAAGTGGCACAAGTAGCAGCAGAAATGAGGGAATATAACATCGAGGTTCCATGAATGTATGAAACAAAGTGGAAGGGTGTAGACAAGAAGAAATCACAGGTGAATTTGTGCTGTCCTCAGGACATGAAGACGAAAGTTCACACCACAGTGAAGGAGTAGCTCTTATATTATATAAAGAAGCACAGAAAGCACTCATTGAATGGGAAGCTGTTGGGCCCAGAATAATAACAGCTACTTTTAAAACAGCTTAAAAGAAAATAAATGTAAATGTCATCCAATGTTATGCACCAACTAATGACAAAGAAGAGTCTGTGGAAGAAGCATTTTATACTAGACTACAGGAAATTATGGAAAAAGTAAAAAGAAGAGACATCACAATTTTTATGGGTGACATGAATGCAAAGATAGGTACAGTCAACACCGGCTTTGAAGAAGTCATGGGAAAACATGGGCTTGGAATAATGAATGAAAATGGGGAACTATTCTCAAACTTCTGTGCTTCAAATCAACTGGCTATAGGAGGAAGCATGTTTCCACATAAGAGAATACACAAGGCAACATGGATATGTCCAGACCATAGAACAGAAAATCAGATTGATCATATATGTTTAAACAAGAAGTTTTGATCATCATTGCAAGATGTAAAGTTATATAGAGGAGCAGATGTGGCATCTGATCACCACCTTCTGATAGCCAAAGTAAAAATCAAACTCAAGAGATATGCAACAATGTTAAATTATAGACAACAATTTAACGTAGGACTTCTAAGAAATCATGAAACAAGAGACAAATTTGCGGTCACAATATCCAACAAATTCCAAGTGCGCCAACAGCTGTAAGTTGTAGAGAATACAGAAGACTATTAGCAGCAAATCAACTCTGTATGCAATGAGACATGTGAAGAAATACTGGGGAAAAGTGAACGACAACAAAAAGCATGGATAACCACAGAAACCATCAATAAGATAAAAGACAGAAAAACAAGAAAGCAGATTTAAACACAAGCAAAACCAGAAGTTACAAAGCCAAGGCTCAAGAAGTGTACACAGAAGCAAACAAAGAAGTAAAAAAGAAGTATCAAAAGAGACAAGAGGAAGTATATTGAGGAGTTGGCAAGAGAGGCAGAAGATGCTGCAGCCAAAGGAAATATGAGAGAACTGTATAACAGCACAAAGAAGCTAACAGGGAAATACAAGCAAACAAGTTGCCTCATAAAAGACAAGAATGGAAAACTGCTGAGAAATATATAAGAGCAAATGAAGAGGTGGACAGAATATTTTGAGGACCTTCTCAATAGACCAGCTCCACAAAACCCCCCGGACATCCAGCCAGCAGAAGAGGAGCTACAAATTAACGGGGAAAGACCAACGAAGGAAGAAATAAAGAAAGCCATAAAGCTTCTAAGAGATGGAAAAGCGTCTGGACCTGATGGCATTCCAGCAGAGGCCATCAAAGCAGATATCGACAAGGCTACAGAGATGTTATATAAATTACTTGGTAAAGTCTGGAAAAAGGAAGAGATACCAGCAGAATGGAAGGAAGGATATCTGGTTAAGTTGCCTAAGAAGGGAAATTTGCAAGAGTGCACAAATTATAGAGGAATAATGTTACTATCAGTGACAGGAAAAGTATTAAACAGGATTATCCTTGAGAGATTAAAAGAGTCCATAGACAAGACACTGAGAGATGAACGAGCAAGTGTTCGACAAAACAGATCCTGTACAGACCAGATAGCCACTTTGAGAATAATAGTTGAACAAAGTCTGGAATGGAATTCACCACTATACATCGGATTTGTGGACTACGAAAAGGCATTTGACAGTGTAGACAGAGAATCACTTTGGAAATTGATGAGGCATTATGGAGTTCCCCTGAAGATCATTAATTTAATAAAGAAAACATATGAAGACATGACATGTAGAGTTCTTCACGAAGGACAGCTTACAGAACCGTTTGGGATAAGAACAGGAGTGCGACAGGGATGCCTCTTGTCTCCATTTCTTTTCTTACTAGCAATAGATTGGGTTTTGGGAACATCGACAACACACAACAGAAAAGGAATCCAGTGGACTCTGACTAAGCAGTTGGATGATCTGGATTTTGCTGATGACTTGGCTGTTCTGTCCCATAAACGTAATCAGATGCAGGCCAAATTGAAAACTCTCGATGAGAGTTCACAGCTATTGGGTCTGAAAATACACAGGGAAAAGACAAAAATAATGAGAATAAATGCAGGTAATGATAACATGGTTGATTTTGAAGAAACACAAATACAAGATGTAGAATCGTACACATATCTTGGCAGTAATATAGAAAAAGTTGGAGGGACAGACAGCGATATCAAAATAAGAATACAAACGGCAAGAGGAGCTTTTATTGCATTGAGAAATATATGGAGATCAAGAGAAATCGAATCCAACATGAAAATAAGAATCTTCAACTCAAATGTGAAGTCAGTCCTATTGTATGGCTCTGAGACATGGAGAACAACAAAGAAAACAACCAGAAAGCTACAGACTTTCATAAATGGGTGCTTGCGTAGAATAGAGGCATTGAAATGGTATGACAAGGTTACCAACGCGGAACTGATGACAAGAACTAGACAAGTACCAGTGGAACAAGAGATGAGAAGAAGACGATGGCGATAGATAGGACACACACTGAGGAAACATGTTGATAGCATTACAAGGCAGTCCTTGTTCTGGAACCCCAGGGCAAGAGAGGCAGAGGTAGACAAAGAAGCACATGGAGAAGAGAGCTGGAAACAGCCAGCATGATACCTTTTCAGCAGTTTCACTAAACCTCTTCAGTGCCCTTGTTCTAGACTGTCCACTCAGCCCCAACAATTTCAATAAATCATACACTGATGCAGCCACGAGCTATCTTGCTCCCACCTTAACAGCCTTGATCCTTGCAGTAAACCCATCGTGTCTCAGATCCGCGGCTAGCTCTCTACACTTTGCCGCTTTGAACAAGTGTTGCTCGTCCAATCTGGATTCAAATGGCACGGTCAGCTTAATCAGTATTATATTATCTTTATAAGGTATGCTTAAAAACTTGCAGAGATTATCTTACTTTTGTGATAGAAAGCATCCTCGTACCACATCACGGGGCCCAGAATAATTTTTTTGAAAAGCGTACAACCTTTTATGGACACCCTGTATATATATTTCTTACAAGACATCACTAGGCGTGATGGTTACTGATTGCTGTGTCAGTCAGCGACCAATGACGAAAGAAAAAGATATATATATATATATATACTGAAGCACATTAAAAACGCACCACCTGTATAATCCAGAAACAGAGTGTGAAATGTAAATATAAGTGTGTACAAGTTTACATATTTGGAATCTTTATTCATTTTCCTATGAATCCATGCTGGTCATTAATTTGTACATTTGATTGTTATGAAATTCATTGCATTCTGTGCAGGCAAGGGAGAAAACCAAAAATACAAAAAAATGCACGTGCACTGGAGGGCTTTCAGCCCAGTTCAGAACCTCAATGACAGCATTAACATTGCGTGAAGAGGCAAGCGGTGGTGGGTAAATACTGCCACCTCGAAATCGGTTGACACAGCAATCTTTCACACCGTAGCTAAATCCGCAACATCTGCAAAGGATATGTTGAATCTGTTCTCGTCTGTGAAAGGAGCATTCAACTGCAGTCTAGTCCATCTGATATGTTGCTCTGCCCATTGCAGGCGCTGCTAACGATGTCTGTGAGTCAAGTTTGGCCCAACATAAGGTCGTCTTGCAGTAAGGCCTGTATCTCTGAGTCGTCGTATGACTGTCATTCGAGAGGCTTGCCCATCCTACCCACTATTGCTCTTGCTGTTTGACTTGCCGGGAGAGTCAATTCCTTAGGTGACTCAGCACAATATGACGATCTTGCGCAGGGTTAGTAACTCGTGGTTGGCCACTCCGAAGTCTATCCCGGGCACTGCCAGTGGTTCCGTAACGTTCATTGAGACGTACAATAGTGCTGTGGTGGCAATTCATCCTTCTGGCAATGGCCCGCGAGCTCATTCCGGTCTCCAACATACCAATGGCTCGTTGGCGGTCGTTTTCAGATACTCGTGGCATTTCAAGCACATGTACTGGGTGTTTTGTCTCAACGCCGAAGAGTATATTACACACATTTTCAGCGCGGCTCCCATATACTTTCATCGTTTTCATGTAGTCTGTACACACACCCATATATCTTGCACTTTCCATCCCTATATGGCAAACATATCCCACATGCCATATATATATATATATGCGTTATATATCATATATATATATATATATATATATATATATATATAAATATAAATATAAATATATATATATATATATATATATATATATATATATATATATATTTAAATTTATATTTATATTTATATATCATCATCATGTGACGTATTCTTTCCAGAACGTTGTCTCCATTACAGCTGCTCTGAACGCATCACGATTCTGGGCAAGTCGACCTGCATCAGCCAAAGACAAGTTCAGACTCTCTGTGATGTCCTGGGTCCACTGTCGTCTAGGTCGACCTCTTCCCCTTTTTCCAGGGATCATGCCTTCCATCACTATTGTTTCCAGACTATTATGTCTTTTTATATGACCGAAAAATTTCAGCTTCCGTATTGCGATGGTATTTAAAAGCCAATGTTCCTGTATGTTTAGTGAGTGCAGTATTTCTCTGTTAGTCTTTTTTTCTGTCCAGGGTATTCTCAACATCCTTCTGTAGCATTTCATTTCAAATAATGTAATCTTTTTTGCAACTGTTTTATTGAGTGTCCAAGTCTCGCAGTATATATGTGTATATACTGAAGCACATTAAAAACGCACCACTATTATATATACTGATGCCGAGAAGCTGGAAAAAAAAGTGTGGGAATGGATTTTCCCCGTGTTTGTCATGAGGTAGAGAGCGAATGGCTGCTGGAATAGAAAGTGCATGATTCAACACACGGGTTTGTGTACAGACTACATGAAAACAAAGAAATTTACACGTGCAACACGATTCCCATTAGCTATGACCCTCAAAATGTGTATGCGTTGTAGCAGTATACTCGGTATAAAAAGGCCATTACGACAAAACACCCAGTACATGTGCTTGAAATGCCACGACTATCTGAAAACGACCGTCAACGAGCCATTAGTATGTTGGAGACCGGAATGATCTCGAGGGCTATTGCAAGAAGGATGAATTGCCACCACAGCACTATTGTACGTCTCAATGAACGTTACGGAACCACTGGCAGTGCCTGGGATAGACTTCGGAGTAGCCACCCACGAGTTACTACACCTGCGAAGATCGTCATATTGTGCTGAGTCACCTAAGGAATCGTTCTCTCCCGGTAAGTCAAACAGCAAAAGCAATAGTGTGTAGACCTAGGCAAGTCTCTCGAATGACAGTCATACGACGACTCAGAGATACAGGCCTTACTGCAAGACGACCTTATGTTGGGCCAAACTTGACTCACAGACATCGTCAGCAGCGCCTGCAATGGGCAGAGCAACATGTCAGATGGACTAGAATGCAGTGGAATGCTGTCCTATTCACAGACGAGAGCAAATTCAACTTATCCTTTGCTGATGGACGTATGCGGATTTGGCGACGGTGTGGAGAGCGCTTTGCAGATTGCTGTGTTGGTCATCACAACCGATTTGTAGGTGGCAGTATTCCCATTTGGGGAGAATTAAGTTTTCACCATCGCTTGCCTCTTCACATCTTCCGTGGAAATGTTAATGCTGTGACATATCGAGATGAGGTTCTCGATGCATTGATTGCTCCTGCGTTCACAAATTATCCAGACTTGCAGCTTCTCCAGCAGGATAACGCACGTGAGCACACAGCATGCATTACGCAGCAATATCTACAGCAGCAGAACATTGTGACGATTGATTAGCCTGCCCTATCACCAGACATGTCCCCTATAGAACATATGTGGGACGAGCTTGGACGCAGAGTCTACAGGCAAGGTTCTCTAGCTAATCTGCAACAGCTCGAAGCTGCTCTTACACGTGAAAGGTACTTGATTTCCCGGAATTACCTTCAGAGACTTGTGCTTCTATGCGTAGCCACTGCCAAGCTTGTTTGCAAGCACACGGTGGACATACCAGATACTGAGGATAGGGTGAATGAATTTTTTAATTGGTTGCATTTTTGGTTTTCTCCCTTGCCTGCACAGAATGCAATGAATTTCATAATAATCAAATGTACAAATTAATGACCAGCATGGATTCATAGGAAAATGAATAAAGATTCCAAATATGTAAACTTGTAAACACTTATATTTACATTTTACACTCTGTTCCTGGATTATACATGTGGTGCGTTTTAATGTGCTTTAGTATATATATAGTTCTATATGGCAGCGAGACATGGCAGTCTATGCTGTGCAAGAAAGAAGGCTCATTACTTTACATCTACGGTATCTAGTCCACATCCTCTGTATTTCATGCAGAAATGCCGATGCTGCTTTTCCGTAGATCCGTCTCTGTGGTGAAGGGCAAGTTCCAAGATCAATCAGGAAATAACCGCTCCTGGTCAAAGCAAGACTCTTCAGGTCTCGATCTCAAGCTTCAAACCCAGTCTAGTAGTACAGCAAATGGTCTCTCCCGGTCATACCGCTAATAGTCGGGTCGTCTCGTACTGGTACCACAAACTAAATACTTGAGAGATCTTAGACTTCTTGCTCAGTAGAATAGTCTTGGCCACTTAACACAGATGACACGAACACGTCTTTGGTATTAATCCTGTGTCAGAATCCTGTAGTATTCTGGGTTCCTTATTAATATTGGCGAGTTTTCTACTGATGTGAAGAGATGCTCTTAATACTTTTTGTCCGGTCATATAAATTCAGAATTCAACTCTATTCTTCTTTGTGGCAAGGTCCGAGCTATATACGTTGACGATTTCTGTAATGCGGTACCGTATGTCTAACTTTTCCTACGTTATATTGTAGGTTACCAGCCACGCTTCCACCTGGCGTTTTCGACAAAACTCCCAATCACAGCAATAGTTTATTCGCGCCTCAAATGCCAGTCAATACATTCAAAGTACATGTTGTGAAACCTATTCATCATACAATATTTTCCACGACTCAAGCGTTTGAAAAATTCAAACAGTCATCGTCTATTTATGAACTTGTGATATTCGTAAAGTGTTGTGAAAGTTGACTTATATCACACTTCCTGCTCACTTTTCCAAAAGTCTTCCATGATTGCGTTTATCTATAATTACCTGTCCCAAACAGTCGATTCGGAAGTGATTATACAATCTTAAGCAAACACTTCATGCTCGCATCTACCTGGAGTCAATGTGGTATTAACACTTTTAGTGATTCAATTAATTTCTCGTGGATGGGCGATACGCTTGTCAGGACATACGAAGTAAAGTGGAGTATGGAAACAATGATATATAAATTTAAAAAATAATATGGTATGAAATCAGTTTTACAAGTAAACGGTACACATGATACAAGGGACGTTTCGGGTTTTACCATTCGTCAGCCACAGTTACGAACAGGTGACAAGGACAAGAACTACATATAGGTACTACAAAGGTCTATATGATGAGTAAAACGTTAAATGAGCGATACAAGCAGATGAAACCACGGTGATGAGCGAAAAGATAACAGTAATAATGCAAGAAAATCGTGAAACCAGAAAGACATGTCGAAACAAGAAAGTAAATAATCAACAAATCTAAAACAGAAATGAACAACAATATTAAAATGCGTTAAAAATCATTAAGCTGGATCGAAGAAAGGAACATTCAAAATGGCTGAAAAAATAAGGCGTCATGCGGAAGTGACGTAGGAGCTAGTGACGGCTAAGAACAGATAATTGAGGAAACGAAACGAACCAAAGCAAAAACAAGGATAGATAGGAAAATAACGACAGAAGCCACCAGAATTATGCAAAATGATGCTGGACATTCATCCCAGCAGGAGCTAAAACGCCCATTTGAAAAATGATACGATTCTCCAACGAAAAGCGAGTTTGGTCGTCGCCGATACATGAACGGAGGGCAGTGACATGAACGTCAGAGTTACCTGAATGGTCAGGGCTGTTGAAGTGAAGTGCCACCGGTAAATGTTTGCAATGATAGATGTCACTCAAGTGCTCCCGAAACCTGTCTGCCAAACGTCTGCCAGTTTCACCAACATAGGTCATGCCACACCTCTTGCAGATGATAACATAAATCAGGTTTCTGGATTCGCACGTGAAAGACTCCCCAAAGGCAAATTTACCGTTCGGAAAGGAGACTGACTGCGTTTGGAGTACAAAAGGACATGTCTTACATATGCGGCGTTGGCACGGTTTAGTACCAAAGTGAGAAGGACTAGTTTGTCTCAAGCGACTATGCACAAGAATATCCCTAAAATTCTTATTTTTACGATATGCCAACAAAGGGGTATCACGAAACAACTGTCTGGTATCAGGATCGGAGTGGAGAATAGGCAGACGACGGAACAGAATTTATTTCACCGCCAAACAGTGAGGGTGGAAAGTTAGGACAAGTTTGAGTCTGTCAGATGTAGTAGTAGATTTAGCAGTAAGTGCAACCTGACGAGTGACGGGACTAATGCGATTAAGGGCATCATATAAGACTCTTTCAGGATAGTGACGTCGGCGAAAAAACTCGAGCATTTCTTGAGCTCGTTCACGGAAATCATCTTCATCGTGACAAATCCGACGTAAGCGTAGAATATGAGAGTAGGGAATGGAATTTTTACAGCTGGGAGGGTGAGAAGAGGTGTAAAGACTAGTACGAGTTCTGTGTGTCGAAAATGAGAAATAATATAACAAAAGGGGGGGGGGGGAATGGAAGAAAAACTGAACGGTCCAATTTCGGGACACGAGCGCAAAAAGCATCGAGGGCTATGACCTAAGGGGCGCATTCCCGTGGTCAGTTATGACAGAAGGGGCTATTATTATCTTTATATTATTATAATAAAACAAAAAATTGACAAAGCTCAAACGTTATTTACAAATGTTGCTAAATGTGGTGAGTTTGACAATAACCGTTGATTATTTTTTTGATAAACTAGACTGCTTTCCTTTTTAGTTCAATGATAAACTGACATTGTACATGAATTTTAATATTTTCATTTTCTGCTCTACTTCTACGGTTATTTTACATTTAATTTACATTTTTTTGCAGTTGTGGTCTGTAGTGATTGATGAATAGGAGAAGATGTGTGGGATGGGGACACCCTGTATCAGGCGCCATGAACGTGTAACAGTTTTCAGTTCACCAGAGCTGATTGATCACAGAAGGTAAAGGCTGGAGATCATAAAACACTTGGGATATATCACGTGAGAGACGGTATTTGAATGATGACCTCATCAAAAATATAAACCATGAAGTTTAGAATTCCACATTCATTTATCTTCTTCTCTGCCTTACAGCCTTATGCCCCAGCTGTTACAACTCATATCAAGTTTTCTTCACCTTTTTGTACATATATTTCAAGTTTGCACTTCACTGACTGTATATTATTGTAACTTCGTGTTCATAGTTTTCTGAATACATTAGACAGAGATTGGAATATTACTCAAGATTGTTATTACTTTAAGGTGTCCAAAGATGAAGCACGTACCATTTATAGTGTTCTAACCTTAGACGTACGAGTCTATATTTAGAGTTTGCTCCTTCCAAATGTTTTTTGCATCTGTCTCGATTTTTGTGTGTCTGCCTCTGTTTCTGTAAATCTGCCTCTATTTTTTACAATTGCTCTATTTTTATGTCTGCCTGTTATTTTTTGTCTGCATCTATTTATTGTATCTACCAGTTTTTTTAAGTCTGCCTCTATTTCTTTTTTATGCGTTGCCTCTATTTTTTGTGACTGTCTCTAGTTTATTTGAGTCAGTCTCTATTTTTGTGTTTGTCTCTGTTTCTTTATATCTGCTTCTATTTTTTATATATGCCTCTAATTCTTTATATCTGCCTCTGTTTCTTTATATTTGCCTCTGTTTCTTTATATTTGCCTCTGTTTCTTTATATCTGCATCTTTTTTTTATCTGCCTGTTTCTCTATATCTGCCTTTTTTATTTCTGCCCCTGTTTCATTATATATCTGCCTATGTTTCTTTATATCTGCCTCTGTTTCTTTATATTTGCCTCTGCTTCTTTATATGTGCCTCTGTTTCTTTATATCTGCCTCTGTTTCTTTATATCTGCCTGTTTCTTTATATCTGCCTGCTTCTTTATATCTGCCTCTGCTTCTTTATATCTGCCTCTGTTTCTTTATATCTGCCTCAGTTTCTTTATATCTGCCTCTATTTTAGTGTCTGCCTGTGTTTTTTTTTATTCTGCCTCTATTTTTTTATCAATTTCTATTTTAGGGGTTGGCTCTATATTTTTTTGACTGCCTCTATTGTTTGGGTCGGGAGCCGCGCTGGTGTAATGGTTTCGGCGTTGTACTGGCGACCAGGTGTTCAAGTTCAAACCCGGGCGTCAACGTTTGAAGGAATGTTTACGACCGGAAATTTGACTGAATAACCTGAACGGCTCCTGTGATAAACCCTCTGTGGATGGGAAGGAGCAAAGCTCCTGACCGGGTTGGAAGGAAAGTCCTCAGGTTCCCCAACCTCGCAATGACATGTCATTGGGCCGAAGGGCTGAAAGCCCAAGTGCCGCTGGTTAAGGAAAAAAAAATTGTTTGGGTCTGGTTCTATTTTACTTTATAACGTCATCAGACTTAACGGTCTTTTATATTTGGACATGCGCCCTAATATAACTGACTAGGTTGAACGGGACACGCTTCGCCAAATTTTTTTTTTTTTTTTAATGAAACGAAAGCCTAGCAACGCTGTTAACTCGCTTCCAGGATATGTGGACTCAAGTCACCAACTCTCCTTTTAAAGCTGTAGAGAATTGATAGAACTGATATTATTTGAACAACATTACACAAAACTTGACCATGATAACGTCTAGGGACAAGGCGTTAGGATATATGGTTAGTCTATAACGTGACGCACTGAAGACGACTTATCAATGGAAACGTCCGGTGATTCACCCACTGCTGATTATAACGTCTTCGTTGTTCTCTATGTTTCAGAGCCATACAATGAGACTAAATGTGTGGGTGTAGAGACTATTATATATGAGGTGGACTCGATATATTTTAATGCCCATTCAAGTCACTATGCAATGAAAGCGCCTCTTATCACCTCATGTTATAATGTTTGGTGGAGAAGGTTGGTAGGGAATTATGGTCATTTTCGGGCTCACAAGGGGACTTGTCAAACACATCGTCTCAACTTTACTTAATTTTTTTTTTTAAATTATTCACACAATTTATTGGTTACATACATATTGATTAAATATTATATATTCATATAATTCAATGGTTAAAATTACAAAATATTCAATGGGAGCCTTGAGCTTGCAATTCGTTCACTAGATTTTCAATATTAGGCTTCATAGAAGTTAAAGACAGTCTCAAAGCTGGTTCTACTTGCAAACAGTTTCTCTGTTTTGTTTTAATAGCCCTAAAAACGTAAGGAGGATCACAGCAAATTAAAAAAAAAAAATTTAATAACAAATCGATAACGCAGCAGCGGACCACCTGATAATGTGCTGATGGTAGATTAGCAGTAGATTACATGAGCCACGCTAGGTTATAACATTTAACTGACTTGAGCGAATTAGGCACTGATGTGCCAACAAAAATTTTCGCAATAATTTTTATTTTTTATTTTTTTAAGTGAACTTTATTTGCTTTTCAATTTCATTTTACAAAAAATTTGCATTTTACAACAAGGAGTATAAGAAAAATAAAATTTATGTAAAGACTCACGTGCATTCACCCCTGTCTTTTGTACACATACATACACGAATCAGGTCAAATCTCAATTTAGTTTTAGTAATACCTTATTGATAAGCACAGATTTTCCCTTTTTTTTTTTTTTTGACACTGTTGGGCATGTACCTCGTCTATTACCGAAAAAGTGAGGAGAAGAAAAATAAAACAAAAATGGGGAGAGATTGAATGGACATGGTCGGTACATGTGTCATACAAATAGAGGTTTGAAACATTCCTTTGCTTCCCTAGGCGAAACCACAAAACAAACTAGGCTTATTTGTTGACATGGTTCAAGTCTCTTTTCCCATCATTTTTCTTTTTTTCCAATTTTTAACTGATCTTTTTTCATTCTGCATTTCTCAAAGTGTCTCGAATAAAACTTCAAATGTTGTATGTTGTAAATGTATTAATGTACTGAAAAATACATAAAAGAAAATATGGTCTGCTTCCCCTCGGCATGTCGTATCAGGTAACTAATGGTGATTGCATTGAAATAACTTCAGTGGACAGCCTGGCTGACAGTGCAAAGGCCACTGGAAATTTTGTCTTGGCGAGATATGAGAACCCCCTTGAAGGAATAATGGCCCATTGTGTGCTGCGTTACGCTTTACTGCTTGGCAAGTTTCAACTAACAGGTTGAGCATACGGCCATGGGCAGTCATAAAAGCGGCTAGGCACACCGGTACTTCGATAAGGATACAAGGGGTAGTTTGTAATCATGTTCCTTAACTAACGCATACGCATTGAAATTCTAAAACATGATCATTTTACAACATACAATGAAATACATTCGTAAACTGTATGTACAAGGTGAGGAAAGTAAATACCAAAGTTAGACATTTTTGTACATTCATGTAAATTAGATTGTGTCCATTCATAATGCAATAATTTCAAGGTGAAATAGGGGAGGGGGGAAAAACCCCTGAGTTGAAATCATATTTATATTCATGTGAAAATCGATTGTATACGTTCCTAAACAATTAAGCGTTTAAAAACACAAATGGAAAACACGCATACACCCAAAAGCGCAGCTGAAACCCGGAAATCCTGCATCCACTCTAACACACACGCACTTGTACTGAAAAATTTGGGTTACATATTGGATGCGTTCCCAGTGTTTCGTACTCATCTCAATTTTAAAAAAAAAAAAAAAAAAAAAACATGTACATTTTCCAAATATTTTATAATAAAAGTACATGGTATATAGAAAAACTGAAAACTCGCACGCATTCACTAGTAAATTTTATGCATTTGCATACACAAATTAGATTTACTTCAGCAATACAATAAGCGGTGCGGGGAGAATTGAGAGCTATGAAAGACCCCAGGTTAGGAATAGCGTTGGAAAACGCATCCAGAAGACGGGCGGAATGGGGCGGGAGAGACACTACTGAAGGCCCCGGGTAGGAGGAAGGTCGGTACGTAATACGGACTGCTTTATTCTCAGTCGTGTGCAAGCTCAAATTAAAGATGTAATAGTTGAGCACACCCCTGAGTCGCCTTTCAAGAGGCAAGCACGCCCTGGTATGAAAGAAAGATAGAAGTAAAAGTGGGAGTATTGTAGCGTCTAGGTCACTCTACTAAGGCGGAGAAAGTAGAGGAGTGTTGCTCCGCTCTACATTAAAATCAAGTGAAATGGACAGTGCTTTTTGCAAAAATATCTGTAAAAGTATATGGGAATTAAAATGGCTGTATTTTAAAACTGCTAAATTCCTAAAACTCCAAATCAAATATCTGTACTGAGATACTAACATGAGAAGTTTTGTATAAATGTCTTTTGTTGTTCTTGGTAGCGTGTTAAGGAAAATAGATTTGTAAAAGTCTACGGATTGTCCTGTGTGTGAGGCGATCATATCTTGCAATGCTTTCCTCGTAGGTATGACTGTATTGCACGTGTAGTAGATATGCTCTTCGGTTTCTTGAATGCGTGTTTTGCACAGCTGGCACTGTGATGTTTGCTTGGATCTGTGGGCTTGTCTTTTTGTTGTGGGTGGCATGTTGTATATGAGTCTAAAGGTAACTTATCTTGCCTTGGCAGTGATGTGAGGGTTGTGTAAGTTGGTGAAAGTGTCGGTATAATTTGTCTTGAAGTATTTCTGTCCCCTTTTAATCCTGAGATGTAGCGGGGGTGCTTGTTGTTTGGCTAAGTGTTTGTAGATTGCATTTGTTTTCTGGTGAATTAAGTTGTCGTGTCCGTGAATGGCTTGTATGCATGACTTGTAAAAAGATGGTAGTGGGCCGAAATGGTGCGGCATTGAGTTGTTTAGTGGTCTCAGTCTGGTGAGTCTGAGTCCCATGTAATAGTGTGCCAGCGCGTGTTGCTCTGGATGTTTGATGATATGCCCTACTTGTTTGATTCTAAATGCTTGGATCTTTGTCTGTATGTCCTGGAGTGCAATCCCTCCCTGTTTCTTTTCTTGTATGAGTGTCTTATGTTTTATGCTGTAGATTGTGTGACTAAAAATAAATCTTCTGATCTGTTTGTTTATGTCTGTAATGGTCTGTTTCGGGGGGTCAAAAACTGTGGCTACGTATAATAATTTGGGAATGACATAAGTGTTTACAATCGTGCTTCGTCCAAAAATTGTTGTGGTTTTGAATTTGTATCTATGTAGCATGTCTGTCATTTGTGTTGCTAAGTTCTGCCATGTGTCTTTGTGTGTGCGGCTTGGGTGTGAAGGAAAAGTGATGCCGTAGATTTTGATGTTTTTTGTTGGTACAAGCCCAAATGGAAAGTCTGTTTTGTTTTTCCATTTGCCTATGCCCATGATGATTTAGCATTCTTAAGTCCAACACCCAGACAGGCCCAAGAAGAAGTAAATAATATGTGTCATCTCTCGGTTAAAATAGGTCTCCAAATAAATGCCTCTAAAACTAAAGTTATGAACTTTTCTAACGAGACCTTCGATATCATCCTGAACGGGAAACAACTACAGAAAGTGGAAAGTTTCAATTATTTAGGCAGTAAAATGACTCAGGATGGTGACACAACAAGAGAATTTCATACTAGAATTGCTTTGGCAGCTAGCGCCTTCAATAGATTATCTAACATTTGGAAATTACGATCACTGAATATACATACCAAGCTTCGTCTGTTTAATTCGAATGTTATCTCAGTGTTAACATACGGCTGTGAAAGTTGGAAAATCACAAAATCATTGGAGAACAAGCTGAATACATTCGAGAACAAATGTCTTAGAAAACTCATGAACATCAGTTGGAAAGAATTCAAGACTAATCGACAAATAAGAGAAGACTCTAGGCAGAAATATGTCTCCGACTATATAAGGAAAAGAAGATGGTCATATATCGGTCATGTCCTACGAATGCAAAACAACAGAATACCACTACAGGCGCTCACTTGGGTTCCTGAGGGTAAGAGGAAAAAAGGAAGACCAAAAGAAACACTCAGAAGAACAATAACAAGAGAAGGAAGAACGTTGGGCCTAAATAATGTGCAAGAGTTAAGAGGAGTGGCGTCACAACGAACAACCCGGAGAGCACTGGTTTCTGCCTTATGCGCCGTGTTTGGTGCTTAAGGAATTTATTATTATTATTATTATGCCCATTATTGTAGATTTTTGTACGTTGACTTTAGCTCCGCTACCTTTACTAAAGTCTGTGAATGTGTTTAGAATGTTTGCAATAGATTTGTTGTTTGGTGGGAAAAAGGTGGTGTCGTTTGCATAAGCAATTAACTTCTGCTCGCCTTTCCCTGGTATAAAGGTGCCCTTAATAGAGCTGTCCTTTCTAATTTTTTCCAGCATGGGTTCTAGTGCTAGAACGTAGAGTAGGGGGAGAGAGGACACCCTTGCCTGACGGATCGCGTTAGCCTGAAAGTGTTGGTAAAAGTGTGATTCACCAAAACCTTGCTTTCGGGCTTCGCGTAAAGGATTTCAATCCATTTCCTAAAGTTTCCACCTATGTTGCAATGTACTAGTGTTTTGTGAAGGTATGAGTGTGATATTTATTTTAAAAATTTCAGAATGATCGCAGATGCACCTGTTATCTTCACTGATCTCAACGTATGTTGTTAAAATGTGTTCCACGAAAGAGGTTTGAAACAGACTGGAGGCAGAGTTTCGCCATCTGTTCTTATCATTCACGGATTTGACATCTTTTTTAACTTTTCACGGATTTCAACTGTTTTTATATTTTTACGGATTTACCTGCTCACCATTTTCAACACCAGTTTCAGTAATATGGAGTCTAACAAGATCACCACCACTTTTCTTCTGAAATCGGAAGCGTTGGAAGGAGGGAGCTTTCATCGACCCGGAACCGTAATACTCACGGTGTCTGGCCCCCAAACGGCAGCAAAAGCATCACCATCCTTCCTCACCAGCGTACTAGTCGGCCCGGCTGGTGTCCCGACCAACGGTATCGATTCGCTCTACCGCTTTGAGAATCCTTTCAGATGGTATCTAAATCTGACAACCCAAGCTCACGGACTATACTACCAAAAGTTGCACGGCAAGAAAGTACAACTCTCAAACCCTGAACTCAC
The DNA here is from genome assembly GCA_024509875.1 of Oreohelix idahoensis. Lineage (NCBI taxonomy): Eukaryota > Metazoa > Mollusca > Gastropoda > Stylommatophora > Oreohelicidae > Oreohelix > Oreohelix idahoensis. The sequence continues at coordinate 275,269 of JAMPIV010016868.1, forward strand.
TATTACTTTTGAACATTTGGAGAAGGAGCGATCCAAATTAACAATCCACTGGGTACCGCCCACCATGAAAGGCGACGCCGTTAAAAGCATGGCAGCAAGTATTACCAGTGATCCAGAGGCTGAGGTCTATAGGATCCGAAACGCTCCTGACAAGTGGGGCGTGCTGTATCGTCCATCGGGAGAAGTACCCCACTACGTCGAACTGAAAATCGAAGGGGACAGTCCTGAGCCTCATAAACTTCTGATAACCATTCAGGGACGACGAATGGTGTGCCCTCACTGTGGCGAGGACACGCATTGGGCAAATCGCTGCCCACAGAAAGCAGCAAGAAATCCCGCAAACCCTCAACAGCCAAGGCCCCCAGCAAAAGAGGCAGTAAACAACACCTCGTGGCCACAGCTGCCACGGAAAGAAACAGTGGTGCCAGAACAGGAGAGACCGCAACTGTCGCAGAAAAGAGACCCACCACCGGCAAATGACAGCTTCCAGCTCGTAGGCAAAGACAAGAAAAGAGAAAGGCGGCATTCTGCGCCCAGCAGCCCCGACACACATGGAAAAGAAGCAACCAAGAACACTGCGGATAAAGGGAAAAGAACCACACTCAGCCAAAATCCAGCCAACTCAACCACACCTCAAACCAAGATTACAGCACAACTATCCACCCGGGCACTCAATGCAAAAGACTGTAACAGAAACACCAGGCAGACAGCAAAACAAACAATCTCAAATAAAACAGATTCATCCACCAAACTGATCATCGACTTCATAAACAACTCAGAGGAGGACGAGGAACAAGAAAACACTCTACATATGTAAATTACCATTCCATAACGGGTATGTTGTTAGTTAAACCATTATTTAACTTGTAATTATAATGCAACTGTAATGTATTTTAGTTTTTAAAAATGGCGGATGATATGTTATGTTTAAGTATAAATATAAGTGGCGTCCGTGCCAAACTAAGTCACATTATATCACTAATACATAAACACAAACCAGATTGTATACTTCTACAAGAAACCAACATACACACAGACGAACACGCATCACAGATCACAACCCAGTTAGGACTAAGGCATTCTTGTTTTAGCTTAGCCATTCACAACACTGGTTCAGGAACAGCTATACTACAAACATCGGACAGGTGGGAAATACTTAGGAAAAACAGAGACACCGAGGGTAACATAGCCATAGTTCACGTAGGAAACAGGAAACACACATACACGATAGTTAACATACACGCCCCAGCAAACTAGTCATCAGCCGCAATTTTACGATAGCCTAGATAACTTACTCACACAATTATACATGGGACACAACATTATATTAGGCTGCGATTTTAACTGTGTTTTAACAGATATGGATCTGGTAGGTGGTGAGGTTAGAGCACAGATAAGGAGAACCAACAGAGAAAACACACACCAATTAGACCTATTACAAACCATAATAGATACCCACAGCCTAACAGACGCATACAGACACGCACATCCCCAAAGCACAGACACCACACACGCAAACGCAAACAAAATACACAACCGAGCTTCAAGATTAGACAGAATTTATATACCATCAACACACCACATAATTCAGGCCAAACACTTACCAGAAACTTTAAAGTTTACAGACCACAAAGCAATACTCACTGCCATTAGTTCTACTCAGGCAAGCACACATTTCAAACGCTCTCCACACTGGAAATTCAACAACACTTTACTCCAAAATAAAACATACACGGAACATATGACTCAACTCATCCTTACATACACAACTGATGTGCCAACAGAAAACATACAACACCACTGGGAAATACTAAAAAATACAATACGTGAGCGAACGCAGTTAATGTCAGCTAGGATACACAAGGATAGGATAAAACAAGAGAAACTAGTAGAAGATGCAATACAGCTTACATAACAAACAGACAGAAATTCACCCATTATCCTCACATTAGAAGACCAGCTACAACAATACAAGCACCATAGGTTTCAGGGCGCACTACTACGGACGAAACTGAACACAATCACGCAAGAAACGCCCAGTAAACAATACATGGCAATAGAACAAAACATACAACGCTGCAGACAAATAGGGCAAATAGTAGACCTAGACGGAACCACACAGACAGAAACACAAAACATAGTACAGGCTTTTGAAGATTACTACAGAAACCTGTACACAGAAGAAAACGTCCAGTCACACATATAAGACACATTTATGCACTTTACAAAGAAACTATCAGATGCAGACAAGCAAGGTCTAGATACCGAGCTGACACTTACAGACATAACATTCGCAATAAACACTATGCAAAAAGACAAATCACCAGGGCCGGACGGACTCACAGCAGAATTTTATCAACACTTTTTTCCCATCTTAGGCCCCCTTCTTTTAAAAGTGTACACATAAACTTTCGAGAACAAAGAACTCCCACCAAGCTTGAACATGTCATACATCACTCTCATTCCTAAAGACAACTCAGACAAAACACTCCTTAAAAACTACAGAGCCATATCTCTCCTAAACGTAGACTACAAAATTTTAACAAAAAAGTTAACAAACAAACTAAAACCTTTCATGACCACCCTTATACATGAAGACCAGCAATGTAGCGTTTAACTTTTTTTTTTTTTTTTTAATATTCCTCGCATGAGGTTGCATATTTTTTCCTCGCATGAGGTTGCATTTGCCCCACTCATACCCAGCCCTGGTCAAGACCACATGTCACAACACAAGAAGATCCAATGACAACATGTGTCATTGTAGTGATCCTCTGTGTTCTCACACTAGGTACCTCATGACATGAATGTCACTACTGTTTCCCGTGTGTAGACACATGATCCCAGCCAAATGCCGGATTCTAGGTATTGGGTTGTACAGCGTAAAATACGCTGCAGTTCATCAGAGGCAGCTTTTTTTTTTTTTTTTTTATATTAATCGCACGAGGTTGCATATTTTTTCCTCGCATGAGGTTGCATTGGCCCCTGCCCATACCCGGCTCTGGTCAAGACCACATGTCCCAACACAAGAAGACCCAATGACACCATGTGTCATTGTAGTGGTCTTCCGTGTTTTCACACAAAGGTCCTCATGACATAAATGTCACTACTGGTCCCTGTGCGTAGACACATGATCCTAGCCAAATGCCAGATATTAGGCCGTGGGGTTGTACAGCGTAAAATACGCTGTAGTTCATCAGAGGCAGCTTTTTTTTTTTTTTTTTTTTTTTTTTTTGTTATTCCTCGCATGAGGTTGCATATTTTTTCCTCGCATGAGGTTGCATTTGTCCCACCCATACCCAGCCCTGGTCAAGACCACATGTCCCAACACAAGAAGATCCAATGACAACATGTGTCATTGTAGTGATCCTCTGTGTTCTCACACTAGGTACCTCATGACATGATTTTTTTTTTTTTTAATTCCTCGCATGAGGTTGCATATTTTTTCCTCGCATGAGGTTGCATTTGCCCCACCCATACCCAGCCCTGGTCAAGACCACATGTCCCAACACAAGAAGATCCAATGACAACATGTGTCATTGTAGTGATCCTCTGTGTTCTCCCACTAGGTACCTCATGACATGAATGTCACTACTGTTTCCCGTGTGTAGACACATGATCCCAGCCAAAACCTGGATTCTAGGCATTGGGTTGTACAGCGTAAAATACGCTGCAGTTCATCAGAGGCAGCTTTTTTTTGTTTATTTTTTTTGGTTTTATTTTTCCTTGCTTGAGGACGCATTTTTTTTCCTCGCATGAGGTCGCATTGTCCCCGCCCTAAACCCGGCCCTGGTCAAGACCACATGTCCCAACACTAGAAGACCCTTTTTTTTTTTTTTTTTTTTTTTTTTTTTTATTCCTCGCATGAGGTTGCATATTTTTTCCTCGCATGAGGTTGCATTTGCCCCACCCATACCCAGCCCTGGTCAAGACCACATGTCCCAACACAAGAAGATCCAATGACAACATGTGTCATTGTAGTGATCCTCTGTGTTCTCACACTAGGTACCTCATGACATGAATGTCACTACTGTTTCCCGTGTGTAGACACATGATCCCAGCCAAATGCCGGATTCTAGGTATTGGGTTGTACAGCGTAAAATACGCTGCAGTTCATCAGAGGCAGCTTTTTTTTTTTTTTTTAATATTAATCGCACGAGGTTGCATATTTTTTCCTCGCATGAGGTTGCATTGGCCCCTGCCCATACCCGGCTCTGGTCAAGACCACATGTCCCAACACAAGAAGACCCAATGACACCATGTGTCATTGTAGTGGTCTTCCGTGTTTTCACACAAAGGTCCTCATGACATAAATGTCACTACTGGTCCCTGTGCGTAGACACATGATCCTAGCCAAATGCCAGATATTAGGCCGTGGGGTTGTACAGCGTAAAATACGCTGTAGTTCATCAGAGGCAGCTTTTTTTTTTTTTTTTTTTTTTTTTTATTTTTTTTTTTTTTTGTTATTCCTCGCATGAGGTTGCATATTTTTTCCTCGCATGAGGCTGCATTTGCCCCACCCATACCCAGCCCTGGTCAAGACCACATGTCTTAACACAAGAAGATCCAATGACAACATGTGTCATTGTAGTGATCCTCTGTGTTCTCACACTAGGTACCTCATGACATGATTTTTTTTTTTTTGTTATTCCTCGCATGAGGTTGCATATTTTTTCCTCGCATGAGGCTGCATTTGCCCCACCCATACCCAGCCCTGGTCAAGACCACATGTCTTAACACAAGAAGATCCAATGACAACATGTGTCATTGTAGTGATCCTCTGTGTTCTCACACTAGGTACCTCATGACATGATTTTTTTTTTTTTTTTTATTCCTCGCATGAGGTTGCATATTTTTTCCTCGCATGAGGTTGCATTTGCCCCACTCATACCCAGCCCTGGTCAAGACCACATGTCACAACACAAGAAGATCCAATGACAACATGTGTCATTGTAGTGATCCTCTGTGTTCTCACACTAGGTACCTCATGACATGAATGTCACTACTGTTTCCCGTGTGTAGACACATGATCCCAGCCAAATGCCGGATTCTAGGTATTGGGTTGTACAGCGTAAAATACGCTGCAGTTCATCAGAGGCAGCTTTTTTTTTTTTTTATATTAATCGCACGAGGTTGCATATTTTTTCCTCGCATGAGGTTGCATTGGCCCCTGCCCATACCCGGCTCTGGTCAAGACCACATGTCCCAACACAAGAAGACCCAATGACACCATGTGTCATTGTAGTGGTCTTCCGTGTTTTTACACAAAGGTCCTCATGACATAAATGTCACTACTGGTCCCTGTGCGTAGACACATGATCCTAGCCAAATGCCAGATATCAGGCCGTGGGGTTGTACAGCGTAAAATACGCTGTAGTTCATCAGAGGCAGCTTTTTTTTTTTTTTTTTTTTTTTTTGTTATTCCTCGCATGAGGTTGCATATTTTTTCCTCGCATGAGGTTGCATTTGCCCCACCCATACCCAGCCCTGGTCAAGACCACATGTCCCAACACAAGAAGATCCAATGACAACATGTGTCATTGTAGTGATCCTCTGTGTTCTCACACTAGGTACCTCATGACATGATTTTTTTTTTTTTAATTCCTCGCATGAGGTTGCATATTTTTTCCTCGCATGAGGTTGCATTTGCCCCACCCATACCCAGCCCTGGTCAAGACCACATGTCCCAACACAAGAAGATCCAATGACAACATGTGTCATTGTAGTGATCCTCTGTGTTCTCCCACTAGGTACCTCATGACATGAATGTCACTACTGTTTCCCGTGTGTAGACACATGATCCCAGCCAAAACCTGGATTCTAGGCATTGGGTTGTACAGCGTAAAATACGCTGCAGTTCATCAGAGGCAGCTTTTTTTTTTTTTTTTTTGTTTTTTTTTTTCCTCGCTTGAGGACGCATTTTTTTTCCTCGCATGAGGTCGCATTGTCCCCGCCCTAAACCCGGCCCTGGTCAAGACCACATGTCCCAACACTAGAAGACCCTTTTTTTTTTTTTTTTTTTTTTTTTTTTATTCCTCGCATGAGGTTGCATATTTTTTCCTCGCATGAGGTTGCATTTGCCCCACCCATACCCAGCCCTGGTCAAGACCACATGTCCCAACACAAGAAGATCCAATGACAACATGTGTCATTGTAGTGATCCTCTGTGTTCTCACACTAGGTACCTCATGACATGAATGTCACTACTGTTTCCCGTGTGTAGACACATGATCCCAGCCAAATGCCGGATTCTAGGTATTGGGTTGTACAGCGTAAAATACGCTGCATTTCATCAGAGGCAGCTTTTTTTTTTTTTTTAAATATTAATCGCACGAGGTTGCATATTTTTTCCTCGCATGAGGCTGCATTTGCCCCACCCATACCCAGCCCTGGTCAAGACCACATGTCTTAACACAAGAAGATCCAATGACAACATGTGTCATTGTAGTGATCCTCTGTGTTCTCACACTAGGTACCTCATGACTTTTTTTTTTTTTTTTTTATTCCTCGCATGAGGTTGCATATTTTTTCCTCGCATGAGGTTGCATTTGCCCCACCCATACCCAGCCCTGGTAAAGACCACATGTCCCAACACAAGAAGATCCAATGACAACATGTGTCATTGTAGTGGTCTTCCGTGTTTTCACACAAAGGTCCTCATGACATAAATGTCACTACTGGTCCCTGTCCGTAGACACATGATCCTAGCCAAATGCCAGATATTAGGCCGTGGGGTTGTACAGCGTAAAATACGCTGTAGTTCATCAGAGGCAGCTTTTTTTTTTTTTTTTTTTTTTTTTTTTTGTTTTTTTGTTATTCCTCGCATGAGGTTGCATATTTTTTCCTCGCATGAGGCTGCATTTGCCCCACCCATACCCAGCCCTGGTCAAGACCACATGTCTTAACACAAGAAGATCCAATGACAACATGTGTCATTGTAGTGATCCTCTGTGTTCTCACACTAGGTACCTCATGACATGATTTTTTTTTTTTTTTATTCCTCGCATGAGGTTGCATATTTTTTCCTCGCATGAGGTTGCATTTGCCCCACCCATACCCAGCCCTGGTAAAGACCACATGTCCCAACACAAGAAGATCCAATGACAACATGTGTCATTGTAGTGATCCTCTGTGTTCTCACACTAGGTACCTCATGACATGAATGTCACTACTGTTTCCCGTGTGTAGACACATGATCCCAGCCAAAACCTGGATTCTAGGCTTATGGGTTGCACAGCGTAAAAAACGCTGCGGTTCATCAGAGGAAGCTTTTTTTTTTTTTTTTTTGTTTTTTTTTTTCCTCGCTTGAGGACGCATTTTTTTTCCTCGCATGAGGTCGCATTGTCCCCGCCCTAAACCCGGCCCTGGTCAAGACCACATGTCCCAACACTAGAAGACCTTTTTTTTTTTTTTTTCTTTATTCCTCGCATGAGGTTGCATATTTTTTCCTCGCATGAGGTTGCATTTGCCCCACCCATACCCAGCCTTGGTCAAGACCACATGTCCCAACACAAGAAGATCCAATGACAACATGTGTCATTGTAGTGATCCTCTGTGTTCTCACACTAGGTACCTCATGACATGAATGTCACTACTGTTTCCCGTGTGTAGACACATGATCCCAGCCAAAAGCTAGGATACTAGGCATTGGGTTGTACAGCGTAAGATACGCTGCAGTTCATCAGAGGCAGCACGAAGTTTTTTTTTTTTTTTTTTTTTTTTTTTTTTTCCTGGCTTGAGGTCGCATATTTTTTCCTCGCATGAGGTCGCATTGTCCCCGCCCAAAACCCGGCCCTGGTCAAGACCACATGTCCCAACACACGAAGACCCAATGACACCATGTGTCATTGTAGTGGTCTTCTATGTTCTTACACAAAGGACCTCATGACATAAATGTCACTGTACCGGTCCCTGTGTCTAGACACATGATCCCAGCTTAAAGCCGGATTCTAGGCATTGGGTTGTACAGCGTAAGATACGCTGCAGTTCATCAGAGGCAGCTTTTTTTTTTTTTTCCTCGCTTGAGGTCGCATATTTTTTCCTCGCATGAGGTCGCATTAGTACCCGCCCAAACCCGGCCCTGGTCAAGACCACATGTCCCAACACAAGAAGACCCAATGACAAACTGTGTCACTGTAGTGATCTTCTGTGTTCTCACACAAGAGACCTAATGACACATGAATGTCACTGCACTGGTCCCTGTGTGTAGACACATGATCCCTTACAAAAGCCGGATACTAGGCATTGGGTTGTACAGCGTAAGATACGCTGCAGTTCATCAGAGGCAGCTTTTTTTTTTTTTTTTTTTTTTTTTTTCCTCGCTTGAGGTCGCATATTTTTTCCTCGCATGAGGTCGCATTATCCCCGCCCAAACCCGGCCCTGGTCAAGACCACATGTCCCAACACAAGAAGACCCAATGACAAAATGTGTCACCGTAGTGATCTTCTGTGTTCTCACACAAGAGACCTAATGACACATGAATGTCACTGTATTGGTCCCCGTGTCTAGACACATGATCCCAGCCAAAAGCCAGATTCTAGGCATTGTTTTTTTTTTTTTTTTTTTTTTTTTCCTCGCTTGAGGTCGCATATTTTTTTCCTCGCATGAGGTCGCATTATCCCCGCCCAAACCCGGCCCTGGTCAAGACCACATGTCACAACACAAGAAGACCCAGTGACAAAATGTGTCACCTAGTGATCTTCTGTGTTCTCACACAAAGGACCTAATGACACATGAATGTCACTGTAACTGGTCCCTGTGTCTAGACACATGATCCCAGCCAAAAGCCGGATTCTAGGCATTGGGTTGTACAGCGTAAAATACGCTGCAGTTCATCAGAGGCAGCTTTTTTTTTTTTTTTTTTTTTTTTCCCTCGCTTGAGGTCGCATATTTTTTTCCTCGCATGAGGTCGCATTATCCCCGCCCAAACCCGGCCCTGGTCAAGACCACATGTCACAACACAAGAAGACCCAGTGACAAAATGTGTCACCTAGTGATCTTCTGTGTTCTCACACAAAGGACCTAATGACACATGAATGTCACTGTAACTGGTCCCTGTGTCTAGACACATGATCCCAGCCAAAAGCCAGATTCTAGGCATTGTTTTTTTTTTTTTTTTTTTTTTTTTCCTCGCTTGAGGTCGCATATTTTTTCCTCGCATGAGGTCGCATTGTCCCCGCCCAAACCCGGCTCTGGTCAAGACCACATGTCCCAACACAAGAAGACCCAATGACAACATGTGTCACCGTAGTGATCTTCTGTGTTCTCACACAAGAGACCTAATGACACATGAATGTCACTGTAACTGGTCCCTGTGTCTAGACACATGATCCCAGCCAAAAGCCGGATTCTAGGCATTGGGTTGTACAGCGTAAAATACGCTGCAGTTCATCAGAGGCAGCTTTTTTTTTTTTTTTTTTTTTTTTCCTCGCTTGAGGTCGCATATTTTTTTTCCTCGCATGAGGTCGCATTGTCCCCGCCCAAACCCGGCCCTGGTCAAGACCACATGTCCCAACACAAGAAGACCCAATGACATAATGTGTCTTTTTATTTTTTTATTTTTTTTTTTTTTTTTTTTTTTTTTCCTCGCTTGAGGTCGCATATTTTTTTCCTCGCATGAGGTCGCATTATCCCCGCCCAAACCCGGCCCTGGTCAAGACCACATGTCACAACACAAGAAGACCCAGTGACAAAATGTGTCACCTAGTGATCTTCTGTGTTCTCACACAAAGGACCTAATGACACATGAATGTCACTGTAACTGGTCCCTGTGTCTAGACACATGATCCCAGCCAAAAGCCGGATTCTAGGCATTGGGTTGTACAGCGTAAAATACGCTGCAGTTCATCAGAGGCAGCTTTTTTTTTTTTTTTTTTTCCTCGCTTGAGGTCGCATATTTTTTCCTCGCATGAGGTCGCATTATCCCCGCCCAAACCCGGCCCTGGTCAAGACCACATGTCCCAACACAAGAAGACCCAATGACAACATGTGTCACCGTAGTGATCCTCTGTGTTCTCACACAAGAGACCTAATGACACATGAATGTCACTGTACCGGTCCCTGTGCGTAGACACATGATCCTAGCCAAATGCCAGATATTAGGCCGTGGGGTTGTACAGCGTAAAATACGCTGTAGTTCATCAGAGGCAGCTTTTTTTTTTTTTTTTTTTTTGTTATTCCTCGCATGAGGTTGCATATTTTTTCCTCGCATGAGGCTGCATTTGCCCCACCCTTACCCGGCCCTGGTCAAGACCACATGTCTTAAACACGAGAAGAGCCAATGACAACATGTGTCATTGTAGTGATCCTCTGTGTTCTCACACTAGGTACCTCATGACATGATTTTTTTTTTTTTTTATTCCTCGCATGAGGTTGCATATTTTTTCCTCGCATGAGGTTGCATTTGCCCCACCCAATGACAAAATGTGTCACCGTAGTGATCTTCTGTGTTCTCACACAAGAGACCTAATGACACATGAATGTCACTGTATTGGTCCCCGTGTCTAGACACATGATCCCAGCCAAAAGCCAGATTCTAGGCATTTTTTTTTTTTTTTTTTTTTTTCCTCGCTTGAGGTCGCATATTTTTTCCTCGCATGAGGTCGCATTATCCCCGCCCAAACCCGGCCCTGGTCAAGACCACATGTCCCAACACAAGAAGACCCAATGACAAACTGTGTCACTGTAGTGATCTTCTGTGTTCTCACACAAGAGACCTAATGACACATGAATGTCACTGCACTGGTCCCTGTGTGTAGACACATGATCCCTTACAAAAGCCGGATACTAGGCATTGGGTTGTACAGCGTAAGATACGCTGCAGTTCATCAGAGGCAGCTTTTTTTTTTTTTTTTTTTTTTTTTCTCGCTTGAGGTCGCATATTTTTTCCTCGCATGAGGTCGCATTATCCCCGCCCAAACCCGGCCCTGGTCAAGACCACATGTCCCAACACAAGAAGACCCAATGACAAAATGTGTCACCGTAGTGATCTTCTGTGTTCTCACACAAGAGACCTAATGACACATGAATGTCACTGTATTGGTCCCCGTGTCTAGACACATGATCCCAGCCAAAAGCCAGATTCTAGGCATTTTTTTTTTTTTTTTTTTTTTTTTTTTCCTCGCTTGAGGTCGCATATTTTTTCCTCGCATGAGGTCGCATTGTCCCCGCCCAAAACCGGCTCTGGTCAAGACCACATGTCCCAACACAAGAAGACCCAATGACAACATGTGTCACCGTAGTGATCTTCTGTGTTCTCACACAAGAGACCTAATGACACATGAATGTCACTGTAACTGGTCCCTGTGTCTAGATACATGATCCCAGCCAAAAGCCGGATTCTAGGCATTGGGTTGTACAGCGTAAAATACGCTGCAGTTCATCAGAGGCAGCTTTTTTTTTTTTTTTTTTTTTTTTTCCTCGCATGAGGTCGCATTGTCCCCGCCCAAATCCGGCTCTGGTCAAGACCACATGTCCCAACACACGAAGACCCAATGACACCATGTGTTATTGTAGTGGTCTTCTATGTTCTTACACAAAGGACCTCATGACATAAATGTCACTACTGGTCCCTGCGTCTAGACACATGATCCCAGCCAAAAGCCGGATTCTAGGCATTGGGTTGTACAGCGTAAAATACGCTGCAGTTCATCAGAGGCAGCTTTTTTTTTTTTTTTTTTTTTTTTTTTTTTTTTTCTCGCTTGAGGTCGCATATTTTTTCCTCGCATGAGGTCGCATTTTCCCCGCCTAAACCCGGCCCTGGTCAAGACCACATGTCCCAACACAAGAAGACCCAATGACAACACGTGTCACCGTAGTGATCCTCTGTGTTCTCACACAAGAGACCTAATGACACATGAATGTCACTGTACCGGTCCCCGTGTCTAGACACATGATCCTAGCCAAAAGCCGGATTCTAGGCATTGGGTTGTACAGCGTAAAATTACGCTGCAGTGGGTTCATCAGAGGCAGCTTTGTTTTTTTTTTTTTTTTTTTATTTTTTTTTTTTTTTTTTTTTTTTTCCCTCGCTTGAGGGCGCCTATTTTTTCCTCGCGTTTTTTTTTTGAGGGTCGCATTAGTATACCCGCCCCAAACCCGGCCCTGGGTCAAGACACATGTCCCAACACAAGTTTTTTTTTTTTTGTGTGGGGACCCATGACAAAATGTGTCAACCTAGTGATCTTCTGTGCTCTCACACAAGGACCTAATGACACATGAATGTCACTGTTACCGGTCCCCGTGTCTAGGACACATGATCCTAGCCAAAAGCCGGATTCTAGGCATTGGGTTGTACAGCGTAAAATACGCTGCAGTTTCATCAGAGGCAGCTTTTTTTTGTTTTTTTTTTTTTTTTTTTTTTTTTTTTTCCTCGCTTGAGGTCGCATATTTTTTCCTCGCATGTTTCTGGTCGCATTTTTTTCCCGCCTAAACCCGGCCCTGGTCAAGACCACATGTCCCAACACAAGAAGACCCAATGACACAAATTTGTGTCACTGTAGTGATCCTCTGTGTTCTCACACAAAGGACCTAATGACACATGAATGTCACTGTACCGGTCCCTGTGTCTAGACACATGATCCTAGCCAAATGCCGGATTCTAGGCATGGGGTTTGTACAGCGTTAAAAATACGCTGCAGTTCGATCAGAGGCTGCTTTTTTTTTTTTTTTTTTTTTTGTTTTCCTCGCTTGTGGTGCATATTTTTTCCTCGCATGAGGTTGCATTTTCACACCCCGCCTAAACACGGCTCTGGTCAAGACCACATGTCCCAACACAAGAAGACCCAATGAAAATGTGTCATTGTCAAACATTGTGATCCTAGTGTTTCTCTCACACAAGGTACCTAATGGACACATGATGTCTTTTGTTTTTCCTGTGTCTATGACACATGATCCCAGCCAAAAGTGTGCCGGATTCTAGGTCATGTGGGTTGTACAGCGTTTCTTTTAAAAATACGCTGTCAGTATTTTCCCCGTGTTCATGATCCCAGCCAAAAGGCAGCTTTTTTTTTTTTTTTTTTTTTTTTTTCCTCGCTTGAGGTCGCATTATTTTTTTTCCTCCGCATGAGGTCGCATTAGTTCCCGCCCAAAACCCGGCCCTGGTCAAGACCACATGTCCCAACACAAGAAGACCCAATGACAACATGTGTCACCGTAGTGATCTTCTGTGTTCTCACACAAGAGACCTAATGACACATGAATGTCACTGTATTGGTCCCCTGTGTCTAGACACATGATCCCAGCCAAAAGCCGGATTTCTCTAGGCATTGGGTTGTACAGCGTAAAATACGCTGCAGTTTCATCAGAGGCAGCTTTTTTTTTTTTTTTTTTTTTTTTTTTTTTTCCCCGGTTGGGGTCCCTTTTTTTTTTTTCCCCTGAGGTCGCTTTTTCCCCGCCCCAACCCGGCCTTTGTGAAGGCCCCTTGTCCCGACACAAGAAGACCCAATGAAAACATGTGTCACCCTAGTGATCCTCTGTGTTCTCACACAAGGGACCTAATGACACATGAATGTCACTGTACCGGTCCCTGTGTCTAGACACATGATCCTAGCCAAAAGCCGCATTTTTTTTTTTTTTTTTTTTTTTTTTTTTTTTTTTTTTTTTTTTCCTCTAGGCATTGGGTTGTACAGCAGTTCATCAGAGGTAAAAATTTTTTTTTTTTTTTTTTTTTTTTGGGGAGGTCAAGAACCCACATGCTAAACCCGGCCCTGGTCAAGACCACATGTCCCAACACAAGAAGACCCAATGACAACACGTGTCACCGTAGTGATCCTCTGTGTTCTCACACAAGAGACCTAATGACACATGAATGTCACTGTACCGGTCCCCGTGTCTAGACACACGATCCTAGCCAAAAGCCGGATTCTAGGCATTGGGTTGTACAGCGTAAAATACGCTGCAGTTCATCAGAGGCAGCTTTTTTTTTTTTTTTTTTTTTTCCCTCGCTTGAGGTCGCATATTTTTTTCCTCGCATGAGGTCGCATTAGTACCCGCCCAAACCCGGCCCTGGTCAAGACCACATGTCCCAACACAAGAAGACCCAATGACAAAATGTGTCACCCAGTGATCTTCTGTGTTCTCACACAAGAGACCTAATGACACATGAATGTCACTGTACCGGTCCCCGTGTCTAGACACATGATCCTAGCCAAAAGCCGGATTCTAGGCATTGGGTTGTACAGCGTAAAATACGCTGCAGTTCATCAGAGGCAGCTTTTTTTTTTTTTTTTTTTTTTTTTCCTCGCTTGAGGTCGCATATTTTTTCCTCGCATGAGGTCGCATTTTCCCCGCCTAAACCCGGCCCTGGTCAAGACCACATGTCCCAACACAAGAAGACCCAATGACAACACGTGTCACCGTAGTGATCCTCTGTGTTCTCACACAAGAGACCTAATGACACATGAATGTCACTGTACCGGTCCCCGTGTCTAGACACATGATCCTAGCCAAAAGCCGGATTCTAGGCATTGGGTTGTACAGCGTAAAATACGCTGCAGTTCATCAGAGGCAGCTTTTTTTTATTTTTTTTTTTCCTCGCTTGAGGTCGCATATTTTTTCCTCGCATGAGGTCGCATTGTCCCCGCCCAAACCCGGCTCTGGTCAAGACCACATGTCCCAACACAAGAAGACCCAATGACAACATGTGTCACCGTAGTGATCTTCTGTGTTCTCACACAAGAGACCTAATGACACATGAATGTCACTGTATTGGTCCCTGTGTCTAGACACATGATCCCAGCCAAAAGCCGGATTCTAGGCATTGGGTTGTACAGCGTAAAATACGCTGCAGTTCATCAGAGGCAGCTTTTTTTTTTTTTTTTTTTTTTTTCCTCGCTTGAGGTCGCATATTTTTTCCTCGCATGAGGTCGCATTAGTACCCGCCCAAACCCGGCCCTGGTCAAGACCACATGTCCCAACACAAGAAGACCCAATGACAAAATGTGTCACCTAGTGATCTTCTGTGCTCTCACACAAGAGACCTAATGACACATGAATGTCACTGTACCGGTCCCCGTGTCTAGACACATGATCCTAGCCAAAAGCCGGATTCTAGGCATTGGGTTGTACAGCGTAAAATACGCTGCAGTTCATCAGAGGCAGCTTTTTTTTTTTTTTTTTTTTTTTCCTCGCTTGAGGTCGCATATTTTTTCCTCGCATGAGGTCGCATTTTCCCCGCCTAAACCCGGCCCTGGTCAAGACCACATGTCCCAACACAAGAAGACCCAATGACAACACGTGTCACCGTAGTGATCCTCTGTGTTCTCACACAAGAGACCTAATGACACATGAATGTCACTGTACCGGTCCCCGTGTCTAGACACATGATCCTAGCCAAAAGCCGGATTCTAGGCATTGGGTTGTACAGCGTAAAATACGCTGCAGTTCATCAGAGGCAGCTTTTTTTTTTTTTTTTTTTTTTCTCGCTTGAGGTCGCATATTTTTTCCTCGCATGAGGTCGCATTGTCCCCGCCCAAACCCGGCTCTGGTCAAGACCACATGTCCCAACACAAGAAGACCCAATGACAACATGTGTCACCGTAGTGATCTTCTGTGTTCTCACACAAGAGACCTAATGACACATGAATGTCACTGTATTGGTCCCTGTGTCTAGACACATGATCCCAGCCAAAAGCCGGATTCTAGGCATTGGGTTGTACAGCGTAAAATACGCTGCAGTTCATCAGAGGCAGCACGAAGTGCCGGTCAAAAATATAATTTAGTCATGAAACATAAATAACACATCAAAAGAAACTCGTGTTATACATATTTATTGACTTGTATTGCGCTTAGAGTGCATTTATTTATACCACACAAAATATAACTGTATATTTCTATAAAAGCAACAAAAAGTAGAAACATTTTCTTCGGAGTATATAACATAATATTATTTACCTTTTGTATGGAATAGTGCTTGAAACAAATATATATAAAGTAACTGTTTAATTTGTTTAAAGACATGATTAATTTTTTCAAGAATATTCTTCCCTTCGTAATAAAAATTACGTCCCTTAGATAAAACACTTAAATGTATCTTAACGTTTAAGTATGAAGGAAATAACAATGCGATGGTAGTGGAACATTGATAAGAGTTCACAATGTCAATGTCTGGTTGTGTAACTAATACAGAAAGTTAGTTAAAACTTCCTTTCTTTTTCTCCAATGCGTATGGAATCAATACCTGCCGAGTTTGTATATGTAACCCGCCAAGCAGTCCAAGGGAGGAACCTAACATTCATTAATGTGACTGCCATAATAACAAAGCCTATATGTGTTGCATGAAAGTGCTAAATGTCTCTCAACTGGATTAAACTTAATATTGAACCCAAGCTTGCGCCTTGCCCATCCCTCCCCCCCCCCCCCTCCTCCAAACCCAATTAAAAAAAAAAAGCAACCACAGATGAAGTTTGACAGATGTGTGCAAGAGAGACACGAATAGATAAATACAGGATTCTGGGAGGACAGAGAAGCTGATCGCAGCAAGTCGAGATGCTCCCTACGATTATGTGAAAACAGGCTGTTACAACACCCTGTGGAAATAGCCATTTTAGAGATGCCCCTTAAACGAAATGGGTTCAGTAAAACGGAGGCCGAATAGCCAAGAGAAGGATGTCACTTGAGAGCCATGACCTAAGGATGACAGCTGTCATAAAATGTCAAGGTTGATCACATGATCACAGTATACGATTTACTATTTCTACAAAGTGATTGAAAAGTCAATTTTTTTTTAAAAATGTTATCAGCACTTGTACCTACTGGATATACATAACATGCATGTCGAAACAAGGAGTAATAACTGGCATATGAAATTTGACAAATACGTTGTATTTTTATTCCAATAAACAAACAAAAAATGCAACAAAAAATTATAAAATGACCAATAAACAACTCAACAAAGTTCGTCAACTATAACCTGATCTGTGCTGTGAAGAAATGACATGGAAGGATGTGGTGGATTTTGATGTTATGAATTGTTGTTAGGTATTATTAGTGTAATAAATGAGATTAGCTATGAATGTCCCTGAATTTATCCAATAGTATTGTGAACTTTTCAGGGTACCTTTCCGATACCACCCCTTTTATCTCATTCAAAATGTATTTATATTATTATATTAAATGACTTCGTGTAGTGTCTAGGGTTATGAAGGTAGAGTGTAATATACAATAATCAACAAACATACAAACAAATAGTTTATTATTCACAACAGCACACAGTACTACAACACTAACATACAAACGACACATTAAAAGGCTATCTTATTTAAGACTGTGGTTGAAATTTGTGTAAATATAATTTTTACAATTTATTATCCTGATTCTAATTTATTTTGAACCAGGACTGACAATCAAACGTGAAATCAAAAAAATCATTTACATCAGTCAAATAGCACAGTAGATCTCCTGTCCATATATAAAATATTATTCTAATATACGTCTGTAGTTGTAATCTCCTACTTTAAGGTAATACTGGTTGTACCCCTAGGATGTTGTTTAAAATCACACCCTTTTAGTTATGTTTGTTTTCGTTTGTCTCTTGTGGGAGTATTAAATATTTGTCTCAGTTTTATTCACTGTCACTTTATATTCCTTTTTAGTTCTGTTAGTTTAGCTGCCAGGTGCCGAACATGAACTTAACTTGGCAGTAGAATACAGGTAGAACGTTTCCTCTGCTCGCTTGACAATCTGTTCCCTGTTTGATAGGCAATGGCCACTAGCATGGGCTCGCAGTATACAGACAGAGTCCTGAATCAATCAGTTTTCAAGCGTTTGGTACCACATTAACGTCAGTACCCAGGACCTCTGAAATGTGAAGGTTATACATCCTTCTTAATACCTAGCATACACTAATAATCCACATTCTAGGACAGGTACATTACAAACAAACAAAAAGGATCATATCCTTATATCAACCTATGCCACCATTATCTTTTGATGTGACAATGTACACCAGTATTCCTCTCCCCTAATAGTTACAACGCCACTGCAATTCCAGCTGTAATCTTTTCCATATAATAGGATAGGTGTTATGCTCCTTTATGACAATCATACATATTCTTGTAGTTTTACACCTCTCTGACAGTCTATCACATGGTGGATCAATCTCTAGGCTTTGCCTCATGGTCACTATAGACCCACTCATGTACATACATATGTTATTATTTCACATTCAATTTTTATATAAAATACATGTTAATAAATGTCAATCTTACCACAATTTTTCAATGAAATACACAGAGACGATGACTGACACAGTTTCGATCTGTTTTGTTGTCCAGGCTGCCTAGAAATTGTATTTGAAAGCACAGCCTGATCTCATCAATCGCTGGTAGAATTTTTCGAGAAATGGCGTCCCCCCCTAACGCTTGTTCTGACAATATCGACTCAGTTGGAAAATCACTCTTAATGTTACAGTGTAAACAGTTTTTCAAAAAATATCATTCAAACCTTTCTACGTTACTAAGCTATTTATGTTTATTCAAAGGTCAGCCAATAATATTTCGTCTCACTTCAAATTCCACCCAATCGGAGACACCGAAATATCTTAGCCTATCTGTCACCTACTTTTTTCCCAAAAAATATGCGATATAATCTAAGCAGATATGACCTGACCTGACTGTATCTCTGATCTCTATGTATTGTTTTATCATTATTTGATTAGTTAAGGGACTATTTAGATAACTAACAACATATTCTTAGTCAGCGAGTCTTCAGGTACACGAATATACGATTTTCAAGGGGCTATGCGGTTTGGTTCTAAATTCTATCTTTTTTTCCTATGTTAGTTGTTTATTTTTAAACTACCTCTCGTTCACTCTTTTTCAATGTACTATCAAGCGAAATAGGAGAGCTTAGGTCATTCACAATAAGAGATAACATGTTTCCATGACCGTAGTGTCCATAGTTCTAACTTTTTCATCGTATTGGGGAAACCCCTAAGGCAAGGCTTGCCACTGTGCTGTGGGTGGCTTTTAGTTTGAAATCAATGCGAAACGAATTAGCATTTTCATCTATCCTTGCCCCTCCTCGTTCCACAATGCATTTTAGGCAAATATTTCTTAGAACTAGGAAAAGTCGTTCGTTTATGTCAAGGACTAATTTGAAAATTGGGTACCGTTTTGTTCGGCTATTCCTTAGCAATTAATAATCTGAAGGCGTAGGCAACACCAACCGTTCTAGCCGAAATTTTTTTAGTACTTTCTTATCTTTGCCTTTATGCCCTATACTGTTATATTTTAATTTATATATTGTATTTAGAAATGCACTTCAAAGGATAGACAGTAAAGAAATGTCAATGAAGAACCGACAGTGAAGAATGGTGTTATTTGTAATACTACTGTTTGAGCACTGGAAACAAGAAACAGAAGACAGGAGGAACCCCAGATAGAAATATCAGCACTGAAACAACCAGATATAAAACAAAAATATCTAATCGACGTCAAAAATAAATATCAACAGTTACTGACAGAAAGCATGGAGCAGTATAGAAGAGAAAACCCAGAAGAAAAAGTAACCACAAAATGAGAATGCTTAAAAACAAGAATACAATCAGCAAATGCAAATTTACCTAAAAAGGAGTCTAAGAAAAATCAAATTTGGATGACAGATGACATCTTGAGTAAAATAGCAGAAAGAAAGAAAGCAAAAAACACTCTAGAATATAAAACAACAGACAATGACATACGTACTATGTGTAGACAAGCAAAAGAACGTTGGATAGAAACAAAATGCAAGGAAATAGAAGACTTGGAAGCAAAGCACATGACAAGAGATATGCATGAAGAAATAAAGAAATTATCAAATAGGTCGCGGTTTGCACAAGGAGGAAACTGTATCAAGAACAAAAATGGTGTAATATTACTTGATGAGAACGACATATCAAACAGATGGGCAGAATACGTAAAATAAACAATCGAGGGCAACAGAGGTAAAAAACCATCACCAGATTCTAATGAAGGCCCAAACATTCTCAGATCAGAAGTAGAGAATGCCATACATAAGATACAAAAAGGAAAATCAGTGAAAACGACTGTTATTTTTAGGGTGTAGTACTGGTCATCACTATAGAGGTCTTCTTTATGACTGGAAAAGAACTTGTTTGGGTTACCACTGCATCATTGAATCAACCGGTCATGTTGACATAGAGTGAGAGTACCAGGTACGCGAATGGATGTACTGTTCGGTGTAGTTGACCACTTGATAATGTTACACTCACACACTCTTATGAAAGTCAATGATGGCTGGAACTATAGGTGACGTTTCGTACAGTTTAATTTGACGCACACACTTGGACAGAACGGATACAGTCATAGGTACATGTTGACACAGTAAATCATGGTATTTGAATGGTAGGTGGCAACATCAAACATCATTTCGTATAGCATAAATACAATAGACGATATAAGTAGAGCCGTCAATGTTGTGGGGTATTATAGCCTTATACTTCCACTGACTGAACGCGTCAGTGGAGGTGAATATGTAGACATGGATAAGAGTTCACTGGCCGAACTCTTTCTCTTGGTTAAGTTCTTAAGCTGTATATATCAGATGTTTATACAATAATGTTAAACCACGACAGTGGGTTTTCCATCATAGCAAGATCTCCGTACCACTGTCCGATAGTAGGATAAATATTCCGTTCTCTTGACAGTGATCCATTGTAATGACAGTAATCCAAAAAATGGCCACCTTCTTGAGTTTCGCTCACTCACTCAGAAGAAGGATAAATGATGGGCCGAAGTTAATTCATAATATGGATTAAATATTCTCATAGAGTTTCCATAGAGTTCTATATTAATAAGGTTGCTTCATGTAGTGCACAAGAGCTGTAAGATAACCTGTCATCTTCGTCGATATACAAACGATTCTAGATGCTCGATAACACGATGTCCATGTAGATCTAACAAAATAGAGATCTTTAAAGGGTCTGGTATTACCTGGAGTCTGAATTAAACACAATAAAGTACATGAGGAGAATCTCTGACAATAGAATCTCGCAGAGACATAATCTCCTTCTGAAAGATCATTCACATATCACTTTCAACCATTTTACAGGACCAGCCCAAAAACACACACAGCCATTATCAGACGGCTTCGTCGAGACTCACTACGCATGCCTCGAAAAACGAATACCTGCCCCAGAGTTCAGCACAAAGAATATAGTCCGACCTAAACATACAAAGATGTACAATATAAGACCGAATCTTCTTGCACTAGACAAGTAATACATATAAATTCAGGCCATAAACATATTGAACAAGATCAATCTATTTTCTGGCTATCACAAAATGCGAAATGCATAAATCTAGTATTCATACGCCAAATCAATATATTCAAGAGAGATCACTCATATAATTAAAAGTATAAATCAAATCATGGGTGATATAACTTTGACTGTAACAAAAGTAATCTCTTTTTCATATCAACTAGTCATATCGTACATTTGTAATCTGTGCGTCAAGAATATGTGCGCAACAATCAGCAGGCACGGAAAACTAAAAAATTGAAATGATAGAAGCCCTGGAGAGCTTTGGTATAGATACAATCACTGATCTATGCAACGATATATACAATACAGGATATATACCACACGACATGAAGACATCAGTTTTTATAACATTGCCCACAAAACCTAGTGCAACAGAATGTTCAGACTTCAGAACAATCAGACTGATGAGTTATGCAATTAAGATACTGCTTAAAATTATACAGGAAAGAATAAAAAGTAAGGCAGACAGCGAAATCAAAGAAGAACAGTTGGGTTTTAGACAGAACAGTGGAACAAGAGAGTCAATATTTTGCCTAAGAATATTAACAGAAAAATATACAGAGGTCCAAAAAAGTATGCACGTGTGCTTCATTGACTATAAGAAGGCTTTTGACAGAGTCCTAATGAGAAAATAATTGAATGCTTCGAAGCCATAGGTATTGATGGAAGAGATATAAGAATACTCAGTAACCTTTATTGGGAGCAAACTGCCACAGTAAGATCTGTAAGGAATTATTCACCATACATAGACATAAAAAGAGGTGTCAGACAAGGTTGTGTGCTGTCCCCCTGCCTATTTAATCTATACGTCGAAAAAATTTTCAAACAGATACAGGAAATACCAGGACTGAACATCAGTGGAAGGTCAATAAACAACCTTAGATAAGCAGATGATACCGTGTTGTTAGCTGAAAGCAAACATGAGTTACAAGAACTAGTGATGCAAGTGAACCGTATGAGTCATGAATATGGACTCGACATTCATATTGAGAAAACAAAAGCTATGATAATTAGCAAAACTGACGATAAATCCACATTAAAGATAAGCGTAAATGGGAAAATCCTGGAACAAGTCAAGAGCTACGTATATCTTGGTTACATAATAACAGAAGATGGCAGATGTGAAACAGAAATCAAGAAGAGAATAGGAATGGCCAAAGCTACTTCAACAACATGAAACATGTACTGACATCTAAACAGTTATCTCACAAATTAAAACTGAGAATCATAAAGTGTTATTTATATATATATATATATATATATATATATATATATATATATATATATATATATATATATATATATATATATATATATATATATATTCTGCATTTCTGCATTTCTGTATGGTGCAGAAACATGGACGATGAATAAGCATTGTCACATATGGAAATAGTCGCAGCAATGAACGTCCACTTATGCCCCTCCCCCCCCCCCCACCTCATATATAGTTTATATATATTTTTTTTGCTACACGAATGCATGATTCACATAACATGTGAGCCATTTGGCAATTAAACACAGTGGAACAGAGCGTAGTGCGCATATGGTGAAATCGTTCTATGATCAGCGAAACATGCGGGCCAGGCCAGGCGTTAACAAGAGGCCAGGCGTTAACATTTTCTTTGGAATAATCAAGGGGCGATCAGTCTGAGACGTACCTGGAATTGTACATGTTCAGGGGGAATGAACTTACGCAGCTGATATTCGGCAGGGCGGAGATAATCAAAGACAAGCTAGAGATCGTCGATCGGCAGAGGTGAAGAAATAACCATTGATTCAGGAATTGAACGGCAAATTCGCCCGGTCATGGACGTCGGTGTGATTTTCACATTTAAATGCGAAAAGAACGGAATCTATGAATATATATATACCTTGTCTCTCCTATAGTCTTTATCAGTTGCTCAGAGATTTTTTCTGAATTCACTAGCTCGTTATCCTAAGATTTCTCGTACAAAGTGTATTATTAGATTTCGTGGAGTGTTTCATTTTTCTGTTTGCGGTAATTTATATACTCGCCTTTGAGTGATTTGGTGTGTTTAAAGTTTTCATGTATATTTCCCTGGGATTTTCTGTGTTAAACGAATAGCATAATTAAATAACTTGTAGCAAATTTTTCCAGCTGTAAAGTAAATTTAATTACTCGCTATTTCCCAGTAAGAGATGTTTTAAATTGACTAGTACATCCATTAAATAACTGTCTTCTGACGGTATACATTATTTACTTCTATTCATTTTATGTAATTGTATAAATGATGGTTTGGCCATGTCTGCAGAATGGGAGAAGATCGGCTACCACGACAAGCATGGGAAACAAAGAGCCAAGGATCCAGACCCCGAGGACGACCCAGAGTCCGCTGGGAGGACAACATTAGACAATCTTTGAAATACCGAGGACTAGAATGGAACCAGGCCAGGAGGAAGACAGCCGGTAGAATAGTCTGGCGCTCTCTCTTCCAAACCTCTACACCTCACGGTAGAAGGGGAACGACTAAGTAAGTAAGTATAAATGACTAGTGTTCGTATCACGCGTTAAAAACGATAGGATAAGCTAGACATTTGTGTTTTTAATCTAATTTATAACGGAATAGTGAAGAGGTCCTACCTTAACACGTGTTAGATCTATTATTGTTATTATGGTTAAATGTTTATATTTCTTTCCTAAAATATATGCTGGTCAAAACCAGCGAACTAGCGGTCTAACGGTCTTATGGCCATATGAACTTACGTTCTTAGAGTCTTATAATCTATAAGCATCCAGGGATATTTAATATAGATGAGATTCTTGCTATGACGTGTGCGGTCCCTTTTTCCTCATTTTTTATGAGAGAAACCAGAATAGATAGAACCATTACATTATAATATTAACTGGACCAGAACTATTACCAGATTTCAGTTATATCAATCTCATCAGCCAGCTGTGTGGCAACATTTGTGTAACTTAACATAGGGTCTCAACAACCAGAGGCTAGACAACCCAGAATATATATGTATTATTCATCCTGTGTCGGCGATCACCCGGTATGAACCTTACTCCATCCAACTGAAGGCAGAGATACCGTATTTTATCCAGGAAAAATTAAATCACCAGCTCCAGCGACTCTCATGCAATTTGCAGTCCGCAACTACGGCGAGTCTGGGGCTGGGATTTGGCAAAACTCAATATTACACTGAGTAGCAAAATTACTTATTAGTGTTTATTTCCACGGAATGCCTGCGACAACTACTGGGTAAACGAATATGAATGTGGCCACAAGTATGAAGGATTGAATGAACTGTAAGAGAGTAACATATTTTTCTGTGATTACCCCTATCATACAAATCTTTTCTTTTGTTCTCATTAATCTGAGTATTTACGGGATAGATTACTTAGGAACTTTTTCTTTGTTTCTTTAATGACTATTCCATACCCTTATTGTTAACTTTCGATCTTTCGTGTTAATTAACCTCTGGTGGGAACTTCTTTTCTTTTCCTTTACCAGAGGGGAAAACCTATTTGATTAATTTTCATTTTGTCTGTAAACCATGATCTACTGATGTGTATGATTTATGTTGTAAAGTTCTAGTTATAAATAAATTTAATAAACCTTAAGTTATTGTGTTGGTCAACCCCTGTCCATATATGTTATCCATAGTTTGTTTTCACGTTTGCGCGTATTTGTCACAGAATTGTGTGCATGTGGGTGCAGTGTAACTTGTATTTTTTACAAGGAGAGAAAGTACGACTGATTTAAATTTAGTCGTCCAGATAGGCTGGATTTGAGAAATTATTCAACCCAGAGACTGTCCTTTCTCTTACGCTATCACCTCGTGATAAAATCTATTTCTTACCCCTTACTCTCACATAGTTATCACTATTACCTCTGCTCATACAGGACTATAAACATCTATTACCTATCTGTTAAAAATCTACGACAAGCATTTGGAAGACAGAATTGAGGCTCTTGAAATGTGGATATATAAAAGAATGGGGTGTATCTCATGGAGAGAGAAGAAAACAAATAAGGAGGTCCTAGAAAATCTAGGTATGAAAAGAGAACTAATGAGGGAGATCAAAGTTCGGCAGCTAAAATAATTTGGCCACATAAAAATGCATAACACCTTGCAGAAGATCATAATAGAATGGAGAGTTGAAAACAAACGTGCAAGGGGAAGACAGCGCTATAAGTGGGAAAATAACATCAAGAGATGGACAGGAAAGAGTTTATCAGAGTGCACCACCAAGACAAGAGACAGAAGACGTTGGAGATCCATTACACCCAACCTTCGTTGTGGAAATGGCAACTGATGATGATGATGATGATGATTGACTAGAGTTCGCCTGAGGTATGGAAGGTGAAAAGGTTACAAGGTTGTCCAAGGGAAGTTGACAGACGTTGTAGTAGGGAACGGACGTGTCCCGTTGTTGCTCTTGTGTAGAAGAGCTGGTGTTTGTTGTGTGGTTTTAGTTGTTGCTAGGATCGATGTTATATATGATCTTGGAAGTTGTCGTAGTCCCAGAAGTGATATTAGTATTATTTGAATATTGGTAGGTTGTCGAGATAGATTGGTAATTTCTTGTGCTTTTTGAGTACCTCATAAATATGGCATGTACTAGTTGTTATTATATTATGTCCAGATTGACACAGTCTTTAAGTTCATTTATTTATTGCTATATACAGTGTGGAAACATGTCCGCTAGACTACGTTGCCGTTGTTGTTGTTTCTGATTGCGTGAGATGAGTAGTAACAGCGATAGTGTCGCTGCTGTCAGAGACAAAGGTGTGCGTGTAAGCACCTTATTGTCTCTTCACCTGCTCGAATGTTTCAGTGGGTCTTAAAGGATACTCGTATGAGGTAAGAGGTTTGCTTTTCATTTTGGGTGGCAATGACCAGGGTCATAAGGTGGGCACTTTCAGATGCAGCTCTATCGTAATACTTAATGAGTAGGTTAAGATAGACCTTCTCCTTCCCTTTCTTGTCTATTTTGTCGTTGGTTCTAGACAGTTTCTCTAGAACAGTATATGGGCCCTGCCATCCGATTTGTAGTTTGTTATTACTGCTGGGTAAAAGAAGAAGCACCTTCTCTCCAACAGCAATTTCTCTATCCCTAGCTCTCTTGTTGAAATATTACCATATTTCCTTCTGGTTTTACTTCTTGGTTTTATTCTTATATTTCTTTCGTTTAAGGGGCATCTCTAAAATTGTTATTTCCAAAGGGTGTTGTAAGGGTGGCTTTTCGTATAATCGTAGGGCGCATCTCGACTTGCTGCGGTCAGTATCTCCGTCTTGTTTGTTTGTTTGGTTTGGTTTTTGCCTTCTTGTGGCTAGGCTCGTTCCTGTCAACCTATTTGGTTATATCAGAGCGCATTTGTTATTCAAAAATAAGTGAACTCTCTTAACTGAAGCGATGTGTTGATAAATTCTAAGCCCTGAAAAGGTCTACTAGCATCTATCATCTATCATGAAAAAGCCCTGAAAAGGACTGCTAGCCTGGTCAGCGTTGATAGATACCAAGTCCTGAAAAGGACTAAGATTTTCCACCTGTTAGCCTAAAGCCCTGACAAGGACTTGCCCTAAAAAGGACTAACCAGCTATGCCAACGCTACCCGTATGATACATGTACGTTGATAATACTATGACACTGGCCAGTACTGATAATTCATTCAATTTGCAGTCACTGATAATATCTGATTTATTTTTATCCTTCTACTGTTAATATTTCCTCCTTGAAGACTCGCTGTTAATACGCCACTGATAAATCAGTTAATGTTTATATGGAGGGTACTATTGTTAATAGCCACCACTGATAATACTCTTTTAATATTTTGGTGGTTGCGTGAGTGGGTGGTGTACCGTGTTAGGAAGGTTGATTGAGTGCGTGCGTGTTGGAACAATCACTCACAACACAGGTACGCACGTAGAAGTCATAGATGGTTATAAACGGCTGGTGTACTGTTAATAATACCACGGTTGTGTGTTGGTGTCATAATAAGTGAGGTGTGTATAGGTACATTCACACACTACAGGTACACACATCAGAGGCATGGAATGGTGTAACGGCTGGTGATAGTTAATGACGTTTATTACACCACAACACGTTACGTTAATATAGAATACACAGTCAAAGTCAAATTACAAGTCATAGCAATACAATAATAAAGTACTTCTCACATCTCCGAATCATGCAGATACTACAATATCCATGGCCTCCTTAAAGATACTCCTCAACTCAGCGCTATCCACCTGTCCTCACATTAGCGCTATAATATTCTAATCATGGATCCTCTAGCAAACGGGCATAATCGCCGTGCTAGCATAAATATGGCCTCCTCACAGATAGCAAACGGACATCATCATCGCCGTGCTACTGCATAAATAGCATCCTCAAGATACTCCTCACATTAGCGCTGTCATAATAATAATGGATCCTCCTCAAAGTAAATATGGCCTCCTCACAGATAGCAAACGGACATCATCATCGCCGTGCTACTGCATAAATAGCATCCTCCAGATACTCCTCACATAAGCGTTGTCATAATAATAATGGATCCTCCTCAAAGTAAATATGGCCTCCTCACAGATAGCAAACGGCTCACATCATCGCCGTGCTACTGCATAAATAGCATCCTCAATATACTCTCCTGCGCTATAAGATATAATAATGGATCCGTAAATATGGCCTCCTCACAAATTCTCTTCACATAAGCGCTGTCATAATCTAATGAGTCCTACCAGCAATTTCTCACAAGATTCCATACCCGACAGTCTGCAATAATCTCGCCTTTACTCATCTTAGCGCGATTATATCACAATATAAGTCAATGGATCCCAACATCTCAAACTACACACAATACTGCTCACCCAGCAGTTTGCAATAATATCACTTATCAACATGTCTTCACATATCAAAATTATCCTCTCT
Organism: Oreohelix idahoensis; assembly: GCA_024509875.1. Classification (NCBI taxonomy): domain Eukaryota; kingdom Metazoa; phylum Mollusca; class Gastropoda; order Stylommatophora; family Oreohelicidae; genus Oreohelix; species Oreohelix idahoensis. The sequence goes on from JAMPIV010016868.1 coordinate 303,430, forward strand.
CAGGAAATAATGGCCTACACAAATAATGGCCTCTTATCTTCAGCACTGTAAGGCTTACCATCGAAAACACACACTATGGGGCCGACTCTCTCCAGTCGATGCCCAAAAACTCACTGCCCACAGAAATACACATCTTCCCGCCTAAAACAGATACGAGACCCGGCTGTTCAAAAAACACCGCTCAGTCTCACTACTTGCACGGGCTAGCCACAAATAGCTAAACACCCGTAGCTCAAAACAGTTCGGAGTGAATAAATCTCCACAATTGATCTGACTTAGCGTTCACACGCTTTCTAACTTCTCGATCACACGAGGGAATTTCCCTAATACAATTTTAACTTAACATCAGCTTAATCAAGCAACGTAACCCGCAATCGAATCTATTCGCTTAACATTTTCAAGATCACCTCCCCTTGCTAATATTTACTCTGTATCAGTTGCCACACCGCCCGGGAAAAAAAATGATTTATCGTTTTTTTTTTGAAAATTTAAGTCCCAAAAATTTAGAGATAAATGAAATTATATTATATGGCTACCAAAAAATGTATATATCCAAAAATTGTACCTATTAAAAAAATAGTACATCTATAAACAATTTCAGCAATAAATGTAAAATTACAACTAAAACATCAAACATAACCAATCAAATATCCCAATGAATGTTACCGATGTATATTACAACAAAAGCATCAATCATAATACAAGCATACCAAAATTAATCTTAATACGACACCAAGCTAAATACATTTAGTACAAGCAACAACCAATAGAAAGTGAAAGAAGAAGATCAAGCAACAGAAGAATGATCTGTAGTAAAGAAAAGTAAGAAATCGGAAAATGAGAAACAATTAACAATACCACATAATAATCAATAAGTAAACAATTTCATGTAAGATAAATACAAATTTACCAAAATACTAGTTACATTATATTAAGTTATATAATTAACTCATAAGACTGCACTCACGGCAGTTAATAATAATATCAGCGCTATAATGTCCTCAAGACTCAGTATACTTATAAGACTGCACTCACTGCAGTTAATAATAATATCAGTGCTATAATGTCCTCACGACTCAGTATACTCATAAGACTGCACTCACGGCAGTTAATAATAATATCAGCGCTATAATGTCCTCACGACTCAGTATACTCATAAGACTGCACTCACTGCAGTTAATAATAATATCATCACTATAATGTCTAATATCATCACTATAATGTCCTCGCGACTCAGTATACTCATAAGACTGCACTCACTGCAGTTAATAATAATATCATTACTATAATGTCCTCATGACTCAGTATACTTATAAGACTGCACTCACGGCAGTTAATAAAAATATCATCACTATAATGTCCTCACGACTCAGTATACTCATAAGACTGCACTCACGGCAGATAATAATAATATCATATGGTGCGTCCCAATCATGGACTTACAATAGCTTCATAGCTTCATACATCTCCACACTGCAGTTAATCACATAGGCTGTACACACAGCGAAATATATAAGTCGACATCATCTCAAGTCCTACGTAGGCATACACTATCCAAAAACCACTGGGCCTCGACCTACACGGTCCACGCCTAGTGTCCGAATTAGAGCCTCTTTTCGCATAATCGTAGGGAGCATCTCGACTTGCTGCGATCAGCATCTGCGTACTCCTAGAATCCTGTATTTATCTATTCATGTCTCTCTTGTACACATCTTTCAAACCTCATCTGTGGTTGCCTTTTTTTCAAATTTAATATTAGGGTTGGGTGGGGGGGGGGGGGACGCAAGCTTGGGTTCAATATTAAGTTTAATCCACTTGAGAGACATTTAGCACTTTCATGCATCACATATAGGTTTTTTTATTATGGCAGTCACATTATGACAGTGCCCCCAGCTCTGGTTCACTCTTGCATCCCAACCTCCACAGTCCTCCGCCAGGTTGTCCTTGGTCGGCCTCTCTTTCCTTTTCCTTCAGGGGCTCAAAGCATAGCTGTCCTATACGCATTAGAGAAAAAGAAAGGAAGTGGGGCATTGGGGGGGGAAAGCAAAAGTCAGTTTGCACACATACAACAAGCACGTAAAGACATTGATATTTAACTAACTTTCTGTATTCGCTACACAACCAGACATTGGCATTGGGAACTCCTATCAAAGTTTCTTTACCATCGCATTGTTATTTCACTCATACTTAAACGTTAAGTTACATTTATGCGTTTTATCTAAGGGACGTAACTTTTAATACAAGGGGAATAATATGTGTGCGAAAGCTAATCATAACTTTAAAAAAATTAAACAGTTACTTTATATAATTTTTTTTTTACCACATTTGTAGCAAAGAAGTATATGACAATATATTTCAAATTCAGAAAAAAAAAGTTTCTGTTGTTTGTTGCTATTGTAGAAATATGCAGTTACATTTTATATGTGACAAATAAACGCACGCTAGGCTCAATACATGTCAGTAAATATGTATAACACGAGTTTCTCTTAATGCAAACTTTTATCCGAACAATAGCATTGTATTTTTGACCGGGTCAAAGTGCTGCCTAAACTAAATGAGACGATGTGTTTGAAAATGAGCCCGAAAATGACCATAATTCTCTACCAACTTTCTCCACCACACACTATAACTTGAGGTGACGAGAGGAGCTTTCATTGCATAGTGACTTGAATATGCATTAATCAGAAGGGGAATTATAAGTCAGCGGCCATCACGCCTAGTGGCGTCTTGTAGGGCAGACAAATTGATTCCCCTTTCCTCGGTCGGCGGCGATTCTTCGTACAGTGCCCCAACTCTGGTTCATTCTCAGCTTCCACAGTTCTCTGCCAAGTTGTTTTTGGTTGGCCTCTCTCTCGCTTTCCCTCAGGTGTCCATAGCATAGCTGTTCTTGTGACGGTATCAGGGTCCCTTCTGAGGACGTGGCCAACGCAACTCCAGCGTCTGCCAGCTATGATGGTGTGCATGTCCTCCTGGTTACTCTGAATAAGTAGTTCTTGGTTGCTGATGGCGTTTGGCCAAAAGATTCGGAGAATTTTCCTCAGGCAGATTGTGTGGAAGGAGGACAGTTTCGACATTTCCTTCTCTGTTACTCTCCAACATTCCGCACCATAGAGAAGCACAGAAATTACACAGCTCTTATATAGTCTTAATTTGGTGTTTGCGCTGTACTGACAAGACTTCCAAATGTTGTTGAGAATAGCAAAGGCTGTTCTCGCTTTTTTCATTCTGTTGTTAATGTCCTTGCTTGTTCCGCCGTCAGGTGTTACTATGCATCCTAGGTAAGTAAATGTGTCTGTCTGTTCTAACTTCTGGTTCCTTACTGTTATTGGCTCAAGATTGCCCACATTTAGTGTCATGACCTCTGTCTTCTTCAGATTGATGTTCAGGCCAACCTGCTCGCCATACTTATTCAGTCTAGCAGTTTTGTCTTGAATGTGTTGATGTGAATGCGCGAGTAGTGCAATGTCATCTGCATATTCCAGGTCTGGAATCCAACTTGAAAACCAACATGTAATCATACGTTTCCATAAATCAAAACCATTGACTAACCATAAATCATAAAGCCTTGTCCCTATCCCTTATCATGTGGACAGGACATTGCAATGGTATAAAAGGTGAGGAGAAGATAGACGTGGACATGTCTGTGACACAACGTCTGAACATGCTTGTAGAAGGTGAAATAGATTCTCTCTTCAAGATACGTAGAAGGTAGAAATTCTGGCACTTGAATTGTAGAGTATCACCACTAGACACCAGAGATGATGAAGGCGGAGAAGTATGGTGTCTTTGGTCTGGTTTGTGTATATGATGTAGATGTGAAGTCAAACAGTTAGCAGTAAAAGTAGAGTCCACACAGGACGTCACATAAACTCACGACGTAGAAAGTAAATGAACGTTGTAACTGCTAGTTACGTTTTCATCATTTATTGGGACGCCACAATGACAAGATGAGTAGACATGAACATGTAGAACAGTCTTCATTATATCGACATAGTCAGCACAACATTTGACAGCAGACAGCATAATAATGGTGAATCAAATCATGGGCTTCAATGCATCATAATCGACTGTAAATGTATTCAGGTGTGGCAATCATCATCCTTTTCTATAACAGTCGATATCTATATAAATGTAGGAGATTAAATTCCTTCTCCTTCTCTGACGTCCAGCAAGACAGGCACGACTTCTGGAGTATCAAGTAATGTCCTCTGATTTCCTTTAATAACAATGGTATCAAACCTAAACTGACGTGGAACCGCCAGAACAGCAAAGTCCAACAAGCAGATAGCCTTTAGGACATGCATCAACCCGATGCATAACAACATGGTGATTCGTGAGTTGAAAACCTCTCATAACGTAGACTCTTTCCCGCCCAGGGAAAGTTGACAACTAGGCACAAAATGTCAATCATGAAAGTTAGCGACAATGATAATCAATGTAGAGCAATTACCTTCTCTTCAAGAATAAATACACAACTCACTCGCCTCCAGGCGCTTTGAATCACAAAAGGAATATCATTTGAGATGAACACTATAGAGGACTTCCATTTCCCGAACAATATGATCATGACAGACGCTGAATACGTGTCTATCTCTCTCGACAAAATCTGTGACACTGCCGGGCAGAAGCTTGTACAAAAACCACAACCAAAAAACAGACATGCGCAGAAAGGTTCGATTTGAATACAATTCACACAACGTCGAAGCTATGGGCATATTCTAAGAACGACACTTAGAATCAAGCCTTATAAGGATAGGAAATAACTATCGACGCAGGTTGACAAACGTTTACCAGAAAAGTGGGCCTGAGCGCTCCATAAATGGACATGACCCAAGATCGGTCAAACCACAATAATACCGGCAACCGAAGGGCATAAGAACAGGTGCCCACCTAAAGTAAAAAGTAACTCCAATTCCAAGAGTTATATACCTTGCACTAGAAAAATTGAGTACACAGATAACATAGTAAAATTCTTATGTGTAACAACGCTGTCCTTGTTTTCTCTGGGACAATATTACTCTTTTTGCACACACTGTGGCACTCACAAATAGTAGGGTAAAGAAGTAAAGTTAGAGATAGGATTTGGTAGTCTGAACAGAACAAACAATCCTATCACAACTAACTCAATTTATTTCAATTTAGAAAAATGTAAATAAACCAATACAAATTTTACAGCAAAAAAATGAAGATTATCACGAGAAAACAAACTCACAACAATTTGATGATTTTTAAAGAACAATAATTATTACAATGACACAACAAAATGATGAATGAATTGTGTTAGTAAAGTTCCCTGCAGGCCTGATAACATTCTAAGCTTTGCTGGAAATCTGTGAAATACTGTTTGTGTGAAAATAAATGTTTGTTACTTTGTTCCTTTGGTGTGAATGTAGGAAACAACATATCCTTGTGTTCTCTTGGAAAAAAAACGTAATCCAATGCTTTGAAATTAACTTCAGTGCTCGAATAAGGTATCCACAAAGGGCACAGAATCTGAACACGATTGTATAAAGCCAAGACTGGGGTAACGTATCCACAATTAATGAGATATCTACAGATATCGAATTTGCTTCCAAAGGTGGGATGGAGAGTTATAATGGGTGGAGTATATTAGGTGTAATGGTTGGTAGGGGTGATGTCTGGTGTTGAGAATCTTTGAAATAATTGAAGTAATTGAAAGGAATTATTGTGACTGGTGGACGAATACTATATGGCCACTGGAAAGGCTAGGCGACCTCTTTTCAGCAATAAGAGACCAGACTTGCACTGCATAAATCTATTAGACAAAACCAATATACATGTGTAACTACTCTTCTGCTGCAACACGCAGATTATTACAGAAACCATTTAAGCAGTGTCCAGGTAGGCATGATGGTATCCATGCATGCGTTCCTAAAATAGGTCAGTCCATTCTTAAACATTCCTGTCTGCTGTGAATGAATTAGCTGGCCAGTCCGTGTACATACACAATAACAAAACCGCTGTTTTGCTCCCTCCCCGGTCAAACAATTTTACATGAGGGTCCGCTAGACAATCCTTCTTTGCTTTCCACCGTTCATTGCTTCCAGCATTCATAATAATATGCTCATACATTAGTTTTACAAACATTGACAAGTAAAATGATCATTAAAATTATGAATGATACAAACATTGTAACATAATATCCCTTTAATATACAAGCAGTGAAAATAAATAATTTTTTTAAGCATTTATGATTTTTTTTTTCTCTAACCAGCGGCGGCACTCGAGCTTTCCATCCCTTTTGGCCCAATGACATGTCATTGCGAGGCTCGGGAGCCAGTGCACTTTCCTTCCAACAGGGTCAGGAGCTTTGCTCCTTCCCATCCACAAAGAGTTTATCTGCAGGAGCCGTTCAGGTTATTCAGTCTAAATCCTGGTCGATGACACTCCTACAAATAGCCGCTCCCGGGCTTGAACCTTAAAACCAGGCCACGCATTCGGCCGCGAATCTTTCAAGGAAGAAATCTAAGCTGTCAATTTTGTCATTAAAATTCGGCAGACGAAGCCTAAAGGGACGATGAGACCCCCCAGGAGTCGAGTTCTGACCACTCACACCCACTTCCAGTCTCTTTAATTGTAATTCCTTATCAATTTTCATTCTCTCCTTCTCTAATTCAAATTATCTATCTTCTCTCATCTTCTTTTCTAGCAATTCTCGCTCTATCTTCTTTTCTTGCAATTCGAACTCTCTCTGTTTCCACTCGTTTTCTTCTTTCATCTTCTTTTCTTGTAACTATTTATCTTCTTTCGTCTTCTTTTCTTGTACCTCTTTATCTTCTTTCATCTTCTTTTTTTTTGTAATTCGAACTCTTTCCTTTTTATCTCTAGCTGTTCAGCTAGAGTATCTCTTAAGGCATTCTGATTCTCGACTGAATAAAATTCAACCTTGGCATATTCACTTAGTTCTGTGCCAGTGTACCCACATTCTTTCCCAATCTGAATGAAAGCCTGTAGGTCCATGGTGTACACTCAGAATACTCACTATTATCTCTTGCTATAAATCTTTACAATGCAACTACTCAATCGTATATATTTCACTTATATCACGAGATACATCTCTGCTTACCAAAATATGCAGTAATAACAGTAAATATTGATATCACTACTCCACTATACGCATATATATATATATATATATATATATATATATATATATATTATATATATATATATATATATATATATATATATATATATATATATATACCAGTACTTTGCAAAAAAAATGGCAGTCATATTGCTCAGCTAAATAAGCTGAAATATAATTATATATGCATGTTCTGCCCCAAATTTGCACTCCACTTAAGTGAGCAAACACTACCAAAAGTAAAAAAAAAATTAGCGTAGAGTAACGTCCCTTGATATAAGAGCAGACAACAATTTCTAATGCTAGTGGCAGAAAATGGATACAAAGTCAAAGTGTATGTTAATTTCACAGCTTTGGAATGAAGGAAATCAAACATGTTCCAACATTTCTAAAACCTTGAACATTTCTGAGCGTACTGTCTACAGAGTTGTGAGTAAATTAAAAGCAGGTAATGGAATCGAGCGAAAAGAAGGTAGTGGGAGGCCAAGAATTTTGGTCACAAAGGACCATCGGTGTCTCGCCCAAATCGTTCGGGCTGGGAAAATGAAGAGTGTAGAAAACATACGGCAGCGCATGATCGAGTTGGGAAGACCAGAGGTATTTAATGCTATTGTCAACCGGGAGCTACACAGGATGAATTACACAAAAAAGCGGGTAATTTTGTCACCATTGCTCACAGAGACTCACAAACAGATGCGCTTGAAATGGTGCCACGAACACCAAAATTTGTCATGGGACAATGTGATTTTTTCAGATGAATGTTCTCTTTGGTCTTATCCTGCTCAAATAAATATTTGGACGAAAGGCTCTGTAACGCCTGTGTACCAGCGACCGAAACATACCTAGAAATTCCATCTTTGGGGAGGGGTGTCAGCAAGAGGTGCCACCCCACTGTGTGTTTTCACAGGAATTCTCACGAAAGAAAGGTACATCGACATACTAGAGGGACACCTTCTGCCATTTATGCAGGTCATATACCCCGATGGGTGCACATTTTAACATGACAATGACCCAAATCATACAGCTCATACCCCCAAAGCATGGCTGCAAGAGAAGAATGTGATAGTGCTGAAGTGGCCCAGCAATAGTCCCGATCAAAACCCAATTGAAAACGTTTGGACACTACTCAAGAATCATTTTAAAAAGAGTGGACTCAGAGACGTTGAACAATTGAAGAAGGTAGCTGAAAAATACTGGGACAGTCTGACTCTCAATTACCTACAAACATTTGTGGGAAGTATGCCTCGCCGCATCCAGGTCTGCCTTGCTGGAGAAGGCAACATTATATTGTACTGAAACCCCTGTTAATAGATAGGGGAGATACCAATCTTCCTCTGGACATACAGTTTTTATTATTATTTGCTTCTATGAGTGTGCTGTGTTGCGAAAATATGACTGCCATTTTTTTTTGCAAAGTACTGTATATATATATATATATATATATATATATATTTATACTATATTATATATATTATATATTATAATATTATATCACCTCACCTTCACTGTATACACATCATCCACCTTTACCTCTTATAGTATAAATCTAGTTTTACTTTGCCACTTGGCTACTTTGTCATCACTCTGAAAATTTGGTCTTTCTGACCAATTAGTCTCTATGATACACTCAAACAAACTTACAATAGTCGACAGTTGTATAATAACAACCGATGAAACTTTCTGGTGCTCTAAAACCACTATGCCAACTTGACAATAAATCAGCTTTTACTTCAAAGTCTGTTACTGGCACCCACACTGGTGCTATACTCAGATAATACTTCACTTACTACTAGTCTAAATAATCTCTGTTATGCAAGTGCTTCCTATGGCAAAATGAGCACTACACAGACGAAAGAAACACACACACCACACTACGAGAACAAAATTCTATTCACGAGGAATAAGATGATAGACCAAGTAGAGAAGAGGTAGATTAATATATACAATGCGTGACAAATTGCGCACGAACGAGGAACAAGGGATACCGAGAAAAAATTTAACGTTATTTACAAGATAGAAAGATAACACAAGAGAACACACCATTTAAACACAACACAAGAATACAGAATGTACACGACAATGTAAATACACACTACACAAATATGCGTAACACCAACAGGGCTTGGAATGTTAAGTAGGGCTGTCGCAGGAAAACCCTCTGCCTTACTCCACCACAAAAACATACACAGCGACACCCTAAAAAGAATCGGTCTATATTTCAATCTTTTCCCAACAAAGTAGGCCAAGAATGGATTAAACTCACCATCCCCCTTCCTCCCTTGAAGACACGAATATAATATTAAACAATAGACTAAACAAAAACTCAGTCAAACAATGAAGTGCTAAAAAGCTATCTCTTACACTAAGCGTTAGCAAAAAACACTCCAGTCACAATGAACTAAATAAAATATAAGTAAAATAATTCTATAACATATCAAGATATATAGTACAAATACTTCCAAATACTAAGAAAAACAGAGAAAGATCAGTTCTAACTTAAACTATCCCCATATATACATACAGACTAAGTCTACCCAGACATAAGTAGAGAAAAGGAACGGAACAAAAGGAAAGAAAAAACAACAACAAAATAAGAAGCAAGCTCCAAGAAGCAAATAAACAGACAGAACTATCCTTTTTCACAATATCAGACTATACGATAAATAGGATCAGATTGAAAGACAAAAAAGAAAATTTATAATTTAGAGAAAAAATAAGAAATATCAATATAGGATATCATACAACAAATACAAACAAAAACTTAACTTGAAGGTCCAACGGCGCCTGAGCAAGACGCTTCCACAGCACTGGAGATGAATGATGAAAACAGCACAAACGTCACTCACACTTGTACATCCAATCGAAAAAATATAAAACCAGTAAATCAGGCTTCTCTGGAAATCTGTGTGCCAGTTACTAACAACAGAGTTCTTTGCTTACTTACTTACTTAGTCGTTCCCCTTCTACCGTGAGGTGTAGAGGTAGAGTTCTTTGCACGGTATGGTATCCTCTATCACGACGACTACACTGTTCTACACGGTGCTAACACAGCACTGTCCACAATAGCAGCACAACTGTATATTATCACGAAAGTTCTGCTACACAGCCAGTATCACCAGTCTATACGTCGGATAAATACATGTATGTCCATTGGCACTATGATATGTATGACACATGAAAAGTTTCCTTCACAGTTCGACACACCAGGGATCAGCACAGTGTACTACAGGAATCACAGCAATCTTCAGGAGACTGGAAGACTTCAAGGTTCAGTACTTCTGACACGCTCAGGTCAGCCGGCTTTACTGATCATAGGTATTCACCCACAGAAAGGTCACGTCAGAGGCGTTGGAGGGCACCTAGCTGAATAGGCCCATCGGTGAAGTATGGTTACAACAAACAAGATGTCAACCAGATATCCAGAGATACCTATCACCCTATTAACCTCTTAACATCAACCACTTCCTATCAACAATCTCCTTCCACCCTATACCGAGCTTGACCGACCTATCTCCTTATGACACCCAATTGCCGTCTGGGTCACAATCTAAATTAGATTATTATCGGACCCTCAAACTCCTGTGCTCCACTTGGATCAATACCAACAACTGCAATACCAAATTTAAACCACACTCGCTGTGAAAATATTCCTGAACTGCTACTGTAGCACACTAATATAATTGCAACACACTGACACACACACTGTCCAACAATCTCTAATATCTGACAAATACCACTGTTGACTACCTAGGTCACTGCGGTGCTTTTATCGAGGCCACTCGACCGTTAAAACGTTCACGATAACTGACTAAACCAACACCACTGACTTGACACTGAACAACCAAAAATAACTAGCTATGTGTGCCTATTACGTCAGAAGGCGTCAAACACACTGCGACTAAAGCCTTATATACACCCTTGTGTGCATAATTATCTCTGGCCTGTATATAGGAAATGTAGGCACTACGGCCTTGCTGCCAAATATTATATCAAACTGTTAAACTCTGGCCCCACGGCCTATAGGATTTCACGAGAAGGAAAAAAAATTGGACGAGTCCTCAGATGTCAGATAAGCTACTTATGCTATGAACTTCACTATTTACTAACACTTTCAAAACTTGGCTCGTACCACTTAGAGGACGACCACAGCATACAGTTTGCTGACAATAATCAACTATAACACTTTTAATAGGTACTTTCCCTTTTATCAATGCACTGCACACAATGGAGCCCCCACACGGCTCACAAAATGAATGAAATATATACTGGACGAAACATGCCAATACAGCTTGCACTACTAGATTAGCAACTTAATAAATAGGGTATCATACCCACTGGTATGGCCATCCTAAATGGAACATCACTATGACTTTCGCTCACCGGCGAAAGTTATGTACTAGTATTAGGCAAAAAAAAAAACTAGATCACAACTGACTTAACATCACCGATCTACAAAAATGCCGCTAGAGAAATATACATTAACATTCTAGCAAAATTCAGTACATCAAAGATCACATGAAGGAGAAAAGGCAAGCACTGAATCAGAAACCACAAATGGCAAACGCTCTTCAGCAAAAACGCTGACAGGGAACAAAAACCGACCTATCCCGGTCGATGGCCAGAAAATCACTAAACTTTTTGCGCCAGAATTTGTGCCCACTTCCTTTACAGTCAAATGATCAAACGGGTTTATTATTATCTCAGTGTCGCACCTCACAGCGTGACCAACTTAATATTTTGTCGAACATTTTATACTATTACATATATATTATATATATTTTATTATATATATATTTTATTTATATATTATATATATATATTATATTACTTATATATATTTATATATATATATATATATATCGAGCTTTCAGTTCAGGACCAATAACGTGGGCAGTCATCCTTAGAGAGACTTTATTTTTTCCTTCTCTCTCTCTCCTGGTACTGATGAGTATGGGTTTGTCCACTAAGGAAATATTCCCCCGCATTCTGGCTTCTAGGGATATATTCAATTGGAGAAGGAATATGGCTGGATTAAGACGGAATCACTTCAACAATTTTGCGTTACAATGACGAGTTGAAGCGCAGAAACAACGAGTTGCTGGTTGTCACACTGAACCACGAATGTCTTACCATTAAAGATAAATGTGGAATGGTTTTATGGCCCTCACACAAACGACCAAACTTTCTCTACAATACAGTTGAGTTAGTTCTTCTCCAGCCTTATTTAAAGTTGCGGCTTTGCATAATGCAAACTGGGAATAAATCTCCTGGGCTGTGCCTGGAGGGACCTTTGCAATAAAGAGTTGCATCTTATTCTATTATTGCTCGCATCTGTCCTAACCGCAAATTTCTTAGATTGATGTCTGGCCAGTTCTCAGAATTTGGCCTATCTTGTGAGTTTCTGTTTAAGTCCTTGCATTTGCTTTCTCACAATCTGCTGTCCCCTCAACTCTGTCGGGTTTACCTTTCTTAGTTAAGTCTGTCAATATAGCACTCAATGTGTTTTAAACTCATGGATATAATTGTGGTAAAAACCCGTGGTATTATTTTTTTCCTGATAAACTGTATGAGA
>JAMPIV010016869.1:0-87879 GCA_024509875.1 Oreohelix idahoensis
ACCCACCACAGGTAAATTATACAACAAATCGCTAGTTAATGGTTTATTGTGTGTTGTAATAAATGTACTTGGCAAAAAGATATTTGTTGCACCTGGCTTACACAGCAGAGCAGTGACTGTGGGCTGACCGCTCTCTGTTGTAACTAGGCCACTCGATACGTTCATTGACGAGGGGGTGCGTGAGGGCTGACCCGTTGACCTAGTTACATGACTGCCTGACGGAATAGTGATCTGGGGCTGACTATTCGTTCTGCTATGATCATTTAGGCTCGACGCAGGTGAAACCGCGTCGCCTAAAAAACATCCCACCCCAGTAGGGGGGGGGGGGGAGTTGTCTGCTTAGAGGAAACTGTGCTCATGTTAGAGTGTGTAGGAACCAAAACATCAATGTAATACTATTTACACTAAAGAAAAAAAAACACCAACTCTTAAAATATAAGGCACACATTCTAAACTATAGTTGTTTTTACGTTTTACTTTTAAGGTTACAATGCAATTGGCGAGTTTCTGTAGGGCCAACTTGAAAAGGAGCATCTTCCCACGCACTGGTGTTGTTGTGTCCGTCTCGTCAGTAAGCTCACAGGGGGTGATGACATCGGGGTGTATCTTGGGCGTGCCCACACTTGCACCATCCGTCATCTGACCTCTGGAACTAACAACTCGTACTTGCGCGGCGCTGGACATCATTAATTCACACTGGGCCCCAGTGCAGGGAAGAAATACTTGTAAGCACACACTCATTGACTTACGTCTTCGAAAGCTTGTCCATCTATATACAAGCTTGCCTCTGACAACATGGCTTCCATGTCATCTACCTCTGTTGCTGCTGCCCAATTTAATGAAACCTGTGTGTTCACTGGTGTTGGCGCCTCTGGAACCTCGGGTGTTGTTGGCGACCCTCTTATAGGACTATTCGGCGTAGACACTGCTCTCTCGTCGACTACAGGTGTCGACGAAATCCACCTTGGGGAGGGCTCTGGTGTAGGTGCCCTTGGCGATGGTGGTAGTTCCCTTCTACTGGGGGAACGCTTACATGGCGACTTGCTTTCGCTTCTTTTTACTTCTTTGACCTTGCTCGGTCCCGTTGCCTGGAGCGATAACCTCTTCCTATTCTTGTTTTCTTTCCTCGAGAGGAAAATTCTAAAGTCCTCCCCATCAACTCCGGCTTGAGGGCTATCTGGGGCAGGGAGCTCATTTGCCCTGCTCTGTTCCGCCGGCGTTCTCTCTCGGCGACTGCCTCTTCCTCTCTTGTCTCTCTCGTTTGTTTGGTCCGGGGGGGTGGCGCCCGCTTGCTGGGGCACTGGCTTACCCAGTGCGTGTCTAGCCCGCATATCGCGCATTGGACTCTCCGTCCGGGTAGGGCCACCGATACCCTCAAGATTTTGTCTTCCGCCGCTTTCAAGTGGACAAAATGCGGAATTAGGTGTTTAGAAGGCCTGTATAGAAAGTTCCATTTATCAGAGGCTGTTTTTATCCGGAAGACCTCCGCATCTTTGTCACCCGATATCTCGGCCGCAATTCTCTGCGCTGCCTCAGGTTTTATCGTAGGGGGCATCCAGTGAAGTACACCTTTAGACCTTTCCTTGTCCAAATGTTCTATATATATGGACATTTGCGGATTGGTCCATTCAAACTTTTTGCCATGTAGGCCCTGGTAATATTTCATCTGTGCGGCCGCCGTCAGCGTAGCATACCATTTGAAGGGTCCGGCAAATCTGTAAAGTGTGGCAATGCCACTCAACCCAACTCCTGCTGGCCCAGCCAGAATACTCGATATGAGAGAGTATGATGCTCTATTGGCCTGCGGCCCAGTAATAGTAATCACCAAGGTACCCTGCCTGTGCAGACTACCACCTTCCAAATCTTTTTCAATATCAATAAGAATAGTTGGCACAATAGGTGCAGACATTCTTGTATATTATCTTCCTCTTGGCCCTGAAACCAACTGGAAATGTAAAACAAAGTCACAAAGGCTAGCTTAAGCCAAAGCCTAAGCTAACACCACCAAAAGTCCAGAAAAAAACTTTTTTTTTTTTTTTTTTTAAATACCTTTATTAAGGTCAGTATAAACAATATTATTTACATAAATTTTTACAAATATCACATCAATAATGAACCAAACATTACACACTAACCAAACAAAAACAAAAAAAAACAAACCAAAACAAAAAAAAAAACAAAAAAAAAAAAAAAAAAAAAAAAAACAAAATAAATAAAACCCCCCCCCCCCCCCCCCCCCCCCCTCAATATATTACAAGTCAATAACAATTGAACATCAATGATGAAATGATTAATGGTACATCTACAAAAGGGGTGTTGACCCCCTACCATGAAATGATTAATGAGGACAAGGAGTATCTACATGACATATGTTTATAGTATGTACAAACAAAGCTACCTGCTTTGTGTGGTGACCAAAAGGTCAAGTAATTTATTATTCAAACAAAAAAACAACAACAACAACAACAACAACAACAACAACAAAATTAAATTTAAATTTGTTCCATTATGTCGTGTGTTATTTGTTCATATATTTGTGAAAAAATTCTACTGTCATAGTGTATGCCGTCATGTACTGCCCTATTCCTACATGTCCACACTAAATATCTAAAATTCGCTAATAGAGTTAACAATTTAAGTTCTGTCTGTCTCTGTAATGTCGGTAAAGTATTCAACATGACCACTTGGTACATGTTGAATGATTGCGGTGTTTTGGAAGCTATCAGTGTTCTTAGTTTGTTTATTGTAGGGACCACTGTCCTACAAGTATAAAACAAGTGGTCCTCTGTTTCTATTGTGTTGTTACTGCACAGTTTACACCTTGGTGGCGCTTTGCCTGCCTTCATTGCTGAATGCTTACCCATGATAGGTGTTAAACCATACAGTAACCTAAATGTAACTTGTTTGGCTTGTGGCTTGATGTCTATTGCATGAATGTTTGAGAAGCTTTGTGTGTAGTCTGTTATGAAAAGATTGTACCCTCGTTTAATCCGTGTACCTAAATAGGGTTCTTGTGCTGCAACTAGTAATTTATATATGAGTTTGGTGTCTTGTTTCACTAATTGTTCGTTTCCTTTTAGATTTTCTATGCATATCCTATAAAAAGGTGGTGGGGTGTCAAAGGAATGTGGTTGGTTGTTTTCTAGTTTGTGTAACTTAATTAGCCTAAGTCCGATGTAGTAGTGTGCTAAGGGGAACAAACTTGGGTTCTTAATTATCTCTCCTATATATTTAATCCTTAGGGCCTTAATTTTAGTGGTGATGTCTTGTAAAGCTATCCCCCCTTTATGTTTGGGCTGTATTAGGGTTAAGTGTTTAATGCTTTTAAAAGTGCCCTTTAAAATGAAATTCCTAATTAGTACATTTATTTTAGTTACCACTGACTTTGGTATGATTTGAATATTAGCTGCATATATAATTTTAGGCATAATGAAACAGTTCACTATGATACTTCTCCCAAAAAATAGTAGCTGTCTTATATTTATATTTCTCTAACATGCTTTGAATTTTATCTACTAACTTTACCCATGTCTCTGTATTAGGGTCGTGGGGGTTGCAAGAATAATTTATCCCATAAATTTTGATTCTGTTAACTTGCGTTAACTGAAAGGGGAAATCTGTCTTATTAGCCCATTTACCTAATCCCATTAAACTAGATTTTTGAATATTTAGTTTGGATTCGTTAGCGTATCCAAACTCTGTAAAGGTTTCTAATATCTTTCTTATGGAATCTACAGTTGCTGGAAGGAATAAAGTATCATCAGCGTACGCTAATGATTTTCTTTCCCCCTGCCCGGGTACAAAAGTCCCCGTGATGTTTACATCTTGTCTTATTCTTTCCAGCACTGGTTCTAGTGTTAAAACGTATAACAGAGGAGACAAAGGACAGCCTTGCCTCACTGATCGTGTCAGCCTAACTGGGTCACTTAAACTATGATTAATTAGTATTCTACTGTGGGGTTTTTATATAAGATTCCTATCCATGTTCTAAAATAAGTTCCTATATTGTTTGCTTGTAAAGTTTTGTGTAGGAAAGAATGTGATACCCTGTCAAAGGCTTTTTCCTGATCTAGTGATAGTATTGCACTTTGACACTGTCTATCATGCGTGTATGTAATGAAATCCCTTATGAAGTGTGTATGTCTACAAATGTTCCTACCATGTACACTACATTGTTGGTCAGGATGTACCAAATTTTTCATGAATAATTTAAGCTTCAGAGTGAGAGCCTTGGCCAAAATTTTGTAATCAGTATTTAAAAGCGAAATAGGCCTGTAATTTTTGATTGACTTTCTGTCAGCATTATCTTTAGGTATTAATGTGATAAAGGATTCATTTAAACTATTTGGAAGCTCTCCTTTCTGGAAGGCTTCCTCAAACACTTTAATTAAAAGGGGGCCTAAAAGTGGAAAAAAAGAAGAAGTAAAATTCTGCCGTTAACCCATCTGGGCCGGGTGATTTATTTTTCTGGAAAGTACTAATTGCTTCCCTTAAGTTTTCTAAAGTTAAAGTTTCGTCTAATTTCTTGCTCTCATCATCACTTAAACGTTTTGTGTAATGTAGAAATTTATCCTGTGTGTTTACATTAGTTGGTTCTTTAGTGTATAAATGTGTGTAGTATTCAAAAAAAGCATGTCTAATATTAATGTCTTCTGTCTGTTGTTTCCCATTCATATCAACTATTTCGTGGATTTGTCTACTGTGTTGTACATTTTGTTCAATCGCTAAATATTGTCTACTGGGTGTTTCTTGTGTAATAGTATTTAATTTTGACCTGAGAAGAGCTCCTTGGTATGTGTGTTGTTTGTACAGGTCTAACTGCTCTTCTAAAGAATGAATGTGTGGGTTAGATTTGTCTATCTGCTTTGTTAAATTTATTGCGTCTTCTAATATATTTTGTTCCCTCTTAAAGCCCTGTGTATTGTTGTTGCTAAAATCTGTGTTCTATCCCTTATTGTGTTTTTTAACAGGTCCCAATATTCTGCAATGTTGTTATTGGGGATATCCTGTGTGTAACCCTGAATGAGTTTTGTTATTGTGTCTGTGAAGAAAGTGTTTGTTAGCAAATTATTGTTGAATTTCCAATGTGGGGATCTCTTTAATTTTGTATATGTGTGTCCCGTACTTAATATTGTGTATACTGCTTCGTGATCTGTGAATTTAAGCGTGTTTTTTATGTGGTGAGTTTTGTGTATATTGTAACTGTTTGTTGCGTATATTCTGTCCAGTCTTGAGGCCTGTCTAAGATATGGATTTCTTATGTCGTGAAATGTGAAGGCTTGTGTGTTCGGTTGTAGTTTTCTGTACACGTCTACTAGGTCATGTTTGTCAAGAATGGGTTGTAAGTGTCGTATTGATTGGGGTATTTGAATTTTCTTTATCTGGGATACGGGGCCCAAGGAACTACTGTCTAGACTAGCTAAAACACAGTTAAAATCTCCCCCTAACACTATTCTAGTTCCTTTGTAGTGCCTATCTATGGTGTCAAACAGTCCGTCGTAAAATTTGGGTTGGTCAGTGTATACTGCGGGTGCGTATATATTAATGAGTGTGTGTGTGTCGTGTTTATTGTGTTTGTTTTGTATTTGAGTTATGACAATTCTGCCACCATTGTCCGTTCTATAGTGTACTGCTTCCCAATCTTCGTTAATTTGCAGAATGGCTACACCACTACCATGACTGGTGCCTAAGGCGAACCAGCCATGTTTAAGTCCTAATCTAGTTACTATTCGGTCGGCATGATACCTAGAATTAATCCCCGTTTGTTGCAAGAACAAAAAGTCGGGCTTCTCTTTTTTAATCAGTTTGATAACGTGCTCCAGTTTATTCCTCAAGCCGTTGACATTGAGGGATATAACAACTAGGCTGCTTGACAGAGTGGTATCTGAGGGTTGGCCACTTGTCACAAACTGTCTACATGGCAAAGTGGCAGAGTGGCCACTTGCCATATCTAAACTATTCGACAAAACGGGGACTGATTGCGGACCGTTTGTCTCTTTTGAATTACACGGCAGGATAGTGGCCTGGTCCTGGCTACCCACCACAGGTAAATTATACAACAAATCGCTAGTTAATGGTTTATTGTGTGTTGTAATAAATGTACTTGGCAAAAAAGATATTTGTTGCACCTGGCTTACACAGCAGAGCAGTGACTGTGGGCTGACCGCTCTCTGTTGTAACTAGGCCACTCGATACGTTCATAGACGAGGGGGTGCGTGAGGGCTGACCCGTTGACCTAGTTACATGACTGCCTGACGGAATAGTGATCTGGGGCTGACTATTCGTTCTGCTGTGATCATTTAGGCTCGACGCAGGTGAAACCGCGTCGCCTAAAAAACATCCCACCCCAGTAGGGGGGGGGGGGGGGGGGGTTGTCTGCTTAGAGGAAACTGTGCTCATGTTAGAGTGTGTAGGAACCAAAACATCAATGTAATACTATTTACACTAAAGAAAAAAAACACCAACTCTTAAAATATAAGGCACACATTCTAAACTATAGTTGTTTTTACGTTTTACTTTTAAGGTTACAATGCAATTGGCGAGTTTCTGTAGGGCCAACTTGAAAAGGAGCATCTTCCCACGCACTGGTGTTGTTGTGTCCGTCTCGTCAGTAAGCTCACAGGGGGTGATGACATCGGGGTGTATCTTGGGCGTGCCCACACTTGCACCATCCGTCATCTGACCTCTGGAACTAACAACTCGTACTTGCGCGGCGCTGGACATCATTAATTCACACTGGGCCCCAGTGCAGGGAAGAAATACTTGTAAGCACACACTCATTGACTTACGTCTTCGAAAGCTTGTCCATCTATATACAAGCTTGCCTCTGACAACATGGCTTCCATGTCATCTACCTCTGTTGCTGCTGCCCAATTTAATGAAACCTGTGTGTTCACTGGTGTTGGCGCCTCTGGAACCTCGGGTGTTGTTGGCGACCCTCTTATAGGACTATTCGGCGTAGACACTGCTCTCTCGTCGACTACAGGTGTCGACGAAATCCACCTTGGGGAGGGCTCTGGTGTAGGTGCCCTTGGCGATGGTGGTAGTTCCCTTCTACTGGGGGAACGCTTACATGGCGACTTGCTTTCGCTTCTTTTTACTTCTTTGACCTTGCTCGGTCCCGTTGCCTGGAGCGATAACCTCTTCCTATTCTTGTTTTCTTTCCTCGAGAGGAAAATTCTAAAGTCCTCCCCATCAACTCCGGCTTGAGGGCTATCTGGGGCAGGGAGCTCATTTGCCCTGCTCTGTTCCGCCGGCGTTCTCTCGGCGACTGCCTCTTCCTCTCTTGTCTCTCTCGTTTGTTTGGTCCGGGGGGGTGGCGCCCGCTTGCTGGGGCACTGGCTTACCCAGTGCGTGTCTAGCCCGCATATCGCGCATTGGACTCTCCGTCCGGGTAGGGCCACCGATACCCTCAAGATTTTGTCTTCCGCCGCTTTCAAGTGGACAAAATGCGGAATTAGGTGTTTAGAAGGCCTGTATAGAAAGTTCCATTTATCAGAGGCTGTTTTTATCCGGAAGACCTCCGCATCTTTGTCACCCGATATCTCGGCCGCAATTCTCTGCGCTGCCTCAGGTTTTATCGTAGGGGGCATCCAGTGAAGTACACCTTTAGACCTTTCCTTGTCCAAATGTTCTATATATATGGACATTTGCGGATTGGTCCATTCAAACTTTTTGCCATGTAGGCCCTGGTAATATTTCATCTGTGCGGCCGCCGTCAGCGTAGCATACCATTTGAAGGGTCCGGCAAATCTGTAAAGTGTGGCAATGCCACTCAACCCAACTCCTGCTGGCCCAGCCAGAATACTCGATATGAGAGAGTATGATGCTCTATTGGCCTGCGGCCCAGTAATAGTAATCACCAAGGTACCCTGCCTGTGCAGACTACCACCTTCCAAATCTTTTTCAATATCAATAAGAATAGTTGGCACAATAGGTGCAGACATTCTTGTATATTATCTTCCTCTTGGCCCTGAAACCAACTGGAAATGTAAAACAAAGTCACAAAGGCTAGCTTAAGCCAAAGCCTAAGCTAAACCACAAATGTCCAGAAAAAACTTTTTTTTTTTTTTAAATACCTTTATTCAGGTCAGTATAAACAATATTATTTACATAAATTTTTACAAATATCACATCAATAATGAACAACCCCCCCCCCCCCCCCCCAAAAACCCAAAAAAAATAAAAACAAAAAAAAAAAGAAAAAAAAAAAAAATTGAAACCCCCCCCCCCCCCCCCCCCCCCCCCCCTCCCCCCCCCCCCCCCCCAATATATTACAAGTCAATAAAATTGAAAAACAATTGAACATCAATGATGAAATGATTAATGGTACATCTACAAAAGGGGTGGTGACCCCCTACCATGAAATGATTAATGAGGACAAGGAGTATTTACATGACATGTTTATACTATGTACAAACAAAGCTACCTGCTTTGTGTGGTGACCAAAAGGTCAAGTAATCTTTTATTTAAACAAACCAAAAAAAACAAAAAATTTTAAATTTAAATTTGTTCCATTATGTCGTGTGTTATTTGTTCATATATTTGTGAAAAAATTCTACTGTCATAATGTATGCCGTCATGTACTGCCCTATTCCTACATGTCCACACTAAATATCTAAAATTCGCTAATAGAGTTAACAATTTAAGTTCTGTCTGTCTCTGTAATGTCGGTAAAGTATTCAACATGACCACTTGGTACATGTTGAATGATTGCGGTGTTTTGGAAGCTATCAGTGTTCTTAGTTTGTTTATTGTAGGGACCACTGTCCTACAAGTATAAAACAAGTGGTCCTCTGTTTCTATTGTGTTGTTACTGCACAGTTTACACCTTGGTGGCGCTTTGCCTGCCTTCATTGCTGAATGCTTACCCATGATAGGTGTTAAACCATACAGTAACCTAAATGTAACTTGTTTGGCTTGTGGCTTGATGTCTATTGCATGAATGTTTGAGAAGCTTTGTGTGTAGTCTGTTATGAAAAGATTGTACCCTCGTTTAATCCGTGTACCTAAATAGGGTTCTTGTGCTGCAACTAGTAATTTATATATGAGTTTGGTGTCTTGTTTCACTAATTGTTCGTTTCCTTTTAGATTTTCTATGCATATCCTATAAAAAGGTGGTGGGGTGTCAAAGGAATGTGGTTGGTTATTTTCTAGTTTGTGTAACTTAATTAGCCTAAGTCCGATGTAGTAGTGTGCTAAGGGGAACAAACTTGGGTTCTTAATTATCTCTCCTATATATTTAATCCTTAGGGCCTTAATTTTAGTGGTGATGTCTTGTAAAGCTATCCCCCCTTTATGTTTGGGCTGTATTAGGGTTAAGTGTTTAATGCTTTTAAAAGTGCCCTTTAAAATGAAATTCCTAATTAGTACATTTATTTTAGTTACCACTGACTTTGGTATGATTTGAATATTAGCTGCATATATAATTTTAGGCATAATGAAACAGTTCACTATGATACTTCTCCCAAAAATAGTAGCTGTCTTATATTTATATTTCTCTAACATGCTTTGAATTTTATCTACTAACTTTACCCATGTCTCTGTATTAGGGTCGTGGGGGTTGCAAGAATAATTTATCCCATAAATTTTGATTCTGTTAACTTGCGTTAACTGAAAGGGGAAATCTGTCTTATTAGCCCATTTACCTAATCCCATTAAACTAGATTTTTGAATATTTAGTTTGGATTCGTTAGCGTATCCAAACTCTGTAAAGGTTTCTAATATCTTTCTTATGGAATCTACAGTTGCTGGAAGGAATAAAGTATCATCAGCGTACGCTAATGATTTTCTTTCCCCCTGCCCGGGTACAAAAGTCCCCGTGATGTTTACATCTTGTCTTATTCTTTCCAGCACTGGTTCTAGTGTTAAAACGTATAACAGAGGAGACAAAGGACAGCCTTGCCTCACTGATCGTGTCAGCCTAACTGGGTCACTTAAACTATGATTAATTAGTATTTTACTGTGGGGTTTTTTATATAAGATTCCTATCCATGTTCTAAAATAAGTTCCTATATTGTTTGCTTGTAAAGTTTTGTGTAGGAAAGAATGTGATACCCTGTCAAAGGCTTTTTCCTGATCTAGTGATAGTATTGCACTTTGACACTGTCTATCATGCGTGTATGTAATGAAATCCCTTATGAAGTGTGTATGTCTACAAATGTTCCTACCATGTACACTACATTGTTGGTCAGGATGTACCAAATTTTTCATGAATAATTTAAGCTTCAGAGTGAGAGCCTTGGCCAAAATTTTGTAATCAGTATTTAAAAGCGAAATAGGCCTGTAATTTTTGATTGACTTTCTGTCAGCATTATCTTTAGGTATTAATGTGATAAAGGATTCATTTAAACTATTTGGAAGCTCTCCTTTCTGGAAGGCTTCCTCAAACACTTTAATTAAAAGGGGGCCTAAAAGTGAAAAAAAAGAAGAAGTAAAATTCTGCCGTTAACCCATCTGGGCCGGGTGATTTATTTTTCTGGAAAGTACTAATTGCTTCCCTTAAGTTTTCTAAAGTTAAAGTTTCGTCTAATTTCTTGCTCTCATCATCACTTAAACGTTTTGTGTAATGTAGAAATTTATCCTGTGTGTTTACATTAGTTGGTTCTTTAGTGTATAAATGTGTGTAGTATTCAAAAAAAGCATGTCTAATATTAATGTCTTCTGTCTGTTGTTTCCCATTCATATCAACTATTTCGTGGATTTGTCTACTGTGTTGTACATTTTGTTCAATCGCTAAATATTGTCTACTGGGTGTTTCTTGTGTAATAGTATTTAATTTTGACCTGAGAAGAGCTCCTTGGTATGTGTGTTGTTTGTACAGGTCTAACTGCTCTTCTAAAGAATGAATGTGTGGGTTAGATTTGTCTATCTGCTTTGTTAAATTTATTGCGTCTTCTAATATATTTTGTTCCCTCTTAAAAGCCCTGTGTATTGTTGTTGCTAAAATCTGTGTTCTATCCCTTATTGTGTTTTTTAACAGGTCCCAATATTCTGCAATGTTGTTATTGGGGATATCCTGTGTGTAACCCTGAATGAGTTTTGTTATTGTGTCTGTGAAGAAAGTGTTTGTTAGCAAATTATTGTTGAATTTCCAATGTGGGGATCTCTTTAATTTTGTATATGTGTGTCCCGTACTTAATATTGTGTATACTGCTTCGTGATCTGTGAATTTAAGCGTGTTTTTTTATGTGGTGAGTTTTGTGTATATTGTAACTGTTTGTTGCGTATATTCTGTCCAGTCTTGAGGCCTGTCTAAGATATGGATTTCTTATGTCGTGAAATGTGAAGGCTTGTGTGTTCGGTTGTAGTTTTCTGTACACGTCTACTAGGTCATGTTTGTCAAGAATGGTTGTAAGTGTCGTATTGATTGGGGTATTTGAATTTTCTTTATCTGGGATACGGGGCCCAAGGAACTACTGTCTAGACTAGCTAAAACACAGTTAAAATCTCCCCCTAACACTATTCTAGTTCCTTTGTAGTGCCTATCTATGGTGTCAAACAGTCCGTCGTAAAATTTGGGTTGGTCAGTGTATACTGCGGGTGCGTATATATTAATGAGTGTGTGTGTGTCGTGTTTATTGTGTTTGTTTTGTATTTGAGTTATGACAATTCTGCCACCATTGTCCGTTCTATAGTGTACTGCTTCCCAATCTTCGTTAATTTGCAGAATGGCTACACCACTACCATGACTGGTGCCTAAGGCGAACCAGCCATGTTTAAGTCCTAATCTAGTTACTATTCGGTCGGCATGATACCTAGAATTAATCCCCGTTTGTTGCAAGAACAAAAAGTCGGGCTTCTCTTTTTTAATCAGTTTGATAACGTGCTCCAGTTTATTCCTCAAGCCGTTGACATTGAGGGATATAACAACTAGGCTGCTTGACAGAGTGGTATCTGAGGGTTGGCCACTTGTCACAAACTGTCTACATGGCAAAGTGGCAGAGTGGCCACTTGCCATATCTAAACTATTCGACAAAACGGGGACTGATTGCGGACCGTTTGTCTCTTTTGAATTACACGGCAGGATAGTGGCCTGGTCCTGGCTACCCACCACAGGTAAATTATACAACAAATCGCTAGTTAATGGTTTATTGTGTGTTGTAATAAATGTACTTGGCAAAAAGATATTTGTTGCACCTGGCTTACACAGCAGAGCAGTGACTGTGGGCTGACCGCTCTCTGTTGTAACTAGGCCACTCGATACGTTCATAGACGAGGGGGTGCGTGAGGGCTGACCCGTTGACCTAGTTACATGACTGCCTGACGGAATAGTGATCTGGGGCTGACTATTCGTTCTGCTGTGATCATTTAGGCTCGACGCAGGTGAAACCGCGTCGCCTAAAAAACATCCCACCCCAGTAGGGGGGGGGGGGAGTTGTCTGCTTAGAGGAAACTGTGCTCATGTTAGAGTGTGTAGGAACCAAAACATCAATGTAATACTATTTACACTAAAGAAAAAAAACACCAACTCTTAAAATATAAGGCACACATTCTAAACTATAGTTGTTTTTACGTTTTACTTTTAAGGTTACAATGCAATTGGCGAGTTTCTGTAGGGCCAACTTGAAAAGGAGCATCTTCCCACGCACTGGTGTTGTTGTGTCCGTCTCGTCAGTAAGCTCACAGGGGGTGATGACATCGGGGTGTATCTTGGGCGTGCCCACACTTGCACCATCCGTCATCTGACCTCTGGAACTAACAACTCGTACTTGCGCGGCGCTGGACATCATTAATTCACACTGGGCCCCAGTGCAGGGAAGAAATACTTGTAAGCACACACTCATTGACTTACGTCTTCGAAAGCTTGTCCATCTATATACAAGCTTGCCTCTGACAACATGGCTTCCATGTCATCTACCTCTGTTGCTGCTGCCCAATTTAATGAAACCTGTGTGTTCACTGGTGTTGGCGCCTCTGGAACCTCGGGTGTTGTTGGCGACCCTCTTATAGGACTATTCGGCGTAGACACTGCTCTTTCGTCGACTACAGGTGTCGACGAAATCCACTTCGGGGAGGGCTCTGGTGTAGATACCCTTGGCGATGGTGGTAAATCCCTTCTACTGGGGGAACGCTTACTTGGCGACTTGCTTTCGCTTCTTTTTAATTCTTTGACCTAGCTAGGTCCCGTTGCATGGAGCGATAACCTCTTACTGTTCTGGTTTTCTTTCCTAGAGAGGAAAATGCGAAAGTCCTCCCCATCAACTCCGGCTTGAGGGCTATCTGGGGCAGGGAGCTCATTTGCCCTGCTCTGTTCCGCCGGCGTTCTCTCGGCGACTGCCTCTTCCTCTCTTGTCTCTCTCGTTTGTTTGGTCCGGGGGGGGGTGGCGCCCGCTTGCTGGGGCACTGGCTTACCCAGTGTGTGTCTAGCCCACATATCGCGCATTGGACTCTCCGTCCGGGTAGGGCCACCGATACCCTCAAGATTTTGTCTTCCGCCGCTTTCAAGTGGACAAAATGCGGAATTAGGTGTTTAGAAGGCCTGTATAGAAAGTTCCATTTATCAGAGGCTGTTTTTATCCGGAAGACCTCCGCATCTTTGTCACCCGATATCTCGGCCGCAATTCTCTGCGCTGCCTCAGGTTTTATCGTAGGGGGCATCCAGTGAAGTACACCTTTAGACCTTTCCTTGTCCAAATGTTCTATATATATGGACATTTGCGGATTGGTCCATTCAAACTTTTTGCCATGTAGGCCCTGGTAATATTTCATCTGTGCGGCCGCCGTCAGCGTAGCATACCATTTGAAGGGTCCGGCAAATCTGTAAAGTGTGGCAATGCCACTCAACCCAACTCCTGCTGGCCCAGCCAGAATACTCGATATAAGAGAGAGTATGATGCTCTATTGGCCTGCGGCCCAGTAATAGTAATCACCAAGGTACCCTGCCTGTGCAGACTACCACCTTCCAAATCTTTTTCAATATCAATAAGAATAGTTGGCACAATAGGTGCAGACATTCTTGTATATTATCTTCCTCTTGGCCCTGAAAAACCAACTGGAAATGTAAAACGAAAAAAAGTCACAAAGGCTAGCTTAAGACGATTCTAAGAACATTCGAGATAAAAGTCTTACACAGTCGCGCCTTTTATGGTCATGAAAAGAAGCGTTAAGAAAGGTTTCTAATTACGACAAGTAAGGGACTTGTAAACATTACGACTATAAAATTGCTCATGTGCTTTCAAATGTAAGTATATATTTATACCTCTGCATATATATCTAAGGTTGGGCACCTGTATATGAATTATGTTAAGGTTACAGGTACAGTAATGGAGATAGAACTGACAAGATTAGTCAGAGGGAATAAAGTCATAAATATGTTGAGTTGGAGACACTAGAAAAACAACAAGGAAAATAGACGGAATTAAGTTATGCTCACCGTAGCAGTATCAGAGGAAGATACGTCGAGATTGATAATAAAGAAAGAAAGCACCAACACCTTAAATTGGAAGTGTTGATATAAGTTATTGAGGTGCTTAGACAAATCAGGGGAAGGTTTGAAGCACGGTAGAAATAGGCCAGTTGGAACTGATTTGAATTAGTGAAAGAGGAGAATGTGTATATACATGAGTCAAAGGTTGCGCATAAGGCAATTATGAGCTAACTGTAAGGGAGTTCTATGCTAAATACATTGCTTTGTTGAGGGAATTAAACATGTGTAAATAAACAGTTTTGCTAGATACCACACAAGTTTGGCTCAATCTGTGAGAGTTGTTGTATGTAGGCTGTGTCCAGGTTAAAAACAAAATCCACTATACGAGATCAGTCACTATTAACAACAAAGAAGGAATGTAACGGGTCGCGGGTTGTAAAGAAGGACCATATCTCATCCAGGAATCATCATCTCTGGCGGTGATGGCCAGTACACCAGTTCCCCCATAATAACTTGGAAGATAAATAAAAGAGATTTGTAACTTGATTTATATAACTAGGCCTGCCATCTGCCACCTAGTGTAGTCAAGTACAATATACAGTAATTGTATAGCGCTGTTACAATTACAATCAACAACAGTTAGGAAATGAACATGAAATTACTGCACTTTATTAAGCACACTTTCCATTTTCATATTTCACAGTAAATGGATGTTGCTCAGACTAAATCATTCTAATACCAATATGTCTATTGTGAGATAGTTCTCTTGCATTCAGGAGCAAATCGACTGGCCTGCTCAAACATACAGAAAAACAATCCTCATTCCAAATGTCTTCTTTGCTTCCATGAATTATTGGATTATTCTAACACTCTTACTCGTTAAAAAGCACAAAAGAATAGGTAAACAAGCAAATGTGGAGCTGTACGAGTTAACTGTGCAGCAAATACAGATTTTGCAGTGTTGAGTCTAAAGTTCCGCAATTCACGTCCTAGAGAAGCACTTTTCTACTTTTCTTTCTGGCATACCATTGACCACAAATGAAAAATTTATCACTACAAAAGATTGCAAACAAGACATCTGTACATACACAATTCCATGTACCAGCCAGATATTTATTATCACACTTCCTATGGGTTCTGCAAAATCCTTTGATCTACAATTGACAGATAATCTTTCTTTTTAGTGTGTCAAAAATATTTCAATCCTTTTTTAAAAACTAGATTGAAAACTTTGAGTTCCAAGATATAGAAATGGTACAAAAGCCATCTCCAAACCTCAGAAATGAGGTATCTGAGGAAGGTGGTTGAAGTAACAAGAAGAGACATGGTCCGTAACCAGATGATACAGCAAGGCCTCAACCCCGCAGACCCAAGTAAAACAGTCCCAACTGCGATGGTTTGGTCATGACTGCAGAGTGAGAGGAGAACGGCTTCCACGACAAGTATGGGAAACTAAGAGTCAGGGATCCAGACCTATAGGACAACCCAGAGCCCGCTTGGAGGACAACATTAGACACTCTCTAAAGGACCGAGGACTAGATTGGAACCAGGCCAGGGGGAAGACAGCTGAAAGGGTGGTACACCTCTACACCCAAGGGTAGAAGAGGAACAACTAAGAAACAGAAATGGTTACAGCACCCGCTTTTCAATGCAGGAGACCATGTTTCATTCTTCATGGGGAATCTGGTTACGACAGATCTGACCAGTCGGCAGTGCAGTATGGCTAAAGTAAAATAAACTATATAATCTGCCCACTATGATAAACAGGAAAATGTTCAAGATACTTTACTTTATTCTTTTTAACTATATTTAAAATGTACAATTTCCAAACATTATGTTCCCTAGAAGTTCTTCCTTGTATCATCAATGATGAGCATACCAATGACCTACACAAAGTAGTCCCTAAATATACATTTATTGTAAATACAAGGTATATACTACTGGACAAAAGTTAAGGGCCACCAAGAAAAACTCCATTATGGACCAATTATATGCAACCAGGTGTAAACAATTTATTACAAAATAAAGTTGATTCATCCGTGGAAAAGATCAGTCAAGTTTTTTTAATAATGTGTGACTTACTAACAAAAAGAAATTCAACTCACTTTTTCACCTTTTGAACTAGTGGGGCGTGTAGCAAAAACCACGAGTTTTTGCAGCACCAATGACAATTTTCACGTGCGGGTTAAAGTGACCCAGTTTTTGGACATTTAAAAGAAATTAAGCTCAGAGAAATGTGTATACATTTCTGTGTGCACTAGGTTAATTTTTTTTTAAATCAACTTCATTTTGTAATAAATTGTTTACACCTGGTTGCATTTAATTGGTCCATAGTGGAGTTTTTCTTGGTGGCCCTTAACTTTTGTCCAGTAGTATATTATGTCTCCACGCTCATTTTACACATAATAAAACACTAATTAGGCTTCAGTACTTTATTTATATACTAGCAGTAACCCGTCAACATTGACAGGTTATTAATTATAGTGTGTTGTTTCTGTTACATGTATTGTAGACAGTACTATCACCAGTGGCGGTTCCAGGGGGTTGTCATTGGGGGTGCTGCACTGTTCATTCATTTAAAATATTATACATAATACTCACAAATTGTGACCACCATGTGAATTATCAACCCAGACACAAATGATTAGTGTCTTATCTCATCTAAAATCTGTCAAGAAGTTCTGAAAAGTTATTTTAAAAGTTTACTGCAACTAGGAGTAATCATTGTCAGTCGTAGCAGCTTCCCGAGTCTCAAACCGGTTACACGCACATCTTCTTCTTCTTCCTCGTTCGCCCTGAAAAGGACGGTGGTTGCGTTGTGTCTGTTTACGCCGTAGCTGTGATATCTGCACCTTTCGGTCGACACATCCGACTTCAGCACGGCATTTTTAGGGACCGGGTTTGCCTTCCCATTTCGATCCGTACTCGCTCAGCCAGACTGCACTGCTGCAGACTGTTTCCAGGACCACCACGTGGAGGTGGAGTACGGTCTTGACCAGCTCTGGTTCGCTGGTCCTGATGCAAGCAGTCAAGCTATGGGTCGCTGACTGCATTCACTATTGCTGCATCTTTGGGTCCCTTCACGGACATGTATGCTGCTATTTCTCGTGTTTAAAATTGTCATTGTAACTTCCCTTTAATTTGCTCAGTGCACTTGAGCTGTGGATGGCTGCAGCTCTGGTTAAAAAATTCAAACCAATCGTAGTTTGCCTCTAGCTGTGTGTATGACAAGCATTCGCTTA
This sequence comes from Oreohelix idahoensis, assembly GCA_024509875.1. Classification (NCBI taxonomy): domain Eukaryota; kingdom Metazoa; phylum Mollusca; class Gastropoda; order Stylommatophora; family Oreohelicidae; genus Oreohelix; species Oreohelix idahoensis. The sequence goes on from JAMPIV010016869.1 coordinate 17,611, forward strand.
TAAGAGGTCAAGGTCACTTGAGTTGTAATCGTTTGCAGCACTTTTCCCCAATACGGTGTTAGATAATTTTTTTTTTTTTTTTTTTTTGTATTTAACTCTTCCGGTGTAACCTCAATTTTTTTGTCTGTCCGTATTATGTATTATAATGTAGTAGAGACAGCAGTATGCAGTCCTTTTCTTAGGGAGTGCTGCAGCTCAACAGCTCATTAAAGAAAGCCGCCACTGACTATCACTACTGTGGTCATTTCATTGCAGGCGACCGTCATAAGATATTTGTAGTGAAAATTATATGGATGTATTAAATAGGAAGACATGGAGTTACCTTACCTAAATGTCATGTGGAGCAGTGATAATGGTCTAATGGACCGTAAATTGACTAAATAACTAACATTTCTTTTATGTCAACATGTCTCGTAATTGTTCAGGCATCTTTTAAAATCTTGCCCTGGTCGACTTACTGCCCCTGAGAAGCCATGGTTGACTTACTGCCTCTGAGAACAATGTGTGAAGTTTGACGAAACTCCAGTTCATGTACTGTTTATCAATTGTGTTGTTGGCTTCTTTCCATAATCAAATTGTTCATGCACACCTTCATTTGCGCACTTTTTCTATTTCGGGAGAGTACATATAAGGGGAAAACAATACAATTATTGTCTAACTTTCAACCACAGTTGCACCCCCTTAGATGTGGTTGAAAGTTAATGTACTCTCTTGAAAATAGAAAAAGTGTGCAAATGACAGTGTGCAAAATGTGACTGACCGACCGACCGACTGAAGTACTTACGGCGGGTATTTTGGTATTGAATACTAATATGCATAATAGGTTTCCCTACTTGATTTATAATAAATGAATCATGTGACAGTGGGACTGGACAAGATAGACCAAGTGGACAATTTTGATTTCAACCCTTGTTTAGACAAAGGGCAACACTCAAAGAGTTCTTCTTGTTTAGGAGCTTTTGTATTGTACTTGCCAACCGCAAGAGGTGTTACTTACATAAGTAGTAAGGCAACCCAAGTTCTTGGTATCTCGTGAGTATTGAGAGTAGTGGAAGGCTTCATGATCATTAGTGTAGTTTAAAATGGTGATCAGCAAACAATGTCAACAGAACTGGTAACAGCAGATTATTTGATAATTCCAGTTCTTTATATTCAAAGTTTATTTCTGGCTAGATATTTCTTGTCATTTCTCTAGGCCTGAACTAGAGTTATAGATCTCAGGCAAACATTGTTGTTACATTTCCAGAAATGCATTAGGCTACTTGTGGTACAAAATGAATGAACTATCATTTCTGGTAGAAAATAATGCTTACTACAGCCTCGATGCAGAAAGGCTATAATCTTACTGTAGTCGTTATTAATGCATGTCTTGTAATCTGTGGAGCATTAACTGAAATAAATATTTCGGATAAAACGAATCTTTCTGTTAGTTAAGATGGTGTCTACGAGAAGCGTAGAGGGACCACTATAAAACAGTTGCAGGGGTTAGCGCTGGTTCGCTAGTGGCCCTGGTTGGTAGAAGATGTCTAGTTGTAAATGCACTTGTTCTTGACGTTGGTACCGAATGCTTTTTGTTTAATACCACTCAAAAGTGAGTAATGCCTTATAGTCAGCAAAGTACATATCTCAGAGCTACTATCTCAGGGTCACACTGGTCTCTAGGTTGCATTAGTTCAATACTTCTTCCGGTGCTAAGGCTTTGCCGGATATTATTTTTTATTGAAGGATAGACCGGAAACTAACTTCTGATTGGTCTTGGGGTCCTACTGACTGTTAAAATACTCTTAAAGCTAACTAGCTAGAAATCTTCTAGTCTAAAGTCTCAGTAACTAAGTGATACTGATCAACCATTGCTTTGTGTTTAAAGGAGTTCCGGTCTAACTTGCATGTAAGCTATGCAAGGTTTATTGACATCATAGGATCATGTGTGTCATGATAAATGACATCATGGGTTTGTGACCAGTGTTCATTTTAACTTACTAGTCTAAATCTAATAGCACTAAAAGTGCTAAAAGCGCAGTAGGCCATACGGTCACAATCAAACCTCACTACATAATTTTTATATTTCTTCTTTGTACACTTTCAGATGTCTCCTTAACATATTTTCAAAGAAAGCAGTAGTCAGCTTTTCCCTGAATGGTACTGGTGTCTTCCATTTGTGTTTTCCTTGTTCCACATTTGTTGGGCATCTTTGAAGTTAATGGTTAGCAGTCATTTTATCAGTGCCACAGTTACACTATATAGATTATTCCTCGCCAATTGGTTTCTTTATATTCAATGTCATAATAAATCACTGTTTTCTACTGGAACATTTCCTTTTTGTTCATCAGCGTATTTATGAATATCTGATTGTGGGTGTCATTTTACATCATAGCATGCAAATCTTGAAACATGCAAAGAAAATGGTAATGTGCAAGGTTCCATTTAAAACAAACATTTCTTTGTTACTCACCTGGAGGCAGAGAAATAGGAAAAGTGCCATTGATAACATCAGACCAAAGAAAAAACCCAGAATACTCCTTAGGATGTCATTCGGATATTCTCCATCAGAGCACAGTTTGAAACCAAAAGTTCCTCTTTCACAGCAACATTCTCTGATGAAATAAAAGGATTTGTATGCTTTTTGCGTGCTCCTTTTGTTGAGATAATTTCAATAGATACTAATGCATTACTGTGTCTGACAGTCGGCTGGTTGAGATTCATTACCAAGATTTCACACACATATTGCTCACACTTTCACTTGATTTTGCTATTGACCTATGTCATCTATAACATAATGAATAAGACACAGAGGAGAAGATATACCACAGAAGCAGCAAAAACAGAGCTTCAATCAGTGTAAATAAAACAAAGTAAATGAGAATGAATAGCAGACTTTCAGTGCAATAAACATGATGGTCATACCAATAAAGAAGTGCACATCTTTACTTAGCTGTCAAATGACATAGGCAAAGAAGAATAATTCTCTCTGACCAGATAGAACTCTGCAGCTATTTCCAAGAAAAAATAAAATTAGGCTGTTCAAAACACATATAAAATCTGTCCTACTCTAAATATCAGAAGCATTGAGTGTCACTGAGAATGTCATGCCAAACTTCAGACATTCACCATTATGTGCAGAGTGGCTGTTTGGTCTTTACAGGATCTGTTATTTCAAAGACTTGCCTCTTCCTCTCTCTACTGTCCAACAATGGCCTCTTTAAGTGTCTGTTTAATATATTGTTCAGATCCCTCATATTTCCTTTCTCGGCAGTTTCATCTTCTTCTCTTGTCAACTCAATATTTTTCCTCTAGTCTCTTCCGATACTTTCTTCATTCTTCTGTATCTTCTATACTTAGAGAAACATTACCCAAGCAACACCTGAACCCATGCATACACAGATGGCTCAGCAGCTAATGTATCAGAGAATGGAGGTGGAGGAATTTTTCTGAGTTTAAGGAACAGTACACAAACAAAGTTGTTAATAGCAACAGGAACACTCTCAAGTAGCTTCAGAGCAGAAGCAAAGGCCTTAAAAACTCCAGCCAAAATCCTAATGGCAGAGGAAAGCGCTGAGAGTCAAGGAGTTTTCTTCACAGATGTGCTATCTGAAAAAAAAACTAAGCATATTACCAGCTTAATTGTTGTTCGTCCATCACAAGTGATGAACACCACTCTGTTCATCCAATTATTAGGATGTTAGGATAGTCTATGAGTACGAAGGTGACTGATGAGCCCGATGCGGGCCTGGAAGGATCTCGGACAGTGTGGGCAGGGAATGTTTGCTTCATGTGAAGGTTTTATTTCACGATCTTTTCTAGCTTGTCTCCGCTGTTCCGCTGCTGCTCTTCTGGAAGATTCGCATGCCACTGCACCTTTACGAAGAGATGTGCGCCAGGCAGTTCGGTCTTCCGCAGCAGCTTCCCATGTGTCTGGGTTTATGTCAAAGGTTTTTAATGAAGCCTTAAGCGTGTCTTTGAAGCGCTTTTTCTGGCCACCATGGGAGCGTCTACCCTTCTGCATCTCACCATAAAAGAGTATCTTTGGCAGTCGATGGTCTGGCATGCGGACTACATGACCTGCCCAGCGAATCTGTGATTGCATCAGAATAGTATCGATGCTAGGGATACCATCTCTGTCAAGAACGGCAGTATCTGGGATCTTGTCTTGCCATTTGATGTTCATTATCTTCCTGAGACAGACTGTATGGAAGTGGTTGAGCTTTTTTACGTGGCTCCTGTATACAGTCCATGTTTCACATGCATAAAGCAGCACTGGAAGCACCGCAGCTCTGTATACCTTCAGCTTTGTCTGTAGACTAATGCCACTTCGATGCCAAACGTTGGTGTATAGTCTGCCAAATGTGCTGCTGGCTTTGGAGATCCTGGTGTTCACCTCATCATCAATGACGATGTTCTGGGATAGTGTACTACCAAGGTATTGAACCTGTTTACAACATTCAGTTTCTCACCATTTACCTTGATGACTGGCTCAGTATAAATTGTGCCAGGAGCTGGTTGGTACATGATTTCTGTTTTCCCCGTGTTGATGGTAAGCCCAAAGTTGGAGCAGGCTTCGGAGAATCTATCAACGCTACGCTGCAGATCAGCCTCTGAGCCAGCACTGAGGGCACAGTCGTCAGCAAACAGAAGATCCCTGATGGTGTGTGATTTGACCTTGGTTTTTGCTTGAAGCCTCCTAAGGTTAAACAATTTTCCATCAATACGATATCTGATGTCGATTCCTGTGTCCCCGTCTCTGAAAGCATCAGTCAGCATAGCAGAAAACATGATACTGAAAAGCGTCGGTGCAAGTACACACCCTTGTTTAACTCCATTTGAGACTGGGAAAGGCTCCGATAGCTCACCGTTTTCCAGAACTCTAGCCTGCATTCCATCATGCAGCTGCTGCACTATTGAGATAAATTTCTTTGGGCAGCCGTATTTTGCCATGATCTTTCATAGACCCTCTCTACTGACCGTGTCGAACGCCTTTGTCAAGTCGATGAAAGCTGTGTACAGGTCACAGTGCTGTTCTTGGCATTTTTCTTGAAGCTGTCTTGCAGCGAACACCATATAGGTGGTTCCACGTTCTTTCCGGAATCCACACTGACTTTCAGGTAGAAGACCTTTGTCAAGATGAGCCGTAAGACGATTAAGAAGGATTCTGGCAAATATCTTCCCAGCGATTGATAGTAGTGAGATGCCTCGATGATTGTTACAGTCTTGGCGATTACCTTTACGTTTATAAAGATGTATAATTGACGCATCCTTGAGACTGTGTGGGATGGTTTCACTCTGCCACATTTGCTGGAAGATCATATGAAGTTTCTCTATCAGAACTGTACCGCCATCTTTATAGACCTCAACAGGAATTGAATCGGAGCCGGGGGGCCTTTCCACTAGAAAGTTGACGAATCGCTTTTTGAGTCTCCTCCAAAGTCGGTATATCATCTAGTGCTTCATTTATAGGAATTTGGGGCAGTCGGTTGATGGCTTCATCGTTAATAGATGATGGCTGGTTCAGAATATTATTAAAGTGTTCGACCCAGCGTTGGAGAATTTTTTCCTTGTCTGTAATTAGTGTTTTTCCATCTGCATTAAGGAGGGGAAATGATTCTGATGATGTTGGACCATAGACCGCTTTGAGTGCATGGTAAAAAATTTTCAAGTCATGGCTGTCAGCAAAGCCTTGGAGCTCATCTGCTTTATTATTCAGCCATGAATCCCGCATCTGGCGTAGTTTATGTTGGACGATTCTACGCATGTTGTTGAAAGCGTCTTTCTTGGATGTAGATTTTGGATCATTTAAATATGCTTTATGGAGATGGTGTTTCTCAGCCAACATCTTCTTTATATCATCTGAGTTCTCATCAAACCAGTCATTTTGTTTCTTGATGGCGGGACCCAGGACCTCTGTAGCAGTATTGTAGATCTGCTCGCTTAGGGCTGTCCAATTTGTTTCCGCACTTTGGCCGTCTAACGAGATAGATTTGAGACGATCTTCTAGGGTGTCGGTGAATGACTGTTTAATTTTTGTCTTCTTTAGTTTGGTAATATCCAGCCTTTTTTTAGTTTTCTTTCCCTGAGGGCGCCTGGCAGGTTGGATACGAATTTTAAGTTTAGACACAATGAGGCGATGATCAGTCCAGCATTCGGCACCACATATGGACTTGGTCACCCGGACATCTTGCCTGTCCTTCTTCCTAACAATTACATAGTCAATTAGGTGCCAATGCTTCGGGCGAGGGTGCATCCAGGAGGTCCTGTTGCGGATAGGAAGTCGAAAAATGGTGTTGGTGACAAGGAGGTTATGTTCTGCGCAAGTCTGGAGGAGAAGAAGTCCATTGCTGTTACAGCGACCCACGCCGTACTTTCCGATAGTGCCATTCCAGGAGATGTTATCTGAGCCTACTCTTGCATTAAAGTCACCAAGAATAATAAGCTTATCTGCTTTGGGAACTGATGCAATGACTGCATGTAGTTCTTCGTAAAACTTATCCTTGACGTCATCCTGGTTTGTCATAGTTGGTGCATACGCGCTAATGATGGTGGCATGTTTCCTTCCATAAAGCAGCGGGATCTTGACAGTCATGAGTCTGTCATTTATTCCCTTTGGGGGCTCCGCTATCTTGCCAATAATTGCTGTTTTGATTGCAAATCCAACCCCTGCTTCTCGTCTTTCTTCAGTTCCTCTTCCGCTCCAATAGAATGTATAACCTGCACCCTTTTCGCAAAGTTGGCCCTCGCCTGCAAGTCGAGTTTCACTCAGTGCTGCTATGTCAATGTTGTATCTGGCCAGTTCTCTCCCAATCAGGGCAGTTCGCCTCTCGGGTCTGTTTGTGTTAAAGTCTTTGTCGAGTAGAGTGCGCACATTCCATGCGCCTAGAATGAGGGGGAAAAATCTGTCCTTTCTTTTTCTTATGTGTCGCCCGCTGAAGTAGGGTACTGTTGCGTGATAAATTCTCGCAACATCGTTTTATTTCAATATCTGTTTTATAACGAAAGGGCAACAACTGCTTGTAATTTATAGTCACTTTTCTCGGTAAGCATTTGTCTTCTCGCGTTGGTATCGAATGCAGTTAACTTTTGAGCTGTGGTCATTTTTGCGCTGGACTGCGCATGACTTGTCTTGTTGTTTGTCGATCGGTTTCCGCCCACCACTAGTGGGAGTGAGCGATTTGGAATGGTGAAAGAGATGCCTCGTTGAAGAGGGGATCTCCGCTTTCTTTTGTTCTGTCAGGGATGTGTAGTCCTCTTATGGATATTTCGTTTAGTCGAGATAATACCTCTAGTGTTTTCCCACATGTCGGGAGGCGTGATATTTCTGTGTATTTCATGAAAGCAAGGTAAATTGACTTTTTCATTAACTCTATCGATTTTGGGTCGTGAGCGATTTCGATTCATAGCCTGTCTCCGAAAGTCGTCGTCACGAGATGTTCTTTCCCAGCTCACATGTCGCTGCATTGTACTGCATCGGTTGATGCATGTACCAAGGACCATTACTTGCTACTTTGTTAAATGAACTAGGTTTAGAAAACCTTTATTATCTAGAGGATATTCTTGAGGACATTATTTATACTTCGGCAGACGTGTCTGTCTCGCTGAAGTCAAACTAAGGAGAGTGAACTGATCTCATACATCTGGTTATCTCCTGGCTGTTATAGAAAAGGATGGAGTTGTTCACCTGACTACATTTACAGCACTTTGAAATATAACATGCATCTGACTCATCATTGTAATGCTGTTTACCGTCTATTGCTGTATTGAATGTTGCTGTGATAATGACTGTTTGATGTGCCTACACATTTGCGTAACCATTTTGTCACTGTGGCGTCCACAATAAATAATGAAGAAAAACGTCAACGGCTGTTTCAAGACTCATTGACTTTATACGTCGTGAGTTTACTGACGTCCTATGTGGATTGCCCTGTTATTGTTGTATGAACATTGTTTTGACTGAACACATCTACACACTACACAAAACCAGACATGCGGATACCATCCATCATCATATGGCATCACGCATCATTTGGTGGCCATAAGCTGGTTTGATTCTGGTACTAGCAAACACGGGGTCCCTTACCCACTTCATTTTCAGCAAGAATTCATCAGCATCCTTCAAGAAATTAACATTCTTCAATACAGTCAACATCTTCAAAATTTTCAAAGTACTCGGCGTTGCCCGGTAAAAGTCAAAATTTCAACTTTTTGACGGAAACAAGAATTTGACAGTACCCGGCGTTGTTACATGTTGCCGGATAACTCGGACTGCTGTTATCTTTTACGCAAGTCAAGCAAGTTGCTGCTGTCAAGGTTCCAGTGCTGTCGTTTTTTGTGAAGGTCAAGTGCCGGTTGAAACGGGTTGTTTTCTGAAGAAGGCCAAGTACCGATTTCCATCAACTTACTTTTGGATTAGAAGGTCAAGTGCCGAAACAACTCAACACACAGTATTTCAGAAGCTCTTGTACCATCGTGTTAGCAGTGGAAGCAGTTCAGATGTGCCATCATCGTTGGAGCTTCGCTCTTTAGGACGTTGATTGACATCCGTTTTTCTGCTGTTCTACGATTGGAAGCCTTTAAGTTAAGGGGCCTGTTTGTATGTAAACTGTGCCCTTATACTTCTGCTGAGTCTTCTGTGTATCATCTCATTCTATATGTTATATGTCTATATGTTATTTGTATATTTATATGTTTATATTTCAGCGGGTTCTCGGTTGGGTGGTGTCTCCGTTAGATTATGCCACGTCATAGAGGTCGTCTATTGTGAGCGTTTTCTGTAGGGTTTGCAAATTTCCGATACTGGAATTTGCTAAGCGACTTCTGTTGCTATTTATGTTAGCTGTGATGACATGTTTTAATATTGTTTTCGTTATTATTTCGCATTCTTTAGTTTTGTTTGATTTGTTTGTATTTGTTAGCCTCATCTTGACTATATTTTAGTTTCATACAACATTTTTGTTTATACACTGTGGTGTCATGTATTTTGTTTAATTCTATCGCGGATATCGTCACATTTTTTGTGATATTTCATTAATTTCTGCTTTATTTTTAGTTGATTTCTGCGAAAGTTTTTGTATTGTTGCTGATCTTTGTTATTGTTTACATTGTTATTGTTTACATTGTTTGTATTGTTTACATTTTCAATGTTTACATTCTGCATGTGTTTACATAGTCATTGTTTACAGTTATAGTAATTAGTTAATGGGCTATGCTAATGCACTGTTACTACTACACTGATGATAAATGAATGATGAATAGTGTCGTGCACTATTGAATGAGAAGTGCACTTATGATCAAGATTTGAGTGCTGATATTTCATATACAAGTTCTTTGATTGGAGACTTGTTTCCCACAGAGACTGGGATAATATAAGGTGATGTGAATATACAAGTGCTTAATTAAGACTTGTTACACTTAGGTTTGAAATAAATTAGTTAATTATTTCAGGTTTTGGACTCATATGTTAGACAACATGTCTACATTTGAGCACTTTATTGAGCAGGGTAAATTGCTTGGCAAGACTGGTGATAAGTTAGAAGAATTTGCAACTGCTCGATATGATAAAGCAATGGAAGCTGAACAAAAGAAACTGCAGACGGAAGCTGAACAAAAGAAACTGCAGATGCAGGTGGATGAAAAGAGATTCCAAATGGAAATGGAAAAACAAAAAAGGGAATCAGAAGCTGAGGAAAGAAAGCTACAGCTAGAGGCTGAGAATAAAAGACTTGAAAAAGAAGCTGAAAATAAAAGACTTGAAAAAGAAGCTGAAAATGAAAGACTTCAAATGCAGGCTCAAGCTGAAGAAAGGAAGTTACAAAGAGAGTCTGATGAGAGGAAAGCAAAAATGGAACATGAAGAAAAACTCTTAGCTTTAGAGTTGGAGAAATTGAAATTGACGAGCATGAGTAATGGTAATGATTCAAACAAGGGTTCATCTTCTGGGAAGGCTAATAATGATACTTTTAAGATTAAGTTACCAACATTTAGTCCTTCCAGTGATGACATAATGTTCTATCTGGACAGATTTGAACAAGCATGTACAGCTCATAACATAGACAAAGCAAAATATGTTTATCAGTTATCAGGGATACTGACAGGTAAAGCTCTAAGTATATTAAATATGGTGGATGAACCTGACAAGAACAATTATGAGGTTGTCAGGGCCGCTTTGTTAAAGAAATATCAGCTTAACGAAGACGGCTATCGTCTACAATTTAAAAACATGTTACCTGAAAATGGAGTTGAATTCTCCGAGTTTATTGCAAGAATACGCATTACTTTCTCACGATGGGTTGAACTATCTAAGACGGAAAAAACTTATGAAGGACTTATGGACTTAATACTTAGAGACAAAGTCATGTCGTCTGTCAATGAGTCTTTCCTTGCTTTCCTTCATGAACGTAAACCTAAAACAATAAAAGAAATGGAAGATTTCTGTTGCCAATACGTAACTGCGCACCCACACATAACCATGGGTAACTCTAATGTGAAAGAAGGTTTACCAGTTGCTTCGGCAGCTCCGTATGGCCAAAACTTTGCTCGTAGATTCCAACAAAATTTTGATAGAAAGAGTAGCGGTAATTTCTGTCAAAATCATGGAAATCAATTTCATGGTGATTCTTCTTCGAAGAATTGGAGACAACCTGATAGTACTCGTTACTATCACCCTAATAATTATAAGCATTTCAAAAGAGGATATGGTAATAGAGGTTATTCCTGCCGAAGACCTCAAAACCAAACAAATAGATGTTCGCATCAATGTGAACATGATAGTAATCGTGGAAACTGGTATTCGAACCAGTATAACAATTACAATAGAGACAATAATAACTGCAGAGATAATAATAACTCTGATAACTTCAGAGGTAATAATAGTCGGGGTAGATCTCAACACAAAAAAAAGAGATATCAGCAGGCTAATGCTGTACAACAGGAAACTGAGGGAGCCTGTAATCATGTTGTTGATAGTAAAAACTTTGACGCTGTCACTAGTTCTGCTTTTGACTTTGAGAGAGCAAACAAATGCCCCCAATGCAGTACTTTATTCGAACCAGGTACCATAACTACTTTGAGTTGTGGTCACCCACTTCCCGCTCTTCCTGCTGCTGTTGCGCATGACGGGAGGGGTTCTTTAATTCTACATAAGGGTCTTGTTAATGATACTCCGGTCTCACTACTTTTCGATTCCGGATGCACCACTATTGGTGTTAGACAATCGCTTGTAGATCCATCTTGTGCTACAGGAAGGGTTATTAAATGTGTCACATTTGGCGGCACTCTAGAAAAATATCCTACTGCTGTAATTCGCATTGCCACTCCTTTCTTTACTGGAGATGTGCATGCTTGTCTCTTACCTAATCCTATTGCGGACCTTATTATTGGTCGTATTCACGGAGTTAGGGAGTGTACCCCACAGCAGATTGCTGCTTGGGAAGATAATAACATTCAAGCTACAAATGCAGTAGTTACAAGAGCACAAGCTCTACAAACACCCGAAACTTCACTGAATAGTGATAATGAAGTTGATAGCCAAGATAGTCACTTAGTAATTACTCGTGACTCTTTCATAAAATTGCAAGAAGAAGATCCTTCTTTAAAAAAATTCTTCGTTCTTGCGAAGAAAGGTGATCCGAATCAGAATACAAATAGAAAATCTTGGATTGCAATGAGAAACGGCGTACTTGTACGTATGGTACAAGATTCGACTACGTCGGCACATTCGCAAATTCTTGTTCCCAAGAGCATGAGAGTCCAAATATTACAACATGCTCATGACTCGCAATGTGCTGGACATATGGGTTTTGCCCGTACGAAGTCGAGAGTCCTTGCGGCTTTCTTTTGGCCTTTTGTCAATAAGGACATTCGTATTTACTGCCGATCATGCAAGGTATGTCAGGAGGTCAAATCTAGAGGACCACGACATGCTGCGCCTATCCAGGCTGCTGACATTCCTATTCGGCCGTTTCAGAAAATGGCCATAGATATTATTGGCCCTTTTAAGGTCAAGTCGGCCAGAGGACATCAGTTTATCCTTACATGTGTCGATATGTGCACACGTTGGCCAGAGGCTATTCCTCTTAAGAGCATATCTACTACAGATATCGCAGATGCTCTTTGGTTGATATTTTCTCGCTTGGGGTTCCCCAGAGAAATATTGTCAGACCATGGCACTCAACTCATATCTGACACTATGTCACAGGTGATGTCTACCTTACATATTGAACGATCTCTCAGTAGTATCTACCATCCTATGTCTAATGGGTTAGTTGAGCGTCTGAATAGAACGCTCAAGACTTTGCTTGGTAAGATAACTGAAGATCATCCTCAAGATTGGGACAGGGTTTTGCCCGCGGCTCTCTTTGCCTATAGAGAAGTCCCTAATGAACACACAGGATTTTCTCCCTTCGAACTTGTCTTTGGCGCGCGTCCACGCGGCCCTATGTCTTTATTACACGATCTCATCACTGCCGATGATATTAGCGATGAAACTCAATCCTCATATGAGTATGTCATTGCTCTTAGACAAAAGATCATTGAGGCATGTAAGCTAGCAACTGCTTCATCAGAAATTGCTAAAGAGAAGGCAAGGCAGTTTGCTAACAAGAATAGATGTCTACGACAACTTTGTCCAGGTGACAAAGCATTCGTCCTACTCCCCAGTAGGGAAAATAGACTTCTTATTGCATGGAAAGGTCCGTATGCAATAGTCTCTCGGATTTCCGATGTTGACTATGTGGTCGATATTGATGGAAAGCATAAAACTTTCCACATAAACATGCTTTCGGAATTTCACGAACGTCCGGACTATTTGCTGCCTATTTTCCAGGCAACGGATGATGCTCCTGCACCTCACGGTCATTATTCATCCCTGTCTGTCATACAGGATGAGGAAGCTACCTTCTCTGATGTCAACCTTCCCCTTCCAGTGGTTCCATTACATTCCACGGAATCTTGGAAAAACGTTTCTGTTTCTCCTAATCTTTCTGGTGACGAACATCGACGAGACTCGTCGATGTTACAAACATTTCAGGATGTTCTCACTGACATTCCTGGACACACAGATGTCATAGAACATGACATAATTCTTACCGACAATAATCCAATTAGGGTTAGGCCGTATCCTATTCCTGTACACTTTCAGTCGCAAGTGGAAAAGGAATTGGATGAAATGATTCAATTAAATATAATTGAACCATCGACTTCACCATATTCTTCTTCCATGGTTATTGTCCGGAAGAAGGATAAGAACATACGAATTTGTGTTGATTATCGCAAATTGAATCAGGTCACAAAGTTCGACGCTGAACCGATGCCTTTGTTAGAAGATCTACTGATTAGACTTTCTAATTCTAGATTCTTCACTAAACTTGACTTGTCTAAAGGTTATTGGCAAGTGCCTTTAGCAGAGCATGCCAAACCTCTTACTGCTTTTTCTACACCTAGGGGTCTATTTCAATGGAATGTTATGCATTTTGGTCTCATGAACGCCCCTGCCACTTTCGTTCGCATGATGCGTCGAATTCTGTCACATCGTTCGGATGTCATCGCATACTTAGATGACATCTGTCTCTTCAGTGATACCTGGGAAGATCACTATTTAGGGTTATATGACTTACTGTCCACTCTACGTGAGAATAATTTGACAGCAAAACCTTCTAAAGCTTTTGTTGGTTTTGGTGAAATCTCTTTCCTGGGTCATCGTGTTGGTCATGGTCTCTTGAAGACAGAAGACCACAATACTTCCAAAATACTGAACATCTCTGTTCCTAAAACGAAGAAACAAGTTAGGAGTCTCTTAGGTTTAATTCAATTTTATGGGAGATTTATTCCAAATTTATCTTCGATCATGGCACCTCTATCAACATTGTTGAAGAAAGGTTCGCCTAATCTGGTCCGTTGGTCTGAAGAATGCCAATCTTCACTAGACCAAATCAAGAATATATTTTCTTCTCCTCCCATCTTAAGATTACCTACTCTTGATAGGACTTTTGTTCTTCGGAGTGATGCTTCATCCACTGGGATTGGAGCAGCACTGATGCAAGAATATGCAAATACTCTGCATCCTGTTATGTACATTTCTAGAAAACTAAATGCGGCAGAGAGGGACTACTCGGTTTTAGACCGTGAGTTGTTAGCGATGGTTTGGTCAATTCTAAAGCTACAAAGATTCCTCCTGGGCGCACATTTCATTCTAGAGACTGATCAGAAAGCTCTTACAGCTATTCAGACTAAGAATTTGAAGAGTTCGAGATCCACTCGATATGCTATAGCTCTTCAACCTTTTCACTTCACGGTACGAGCTATCCGTGGTGCGGATAATGTGATGGCTGACATTTTGTCTAGATGCCCACATGACTCCAACTAATACTTCTGTTCTATATTTCCATATATTACAGAGTCATAACACACCTATATTTCTACAATAGATTAGCACATCTGTACTTACTCTATATGTACACACTATCGTGCTTTGTTGTCATCTTCTTCTGTTCGTTTTTTTAAGATGATAGAGGAGGACTGAGTAGTTAATATAAGGGCCGTTAGTTTACTAAACAGCCACAATTATTAATAATGTATTGTACCTTATGAAGCATATTAGTTATTAATTAGCATTATATTGCTTGTACTTTCTCAGAATGTCATTGTTGAGCTGAGGACTTACCTTACGAGTTCTAGATTGTGTACTTACCCTCGGAATACCAGAGCATATGTCCTGGATCGTCATGTAGTTTAACTTTACTATGTACTTATGTCATTACATGTCAAAGAATGTACTATTTAAATTTTCCTATCAGATTTGTACATCCATTTTTAAAGACAATATTAGAGTATGCTGTTTAATGATGATTATAGTAACTTGCATACGTATATTGTGTTTACATGCTAACGTGATGTGTGTTGGTGACACCTCCCCGATGTGAATATTTTTTGAGACATATTTATTTTTCTGTTGAGGTATATCCTCACCAGACACTCTATAATTAGCCTATTGTTTGGCAATTTAGTTAATTATCAGCGCACTGATCGTGTCTGTCTTGCTGAAGTCAAACTAAGGAGAGTGAACTGATCTCATACATCTGGTTATCTCCTGGCTGTTATAGAAAAGGATGGAGTTGTTCACCTGACTACATTTACAGCACTTTGAAATATAACATGCATCTGACTCATCATTGTAATGCTGTTTACCGTCTATTGCTGTATTGAATGTTGCTGTGATAATGACTGTTTGATGTGCCTACACATTTGCGTAACCATTTTGTCACTGTGGCGTCCACAATAAATAATGAAGAAAAACGTCAACGGCTGTTTCAAGACTCATTGACTTTATACGTCGTGAGTTTACTGACGTCCTATGTGGATTGCCCTGTTATTGTTGTATGAACATTGTTTTGACTGAACACATCTACACACTACACAAAACCAGACATGCGGATACCATCCATCATCATATGGCATCACGCATCAGGTACCCACCAACCGCGGTAAGCTGGTTAGGTAATGGTGAAGCAGGCAATGTTTAGGGCACCTTTTCTAGCCCCTTCCTCATGCCATGGAGGTGAGCAGTGCTTTCCTAAAGAGAGCTGCTCAGTCACTCAGGGGGCTGCTGAATCCCACTGCTGCTCCGATCAGTGGAAGACGACCATATGGCCTGAGCCGCCTGTGTGTAGGTCTGCGACTACGACTGCCAGCGCACCCACGCCTGCTGCTTCGCCGCTCGCCCATCGCTACAGGACTTGTTGTGAGTGGATGGATGAGTGAATGAGTGGATGAAAGAGTGACTTGCGCAGTGATTTGGTTTAAAGTGAGGAAGAGTTGCGCAATTCGTCGACCTCACTCTCTCGCCTGGGTCCATCTTAATCCAGTGGCAAGACAAGTCAAGACGACTGGAGATGAAGTCAGGTGCAGTGGATGACCATGGCTTTCTACGTGCCTCGCCATGCTCCTTAAGCTCCACAGCGCGTTGCTGGTAATCGCCGTCATGCCCGTTGAACCAACAGGTGGTTTCTTCCGCGCAGTCTACCGAATCCAGTCTTCGCATGCATGGGTAGGCAGACCCTAACTCACCGAAGGTTTATAACCAGTCGGCTACCCTCACCTAGTTTAGCCGGCCTGTCAAAGCCGTTTCCCGGGGGGTGGCCGCTGTCGCATGCTGACAGCTACGAGGAGCCACAGGTGAGAGCTGAATGCCAGGTTTGGACCAAAGGTGGCCGAGCTGCCCTGAAAAGGGCATGACAGCTCCTTAACCAGAGGTACTACCAATACCTGACATCCCAAACCCCCCCTACCAGCTTAATAGAAAGAACAAGTAGTCTTCAGACTCCGCACAAGCTACAATAGATTGAGGTACCAAGTGTTCAACAGGCTAAAGGTAGAAACTACTGATGAGTGTAGCTGTGGCACCAATGAAATAACAGATGAACATCTGCTGCAAAATCGCCCAGCATATGAAGAACAGAGAAAGCTTATATGGCCGTCATAAGTATCTTTCCTGGACAAATTCTGACATCTGAGAAGTGAGAAGCAGAAGAAAATGAATTTCATGAGCCTTGGCTCTGAAACTTCTGGTTTTGCTTTCTTTTAAATCTGCTTTTTCACGTTTTCTTTCTATCTTATTTCTGTTATCTGTGATTTATCCTTGGATACCTTTTATTCCAAAAACACGTCTCTTTCCATGTGTGTGTGTGTGTTGTTTTTTTCTATTGCCAGTGGTCTTCTGCTTTTGTTGTATTTTCTGCTTGCTGAAACACATGGTATTTACTTAATATTTTTATTTAAAATTTTCTTTTGTTTCTTGGTTTCTGGGGTATACCACAAAAATTGCTGCCTTTAGTCACGTGTTGCTGTGTAACTTCGCAGCTTCAGCTTTATTGTTGGCTTACAGGAGATGTTGATTTGATACTGCATCTTTCTCTCTAAATACTGTTATGTCATATAATGGAGATATGAATTTCTTGTTAATGCATTTATGATCACTTATTGTCTGCCACATGGTTTGGTGATATCCATATTGTTTTGAGTATTATTTTCTGTGGAAACATGCTTCCTCGTACAGCAAATAAATTTGAAGCACACAAGTTTATGAATACTTCTTCATTTTCATTCATTCTCCAGTCCACGTTTTCTCATGATGACTTTAAAATTGTTGTTGCCTTATCCTGTCTTTGGATATAAATCCCCCATCAAGATAGCTTTAACTTTGATTCTCTTTTTATCTATAATATTTGGAAGTCTTGTGTAACATTCTACTGTAACAGATTTGTCTTTATCATTAGTAGACGCATAACACTGGATGGTGGTCATCTTTATTTTCTGTTTGGTAGTTCCAGTTATGAATGTTGCTGATATTAGTCTGAACAATTATTTCCCATTCTATAAGTTCTCTTTCTGCTTCGCTGACAGCCTTAGAGCCACACCTTCACTGTGGTGTGATCTCTCTTCCTAACATCCTGACGACTGCACTGTTTCTCCTGTTGTAAGCTTCATCATTTCTTTCTCCTTTCCTTCTTGTTTCACAGATTCTCATGATTTCAATTTTAGTTTCTCATTACTGGTGCCACCTGTGGGGTTTTAACCTTGTTTATTTAGTGTTCAAACATTTCTGGTGCCTAATCTGGAGGTTCTCTCAGGCAAAATATGATGAGTCAGTCATCTAGAGAATTGAAAATTCTTAGTAACAAGAAACATCCCAGACTGCAAATGAAAACGGCTTGTTTCAGAATAGAAGAGTCTTACTGTGCAGAATTCAGTATTTCGTGGAAGGACAAAGTGACAAATGTCGAGGTGTTGTCTCGTGCTGGCCTTCAAAGCATGTATACACTGCTTAGACAGTGCAGACTACGCTGGCTTGGCCACAGACTACGCTGGCTTGGCCACATCCGCCGCATGGAAGATGGTCGTATCCCGAAAGATACCTCCTACAGAGCTCTGGCAGATGGCAAAAGAACAGTTGGGCGACTGAAGTTGAGGTTCAAAGATGTGTGCAAGAGAGACATGAGGACACTGGACATAAATCCAGAAACCTAGAAGGATGAAGCTGTCAGGCCAATACAGTTGAGGTTCAAAGATGTGTGCAAGAGAGACATGAGGACACTGGACATAAATCCAGCAACCTAGAAGCATGAAGCTGTCAGGCCACTACAGTTGAGGTTCAAAGATGTGTGCAAGAGAGACATGAGGACACTGGACATAAATCCAGCAACCTGGGAGGATGAAGCTGTCAGGCCACTACAGTTGAGGTTCAAAGATGTTTGCAAGAGAGACATGAGGACACTGGACATAAATCCAGCAACCTAGAAGGATGAAGCTGTCAGGCCACTACAGTTGAGGTTCAAAGATGTGTGCAAGAGAGACATGAGGACACTGGACATAAATCCAGCAACCTAGAAGCATGAAGCTGTCAGGCCACTACAGTTGAGGTTCAAAGATGTGTGCAAGAGAGACATGAGGACACTGGACATAAATCCAGCAACCTAGAAGCATGAAGCTGTCAGGCCACTACAGTTGAGGTTCAAAGATGTGTGCAAGAGAGACATGAGGACACTGGACATAAATCCAGCAACCTAGAAGGATGAAGCTGTCAGGCCACTACAGTTGAGGTTCAAAGATGTGTGCAAGAGAGACATGAGGACACTGGACATAAATCCAGCAACCTAGAAGGATGAAGCTGCCAGGCCACTACAGTTGAGGTTCAAAGATGTGTGCAAGAGAGACATGAGGACACTGGACATAAATCCAGCAACCTAGAAGGATGAAGCTGTCAGGCCACTACAGTTGAGGTTCAAAGATGTGTGCAAGAGAGACATGAGGACACTGGACATAAATCCAGCAACCTAGAAGGATGAAGCTGTCAGGCCACTACAGTTGAGGTTCAAAGATGTGTACAAGAGAGACATGAGGGCACTAGACATAAATCCAGCAACCTGGGAGGATGAAGCTGCTGATCGCACCAAGTGGCGATACTCTCTACGACGCCACCTCAGACTGGGAAAAAAGAAACTCTCAGGGCAAGCAGAAGAAAGGAGAAAATGTCAAAAGGAACAGCAGAAAAAAAAGCAGCTGAGGGCTGTCACCTCAGGGGTGCATTTCCATAGTCAGTTATGAGTGAAGGGAGTATTATTATTACTGTGCAGAATCTCTTCAAGACAACAATATAGAGCATTTCCTATTAACATTTACAAAGTTTGAACAACGGAGAATCCTAATATTAGATTATTTGCAGTCATGCAATTCACCCATAACTATATAACAGGTGTTAAGAACAGACAGACCTAAGGCCACCTTCAAAAGCACACATATAGTCTATAAAATTATAAATATTTAACAAGTTTCTTCATCACTTTAAAAATGACACGCAGGCATTTCATGATTATTTTTGCTTGCGACATCTTTGAACTTTACAGGGGCGTGCAGCATCTGCTGGGTCAAATCTTAACAGAAATCAAGTGGGAAAGATTGAAATAGCATTCTACGGCCATTTGTAGTTTTCCTTTCTTTCTTTTTTTTATTTTTGGTACTGAAGCGTTAGCAGCAACAATTGATGACGTCATTAAACCCAGACCTAAGGGTCTTTTTTATTTGGACATGCGCCCTAATATAACCGACTAGGTTGAACGGGACGTGCCTCGCCAAAACGAGGCAAAACTTTATTTTTTTTTTAAATTACGTCATTATAATGCACATCCAAAATTCAGAATGTTGGATAATTATGCACAGCTGGCTAAAGATATAAATAGCGAAAACAAGACGCTCCAGAAAGACATGGAGGAATCATGTACAAGTCAGACGAATCATGCCAAGTATGATGTACTGAGCGGCTTCATGACGGGAGGGAGTGCGAGTGAAGTATTGCATATAAGAATTTCCGTAGGTGTCCTTCTGTCACATAATGTTTCCCATCAAAGCTTCAGTCTGGAAATTACGAAAATGTCGTGCTCCTCTGGCCATTACACTAGGTCTAAATAGCACGACGCTTGAAATAGCGTGCATCTTTTTCCAGTAGGCCTACAGAAATTCAAAAACATAGAAAACAAGCTCTACAAGAATATAGAAAGCATAGATCTGAAGATAATTTAGATATTTATAAGAACATAAGAAATGAATCAAACAGAATTCGTACTTAAGGCAAAAGAAAATCATTGGAGAAATTTCTGCCAAACACTGAACCCTACAACTAACTCTACAACAGATGTGTGGAATAAGTTAAAAGCCATTAAAAGCAGAACTAAACATATGATAATACCTAATATAAAAAGACCTGAAAGGGCAGAGACTGACTGGCAGAAAGCGGAGGTGCTGGCCAGGTACTACTAGAGCCCCTTCATCATATTATATGATAAAGGGGCTCTAGGTACTACCATAGAGTTAGTTCTAGGGAAAATCTAGGACAGGCTGAAGTCAACAGAAGAGCAACACTTCTTAAAAAACTCATTATTTTTTTTCTTAAATGTAAAACTTTTGCCTCGTTTTGCGCGTTCTGTTCAACCTAGTCGGTTATATTAAACTTGTGATTATGAGAACTACAAGAGAGAAAACCGGACTGATTCTAAAGGCGACGAACTGGAACGGACTACGACTTATGGAATTTGGAATACAAGAAGTATAAATGGGAAAGAAGAGGAGCTGGTGGAAGAGATGAGGAAAGCAAAACTAGAAATCCTGGCTATAACGGAAACAAAGAAAAAAGGACAAGGAGTCATGGATCTCGATGGCAACACTCTGCTCTACAGTGGTGTACCCACATCTGAAAGAGCTAAAGGGGGCGTGGGTTGCATTATGGCCAAAAACCAGAAAGATAATATCAAGGGATGGAACTTTGTCTCGGAGCGCATTATGGTTGTAAAACTAAAAGAAGGAGAAACCACAGTCAGCCTGGTCATAGTGTATGGGCCAAATGAGGATGAGAGAGCAGAGGTCAAGGAGGAATTCTTCGAGCTGCTTCAAAGGACAGTGGATGACTGCCTAAATGAAATTATCATGCTCGGAGATTTCAATGCCAGAGTTGGAAATGACCATGCTAGATGGGGTGGAGTTATCGGAAGATGTGGAGAAGATACTCTCAATGACAATGGAAAGCGACTCCTTAGATTCTGCAGTGAGCAGAATCTGATCATTACAAACATAAAGTTCCCCCATAAGCGCATACATGCATACACTAGATGTGAACCAACAAAGAATGAGAAGTCAGTGATCGACTATGCGATTGTTAGGAGGAGCTCATTCAAATATGTCCGGGATGCTAGAGTCTGGAGGGGGCCAGAGATTGGAAGGGATCACTACCTGCTTACAATCAAAAGAACATCTGAAAGAGTTGCTCAGCCTAGGAACTGCCCAACATCACACAAGAAACCAAGTAAACAAACGGGAGAAATGAGCATTAAGACGTACAAGCTGAGAGAGCCAGAAATTAAGACAGCAGTGAGAAACACAGAAGAACAACCTAATGACTTGGAAACCATCTGGCTTAAATTCAAGGACATCATAAAGACAGCTGCTGCAGAAGCATGTGGTGAAGTCCGACTTGGGAACAAGAGAAAGAGGACAGCTTGGTGGACAGAGGAAGTCGAAGAGAAAATAAGAGAGAAGAAAATGGCATGGAAACAATACTTAGGAGCTAAAAAAACAGCAGGACAAATAGATAAATATAGAGAATATGTGATACTTAAAACAGAAGCAAAGAACAAGATGCTAGCAGCAAAACAGAAGTCCTGGGAAGAATTTGGAGAAAAGCTAGAAAAAGATGCGCAAGAAAACCAGAAATTGTTCTATAAGACCCTAAAGAACACGAGGAAGGAAAAACAATGCCCTCTCAAATTTATAAAGGACAAACAAGGCAAATTGCTTACTGCCCCGAAGGAAGTAATGGAAAGATGGAAAGAATATTACTCAGAACTTCTTGATGGTGAGCAAGGTCAAGCATCAGAAATGATAACCACTAGCACAGAAGAGGAAATCAATGGTGATGAAGATGACATAAAGATGGAAGAACTGAAGGCAGCACTGAAGAAAATCAAGATGGGCAAAGCAGCAGGGCATGAAGGTATAACACCAGAAATGGTTAAGTACATGGGAGCATCAGGTGACCTATTACTCTTCAGGGTCCTACAGGCAGCGTGGTGCAACAAGACCATACCAAAGGATTGGGAGATTGCCATCATAACATCAATTTTCAAAAAAGGTGACAATCGACAATGTGGAAACCACAGAGGCATATCCCTTCTCAGTGTCCCTGGTAAAATATACTCTAGAATCCTAGAGCAGAGACTCCGACGCCTAGCTGAGCCACAATTGGATGAGATCCAGTGCGGATTCCGAGCAAACCGAAGTACTCAAGACCTAATCTTTACACTCAAACAGCTGAGTGAAAAGGCTCTTGAGTATAAGAGTGAGATCCATCTTTGTTTCATAGATCTGGAAAAGGCGTTTGACAGGGTCCCCTGGAGCAAACTTTGGGACTGTTTGGCAAGGAAGAACATTCCAGCACCTCTGATTCATGCTATACAGAGCTTCTTCAAGTCTTGCAGAAATTATGTGAGGACAGCAAACCATAAGTCAGAAGAGTTCAGGACCACCACTGGTGTAAGACAAGGTGATATCCTGTCACCTTATCTTTTCAAACTCCTCATGGACGATGTTATCAAGGCATGTAAGGAGAGAACAAGAAAGTATTCAGTGGGGTACTGGAAGATGAGACAGGTATGTATTTCAGAGCTGGCATTTGCTGACGATGTTGCCCTGATTGCTAAATCAGAGGCACATCTCTAATCCAACCTGCAAGTCTGGAAGGAAGAGCTGGAGAAGAGAGGGATGGTCATAAGCAGCTCTAAAACAAAATCCATGGTGATATCACGAGAAGAAAGAAGACATCAGATTAAGCTGGGAGAACAGGTCCTGGAGCAGGTCGACCACTTTAAATACCTCGGAGCTATTATAGACCGAAAGGGGGGCATTAAAGAAGAGTTGGCCACTCGAAAAGCAGCAGCTAGGAGACTTTGTCAGGCCATAAATCGAGGATTCCTCAGCAAGAGAGAGGTTGGTAAGAAAACGAAGATGGCTGTATACCGCTCCACCTATGTCCCAGTCTTGACATATGAATGCGAGTCATGGTGTAGAGTAGTTCTATATGTTGGTTGGTGGTATTCCTACTGTAACTGTAGAGTCTTGGTTCCTTGGTAAGGTGTACTGTGAAGTGCCTTGTCTGATGTAATGGGTGAGTGTAAACATCAATGGTAATAGACGCGAATGGAGGATAGTTCGACAGTTTTGTTGCACACTTACTCCGATCACAGGTGTAAGTCAAGGATGACTGGAACTACAGTTGACGTTTCACTGACTTAATGAAGGCACGCACACTGGACAGCACGGATACAGTCATGGGAACATGTTGACGTACATTCATTGGTTATTTGAATCGTGGATGATACATTCATGTAGTAGTGAAATAACATTCAACCTAAGGTAGCATTCACTGTTCTGGTACCTAATCGCCGTATCCTCTACTGACTGAACGCGTCAATGAGGATCGGTAAACATACAAAAGTCATTGGCCCAACCTTCATTTCAGGGCTACGTTCTTAAGCTGAAATATGTCCAATGTTTGTATAATACTCATAAGCCACGATAGTGGGTTTTCCCCTCCTAACAAGATCTCGATACCACTGCCCGATAGTAGGATACATAATCTGTTCTCTTGACAGTGATCAAAAAATATGATGACAGAAATATAACATGGCCGCCTTCCTGAGTTGTCGCTCACTCACTCGTAGGAAGGTAGATATAAGCCAAAGTTAATTAAGAATGTGCATATAAATAATTTCATAAAGTTTTCCATACAGCTCTACAGTAATCCAGTTACTTCAGGTAGACATAACTGCTGTAGGAAAGCCTGTCATCTTCGTCGATACAAAACACGATCCTAGCGATACGAAGCACAATGTTCCATCTAGGTCTAATCGACTCGAGATCATCAAAAATAGGGTCTGGCATAACTGGAGTCCGAATCACACATATGAGGAGGATCTCTGACAAATAGACTCTTGCAGAGACATAAACTTCTCCTAGAAAAACATCTATGAATCACTGTTAAACCTTAAACAGTGCCAGCCCTGGAAAAAGCACTCAGCCATCTTGGCGACATTATCGGAACTCTTCACAACCCAGTAGGACTACGAAAACCTGCGCTAGATTCCGGTAGAAAGAATATAGTCCGACCTGAACATACAAAGGTATACAATATACGACTGAATCTTCTTTCACTAGACAAGTAGTACACATGAATTCAGGCCATAAACATAACAAGCAAAATTAATCTATTTTCTGGCCCGAACAAATAAGAACGGACATGAATACAATATCCATGCGCCGAGTCAATATCAAGAAAGATCACTCGTATAATCAAAAGTGTAAATCAATCATGAATTATCTAGCTTTACCAGAGGAAGCATTTTCATACACAAATGAATGCAAGTATATATTTTCCATATTAAATAGCCATATCGTATTTTTGTAATATGTGCGTCAAAATATGCACGCAACAGATTACCACACCCCTCGGGAAAAAAAATGATACATTTTTTTTTTTGAAATACATCTAGGAGCATTATACAATAGGCTCACAACGCACCAATAACAATGCGCAGATGATAAGCATTGAGAATATATTTCATGAACTTAGAGAAAGTATTTCTCTAAGTATAAATATTTCCAGAGAGGTGTCACCAACGCATACTACAATACTGGCAATGCCACACTTTCTACATCAGTTTATACATAAATTTCCTCTTAGATATCTTAACATCATGATCATCAAAGACGAAAAAAAAAATTGAAAGATCAGCGGTGAATAAACATCAATGAACCGCTAAGCAGTGATACAGTCAATATATGATATATTAAGGACAGACATAAGTCTGGAAGTGTATCAGGAAATCTTAAGACAATAAACTTAAGTGGACTCATGTTGAGATCTACCGTCGTAACGAGATCTATCCAAATTATGATCTCCGTTTAGACCATTGCTTTTGTTTACACTCCATTTACCATAGTTATGAAAAGTTGTGTTATTACCCTTATGATCAGTAGGATTTTGTTGTCCACAAAAATAATTATTATGAAGTTGGTAACCTCTATTGAAGTTCCTACTGTTACCGGGACCAAAAAATTGAGCATCATCAAATTACCTCCAGTTCTTTGAAAAAGAACCATTACGTGAAAAAGAAAAATTAACACGTGATGAACGCCCTTGGCGCTGTTCATAATTACGCCTATCTTTTCTAGCACAATTGTTGTTATTTTTGCCTGTGGCAATGTGCTTAACAGATGGATCGTACTGCTTGGGCTGAGGACGATGTGTACTAACCGTTTTGTTCTCTTTTACCAATCTATCAGAACCTTGAAAAGTTGATGCACGGTTTTTCTGAGGAATCTTGTCATGACATTTATCAAAGTCCTCACCGTGATCCAAAAGACTGACACTTGATTTATTTTTGTCGGCCTCATGCCAACTCCCATTAGAGGCAGTATCGTTATTTCGTGGGAAACCATATTTTCCACGAAAAGATTTGCTCACATATTGTTTCATGTTACTACTAGCATGTTGTTGACTCTTTGCACTAACATAGTGACCATCAGATTTGTGTTCAAATCTATTCACCTTATTATTAGACAACATCTTATTGTTCAAAACAATATCTAACAAACCGTCGACCCTCTTACGAAGTTTTGTAACTTCCACTTCTGCCAAAGCTTTCTCTCTAGAAAAAGCTTTCTGAGTTTTCTCATTAGTTCTCACTTCCCAGTTATAATCTAACTTTGTAACACGTAACTGAGATACAAGAGTTTTCTCTCTAGCAATACTATCTTTGAGATCTGTTCTCAATTCTGTCATCTGAGACGTAGTTTCTAGAACCTTAGTCTTTTCTTGAACAAGTTCAAGTTTCAGTGCTTCCATAGCACTATGATGAGTAGTCATCAGTTTATCAATCTTTTCATCATTTTCTTTCTTCGCTCTCAACTGTGTCAACTCCAGTTGCAGTGACTGAATCTCCATATCCTTCTTATTCTTAAACACCTTAATCTCCTCCTGAGATATTAAATTCTTTTCTTCTAGTTGGCGGCTTAGAAACACATTCTTACTCAATAGATTAGTGAGTTTATCATTATATATCTTCTTGTGTTTCTCAGCCTCCACTTTTAATTCATCATAGTCTCTTTTGACCTGTTCAAGCTCACTAATAAGAGCCTGTTCATTACATAGATATTTGTCTTTCATTGAGCTTATCTCATCTTCTAACTTTTTTTTCTGACTAAGAGAAGAGTCATATACTTTCTTATTATCTTCTGTCAACATCATCATTTTATCCTTTAATATTGTATTTTCAGAATTCACTTCTGACAACTTATCAGTAAGAGCTTTCTTATCACTTTGAAGCTCATTTATCGTTTCTTCCAGTTTACCAGCTAAGAGTCTATCTTCATCTTCTCTCTGCCACTGTTCAGCTTCTGTGTCTAATTTTTGCAACTCAGTTTTCAGTTTCTCAATTTCAAACTCATGTTGTCTTATTGCTTTTCTCTCTTCAGCTTCTAATTTTTTCTGTTCAGTTTCTCTATCTAATCTTTTTTGTTCAGCAGCAGCAGCAGCAGCTTCTAATTTTTTTTCTTCTATTTGAAGTTTTCTCTCCTCAGCAGCAGCTTTTTTTCTCCTCAGCAGCAGTTTTTTTCTCCTCAGCTTGCATCTGCAATCTGAAATTCTCAGCATCTATCTTCTTTTGTTCAACTTCTGCTTTCCATTTATTCTCATCTTTTTGTTTTTTCTCTTCTGATTTTAATGAATAGCAAATTGAGCAGTTGCCCATTCTTCTAACTCTTTCCCAGTCTTATCAAGGGATTTCCCTTGTGCAATAAAGTAATCTAATGTAGACATCTTGTCTTATTAAATCAGAAACCTGAAAAAGTAAATAAATTATCTTATTTCACTTTCATGGGAGACAAGTCTATACTATAGACCTAGTCTTAGTGAAAAACTTGTATGGTTATTTTGTTTATAATATAACCAATGATAACTTGAGTACCTGTGGAAAACAATATCTGTATATCCCAAACACTGTGGGAGACAAGCCTTAGAAAGGTCTTGTATACTTCCTTAATGTAATCAATGATCACTTGAGTACCTGTGGAAAATAATATTTTCTATCCCAATCACTGTGGGGAACACACCTTACAGAGGTCTTGTACACTTTCCTAGTGTAATCAATGATCATAAGTACTGGTCTGTACTATAATATAAATATATTCAAATATACCTTATATATTATCTGTCAACCAAAGACATTAACAAGGACAAACAAGAAAAGACAGTATGAAAACGATTGCAGGAATCAAATTAAATCAAATAGAAAAAATCAAAAATAATGATCACAGAATCTGTGATGATAACCGCAATGAAATCAACAAGATAAATAACGCCACAGTGTATAAACATCAATTGTGTATAAAAATTAAAGATAGGAAAGAGTAGACCAACAAATGCAAACAAATGAAGACAAAACTAAAGAACATAGAAATATTACAAACACAACAAGAAGACAGTATCGTCACAGCTAACAAATATTTGCAAACAATGTTGCATGCAAATTTCAATTAAGAATTTTGCTCCCTATAGAACGCTAGAGCAAGACCAATGTCACTTGGTATTTCTTGTTCTAGTCACCTCCCATCCAGGCCCGCAGAATACAAACTAACTTAACACACAACAAATAACATATAAACATAAATACATGTAAACCTTAATAGCATAAATGCATACATAATATGATTAAATAATATGGCAATGTGATGTTAATAGAGTGTCGCAGAAAGGATGTGTTGCAGAGAAGGCTTATCTTTTATTCAAAATAATTTTTCACTTTTAATAAGTTATTAAATTATTGAATTAACTTATTACAATGTTCAATTCTTTTGAGCATATGAAGATCCAACGATGAAATATGCACTTTATGTTCAACAACACTGTGATTCTTCTGTACAGGATCAACAATCACTTCTTTCTTCTGTACGATGAGAAATGTCAACAAGCGCTGACCTAGATACAGCATCCTATCGGTAATACAGGTCAAGCTGACATCGACTGTCCCGTTGTAACTTGTACACTGGTGTTCATGCGTGTTGTATGTGGCGTCAGGGATGGTCTGGTTATCATAACCCCAGGAATCTGGTTCCCCACATTGGCCACCACTGTAGAGTAGTTCACTGTAGACGTACATTCATTGGTTATTTGAATCGTGGATGATACATTCATGTAGTAGTGAAATAACATTCAACCTAAGGTAGCATTCACTGTTCTGGTACCTAATCGCCGTATCCTCTACTGACTGAACGCGTCAATGAGGATCGGTAAACATACAAAAGTCATTGGCCCAACCTTCATTTCAGGGCTAAGTTCTTAAGCTGAAATATGTCCAATGTTTGTATAATACTCATAAGCCACGATAGTGGGTTTTCACCTCCTAACAAGATCTCGATACCACTGCCCGATAGTAGGATACATAATCTGTTCTCTTGACAGTGATCAAAAAATATGATGACAGAAATATAACATGGCCGCCTTCCTGAGTTGTCGCTCACTCACTCGTAGGAAGGTAGATATAAGCCAAAGTTAATTTAGAATGTGCATATAAATAATTTCATAAAGTTTTCCATACAGCTCTACAGTAATCCAGTTACTTCAGTAGACATAACTGCTGTAGGAAAGCCTGTCATCTTCGTCGATACAAAACACGATCCTAGCGATACGAAGCACAATGTTCCATCTAGGTCTAATCGACTCGAGATCATCAAAAATAGGGTCTGTCATAACTGGAGTCCGAATCACACACATGAGGAGGATCTCTGACAAATAGACTCTTGCAGAGACATAAACTTCTCCTAGAAAAACATCTATGAATCACTGTTAAACCTTAAACAGTGCCAGCCCTGGAAAAAGCACTCAGCCATCTTGGCGACATTATCGGAACTCTTCACAACCCAGTAGGACTACGAAAACCTGCACTAGATTCCGGTAGAAAGAATATAGTCCGACCTGAACATACAAAGGTATACAATATACGACTGAATCTTCTTTCACTAGACAAGTAGTACACATGAATTCAGGCCATAAACATAACAAGCAAAATTAATCTATTTTCTGGCCCGAACAAATAAGAACGGACATGAATACAATATCCATGCGCCGAGTCAATATCAAGAAAGATCACTCATATAATCAAAAGTGTAAATCAATCATGAATTATCTAGCTTTACCAGAGGAAGCATTTTCATACACAAATGAATGCAAGTATATATTTTCCATATTAAATAGCCATATCGTATTTTTGTAATATGTGCGTCAAAATATGCACGCAACACATGGGCAATGACTACAACCCACAAAAGCCAGATCCAAACCTCAGAAATGAGGTATCTGAGGAAGGTGGTTGAAGTAACAAGAAGAGACATGGTCTGAAACCAGACGATACGTCAAGGCCTAAAATCCCACCCCCTGCAGACTCAAGTAGAACAGTCCCATTAAGATGGTTTGGCCATGTATGCAGAATTGGAGAAGATCGGCTTCCACGACAAGCATGGGAAACAAAGAGCCAGGGATCCAGACCCCCAGGACGACCCAGAGTCCGCTGGGAGGACAACATTAGACAATCTTTGAAGGACCGAGGACTAGAATGGAACCAGGCCAGGAGGAAGACAGCCGATAGGATAGTCTGGCGCTCTCTCTTCCAAACCTCTACACCTCACGGTAGAAGGGGAACGACTAAGTAAGTAAGTAAGATGTGATAAAGCAGCTGTTAACTAGTAAGTAAAAATTTTTCACCTTCCCATTCTATGTTTCTTGACGCGTTACTCCACAGCTTCTTAAACAGTGCATCAAGAAATGACTATAGAAGAACTAGTGCCGTCATCAGGACATGTAGCAGAAACAACACATCATAATTATTTCCTGCCATGTTTGTTACATATAAGAATTTCATGCACGGAGGCATTTCTGGAGTCATCCTAATATGACCACTAGCTAAGCACAATGCTATAGTAAACTGATGGGGAGGTGCATCTTTGTCTGTGAGGCTAATTATAACCTCGTTGACTCTTGAGATCATTCACAGACTTCTAGGAATTCCTCCTGTGGTGAAGCATGTCGAGAACCCAGCATTGAACACAAAGCTTGTAGGAGTCACTTGAGCCCCAGACGTAACTCTGGCTTTTAACTGGTTGGCTGCATGCAAGAAGATCTCAATGTGGACTCATAATAGTCAGTAGGAGTCTGAGAAGTGTATCTACGTAGAATGTGACAATTCCTTGGAAGAGCCTTTAAGCAGAGCACAGCATTTTAGCTCTGCATATTTTGGTAGCCCCCGTGGATGGCGGGCAATGCACAGTATGCCACGCGCTTCTTCCTCCTAGCTTGGGACCAGATGTGACGATCCTTTAAATGCAAGCCAAGCAGGAGAAACTGGAGCTCATGACTTCTACTCAGCACGTTTCGGAATGGTAGAAAATCCATATAAAAGGCCTAGATCTACCGTGTAGATAATACCAAGGAGTCTTCAACTTGGTATTGGGTGCAACCGAGCGAGAAGCTTAGCAGCCATAGTTAAACAACAACATATAAGAATTTCCTTAGGCGTCCTTCCGTCCCAAAATTTTCCCCACCTAAGTTGCAGTCTGGAAATTATGTAAAAGTCGCTCGCTTCTGGCCATTGCGCGAATTTGCAGACTCTTGAAATAGTGAGCAAAATCTTTAGAATTTCCTTTTGCGTCCGTACAAAATTTGTCCCATCTTTTTCCCACCAAGTGTCAAAGGCACGTTTTTTCTTACGAGGCACTAATCTTTTTGTTTCCATTCTTAATCACGACATTTGTCTTATTCTTGACACAACTTCTTGAATTGTCCTCATTTTAAATTCGGATGAGTGTGAACAAAGAATGGAGTTCATTGCATTTGCTGTAACTCGGCCGATTTCGTCGCTGAAGTCGACACTCCCAAAAATAATGATTCGGAGTTTTAGTAATAGAAAGTTGACTTTGAATGATTTTTTTATACGTATCAAGGCACGATTTAAAAAAAAAACAAAAACATATCGTACATTTACAAAAAGCGTTGACATAAAGCAGCTGTTGATTAATTTGTCAAATGTCAGTGCATTTGCTTTTTTCACTGCTTCCAATGGCATTTTGTAGGCATTACTCCGCAGCTTCTTCAGCAGTACATCCAGATAAATGACCATAGAAGAATTAGTGCCGTCTTCAGGGCATGCGGCAGAAACAGCATAATATAATTATTTACCACCATATTTTGGCGGGTATGCAGCTTGTTACCCATATCTAGAATAGCCTAAAGTGTCCTGTCTAGTAACCAATTCACTTCAACAATAACAACAGTAATAGGCTTGCCGGGAATCGAACCCAGGACCTTCACTTCTGTTGTTTTTCTGATGTCCAGTCTTCTACTTCTTTATTTCTCACGAGTGCCTGAAACATACCTTTGTGTATTATTTATTTACTGTTTACAGGCCTCGGGTTTCTCCACCTTATTCACTATTAACCAGTATTAAACAGCCGCTATCGATATTATCACAGCGGTGTTTCTAAGTTCAATCTTGCTATCATGTAATGTGTATAACAAAACAGACAAGTCAATTTTAAAAAGACGGATAAATTTGGCATTAACACATGTGCAATATAAAACTAGCTACAACCTTTAGATCTTCGATCACATGACCTAAGAGCTTAGAAGACATAACATGTGATAGGTGTTGGTCGTACAAAAACATAACCTCGGTTATCGTAATCATGTGTCACTAAGATTGCAGTTAACTTTTTTTTTTTTTTTTTTTTAAACCCTATGGATAATGTGGGCGTCATTAGGAGAGCAACTGATAGAGTTAGTGGAAATATTAAAGTTAACATAGTTATGTGTTGGATAAGCCGTTTGTATTGAGTTTATTACTCGATACTTTTTTAAGCTACTGCCGATTTAGACAATTTGTTTACCAATCCTTTTTAACAAGCAACATTAGCATTGCCCAAACAGTTCTCAATAAGATTATCTTATTTATAAGCTTGCCAAATAATACCCTAGAGGTCTGAAAGGTGCTGGACATTTACATATTCATTAATTTTCTTATTTTCATCACTTGAAAATCGTAGGACAAACGAAATGCTTCGACCGGAATGTCGTATGGTACTGGTCGTTATTCTGCTGGTGTTCATGGAGATACTCCACACGGTTGCAGTAAACTGCGTCAAGACAGATTCCTGCAGCTGTACTTTTGATGATGAACATGGAGGAATTGTAGACCTGAGATCACTTTTAAGTAATGTAGAACACGGGGCACCACTGTAAGTAGTTAGATAGTCATCTGGTTAGATCTATATACCTACTTATCATTCCTTACTTTTGCTAATGTTGCTACAATGCCAGTCCTACTATAGTGGTAGTGGGGAAAGAAAACGCAGTGTAGGTATAAATTAAAAAGTATCTAAATAATGAACAAAGGACAATTTGTACTTCATTTCGGTTGTTTGAAACCTTGACTAAGAAATGTTTAACATGGGGCAGGCATCTTCATGATTCATAAAGAAGTTTTCTTTTTTTTTAAGGTTGTACAAGGGACAAAACGACGGTAGTTTCACGTTGCTTTCCGTTGGTTTGTTTACGGTATTCTCGATAGCCTTTGACTAAAACTCTAATCCACAAGGCAGTGGGAAGAGTTGAGGTTAAAGCGTCTCCAACTCGCTGGTTGTCACATCATAACGACTCTGAGGTGTTTTAAATAAATAGTTGCCCTTTACAACTATCCCACGTCGCCCTCCGTGACAACCACTTGTTATGGTTCACGGCTGCTTATTCAGTATTCACTGCTAGCCTTTATATCTAGATGCCGCTCAACCATCCGCGACTGGTAGGTTCCTTAACTCTTTCAGTCCCAAGCAGAAAAGTGGGTTTGGTCCAAACAAACGTTTTTGTTGTTGTTTGGAAATAATTTTTTTAAATGTTCATATGCATAAACAAATTTGTTGTTTTATCCAAGATAAAATGGAAAGGAGCAAAAGATACGGAAGCCACTTAAATGGCTCCCGGGTCAAATGTGTCTAAACCCTGAGCCTTTATAACTTAGGCACAAACACTTATGAAAATCATCAAAAGAATTGTCAAAGTGTCAGCCTGTCTCTGGAATATGGAGAAAAAAAAATCAATAACCTTACAGATTGATCCTAAACGGATGCTCGCGCCGAACAGAAGGAATAACTGAACCATCGATGTGGAATTAATGGTAAGAATTAGACATATAGCAGCGGAACAATAAAATATGAACAGACTTCAGTGATTTTTTGTTGTTGTTGCATGTTATAAGAAGAGGAAAACTGGAATATATCGTAACAACACGTAAGATTGGAGGAATAAGATATAGAGAAAAACAAAGAGAGCAAATACTGGACAGTTTGACATCGTGGCATGGAAGGAGGTCAACAGCAGAATTGATCAATTGTACTGGAGACAGGAAGCTGTGGAGAGACATTATCTCCTACGCCACTAGGCATGGTACAGTAGAACTCCATTTATCCGAACCCCATGGGACCGAGCATCGTTCGGATAATCAAATGTTCGGATAATTGGATTACATAATGTATCGAGTACATGTACACATATTTCTAAAAATAATTAACCATCACAAGGAAATTACACTATAAAACATATTTACTTGTACTGTAATAATAATACCCACACTGTATTAGATCACTGTATCACCAAAATCTGTCATTACACTGCAGTGCATGTACTACTTGTATTAATTTTTTTTTTTTAAGAAAGAGAAATGTTTTCAAAATAACATTACAAATGATTCAAAACCAGGCGCAACTTACGTATACATGTACTTGCACAGATGTAGCCCACTATTTAAAATAATGAGGAATCCTCTTTTGCACCAAACTGGATAGTCTCCTTTTGGTTGCTAAGTCCCGCATTCTCTTCACCAGCAGAAGCTGTGTAGGACAGTTGTCATCTTCTTGCTCGTACCAAGCCATCGCTGATTCTAGTGCTATAAAGGCCTCTTCAGGACTTGGTCGACGTTTTGGGTTTTCTTCATAATCTACAAGTACATCATGTACTTCTGAGGAGTCTTCATCATCGGTCACTACATGTATTTGGTTTTCTTTTTGCACAAAAGACAAAATTTCTTCGTCATTCAAAAACTGAAAACCAGAATCATTATCATCTTCTAGCCACATGTGGGCATCATCTTTGTCACAGTCCGAAAATCCGGGCATTGAAACAGTTCCACAACTTCATTTATACAATCATCATTTGTGTCTACTGCAGTAGTTTCATTTCCTCCTTTTTTTCCAAGCAATCTATTCCAAGCCTTGTTGAGCTTATCTTGTGACAGGGTGGTCCAAGCATCAGCTAACATATAGCAGCAGTATTTGAGATTAAGCTTTTTGGAAAACGCCACCACACTTTCTTCATCTTCAGCCAACAATAAACGACGCAGGACTTCCTTCTTGTACATCTTTTTAAGCTTTGCTATAACACCCTGATTCATTGGTTGAATCAGTGCTGTTACATTGGGAGGCAGAAAAATTACTTTAAAATTTGCATCAACTGCATTCAATGTATCCGTCTCTGGATGAGATGGTGCATTGTCCAGTAGAAGAATTACTTTTCCAGTTTTCTTTTCTTGTTCTCTCAACCTCTTTGGTATGAAGTGATTTGTATACCAATCAAGAAATATTTCACTATTCATCCAAGCACTCTTCTGTGCTTTGTAGCACAATGGGAGACATGTCACATTCTTTAAACAACGTGGTTTTTTGGCTTTGCCGATCATTAGCACCGGTAAACGATGACTTCCATTGGCATTCGCGGCTACCAAAATTGTTACTCTCTCTTTGCACTTTTTAAACCCAGGGGCAGCTGCTTCGCGCTGAGATGCAAATGATTTTTGAGGCAATGATTTCCAGTATAAGCCAGTCTCATCGGCATTATACGCATCACCGAGTGAATAACCTTCTTCTTCCAAAAAAGCAAAGAATAATTCTTTAAAATTTTCAGCGGCAGTTGCATCGCTAGATAAAGATTCCCCTTGAAACTCCAGTTCTCGTATGCCATGACGAGATTTAAAGTCAGGAGGACCGTCAAGTTGATTGTTGAACTGAAGTGCCTTTTCACATTATAGAGAGCCAGAGATAGGTTCCGATTTGCTTCTTCTTTGCAGACACCATATATACAAAGCCTCTTCCAATTTCAAATATTTCGCATTTCTCATGGTTTTACGTTTCTTCGACCCATTTTCACTCTCCAATTTCGATGCAAAACTCATAATTTTATCCTTTTTACTTTTGATGTCAGAGACGGTAGCTTTCCCAACATTGAAAATCCTCGCAAGTGAAGACACAGTTTCACCTTTTCCTAGTCTCTTGATAATTTCTGTTTTCGTTTCAATTGACAAAACATTGCGGTTCCTTTTATATGCTTTAGGCCTACTGGAAGATGCCATATCGCACAGAGAAATACTTGTACACCAAAATTATTCTGCTGTAGTAGCAGACACAATTATTTTAAGTTGAACTGTCTGTTTAGCCAGTGTTCTGCCTAGAACGCACACGTACACTGGATTGGTAAAACAGATATTAACTGACTTTATGATCTAACTGACTTCCTGTACGTAAGCGACCGACCATTAGCCCATCCCATCCTCTACAAATTGTTCGCACACATTTGAAGCTTGCCGCATGAAAAGATTCAGAAATGTAGTCTAACGAGACTGGTGGCGATTGATTTTTTTTTCTGGAAAAAGTGTTCGGATAATTGGATGTTCGGATAATTGGAGTTCGGATAAATGGAGTTCTACTGTAATTGAAGAAGACATAAGAATAAAAACTGTATCTTCCCCACACGCTTTCTTGAAGGGAGAAATAGTACTATTTTAATTTAGAGAACCGCAGGTATCTAATGATTCCATTCGTAATTGTGTCGGCTGTTGAGGATTTCTCTCCCTTATTAACAAAACGAACTGTTTTTCCCCACAGCTTCAAGGACCAGCTAGGCAAAGATGGCGACTACTACTCTTACAATCCATGTGAAGCTTTCAACGAAGGAAACTGTACTAACAGTGCGGTACTGTAAAACTTGTATTATTAATCTGTAAAAGTTATTTGAAAGAATACAGTTCTTTTCAGAACTTTCTATTATTATGTCTTGTATTTGCGTTTAGCTTCAATGGCCAAATATAAATAAACAAAAAATAAAATAAAAGACAATAAACTGCCCGCAACATAAAGACCGCCCCATGTAGTTCCCGGAGGTATCTGAAGAGGCAGAGAAAGAATAAGCATACTGCACCGTCAGGCATGTCGCAGAATACCAATAATATGAAGTTGTGCATGAGGCTGGTAACCTCATTATTGTGATGAATTTACCGTGATACAACGTTAAAATATCTCCAATTATAAAGATAACATGTAGGGATAAAAATAATGCGTAAGATACTAGGAGACATGCTCGCCCATGCCCACATTTCCTACCGCCATTGAAACTAACTAGTTAAACATGCAGACGAAACGGTACCCTTGTAGACGGGAGGGAAACGGAGATAAAACTCATTATGACGGTCTGAACACGTGTTTGAATCTAGAAAGGCAAAAAGACGCAAGTTGTAGTTTAAGGAAAAAAATTCACGCCACTAGTTGACACAATGTAAGAAATTGGCAGAAAAAGGACCTTAGCTCTTGTTAGAAACAGTCATATCTTGGACGTTTTACGGTACTTGGTTGTTTTATTTGAATTCAGCGGCAAACGCCGTGGAGTAGGTTCGAAAACAAATTTCAAAAGACTACCCTTGAGAAAAGTAGGTTTTTTCTTAATCATAATGTTATGAAAATAAAACCTAGCTAGTTTGATAGCCCATCTTAAGCAGAGAAATAATATACTTTTAATTATACAGACGGACAGATAACAAGGAAGATATTGACAAAAGACCGTATTGTTCCTATCAGACTAGCGAACAGTATTGTTGTGCATACTTTCACTAAAGTCTCAATTTTGCGTCCTTGAGACAAGAAAATGCAAACTTCAAACTGTAATAAACTAGCGGGGCAAAGTCGGGAGATAGTGGCTAAAAATAACTTAGGAAGCAGGTTCGTGCAGTTTTTACAGGTGTTAGTCCAAAAAACAAGTGAAATTGTGGGAAAAAGATAAAATGTGACCGACGTACATTTTAAAAATTGAGATGTACTTTTGACTTTTTTGGGAAAAGATAAAATGTGACAGACGTACATTTGAGAAATTAAGATGTAATTTTGACTTTATTTTCAAATTTTGAATTGAAATGCTTAGTCTTCTGATCTGATTGGCCAACGCATTTTATATTAGCGGGATAGAGACACACATTTTTGCCATTTTATATAAGTCTGTCCAGTGACACAGTCATTTACTGCTAGTGGTGTTTTCCAAGGAAGAATACATAAAATTTAGTGGGACGCCATACTCTAGCCAGCAGCTCAGCTGAGTTTTGCTAGTATTAACTGTGTTCTCAATTCTGAATTCTGGTAAGAATGAAAGCATTTATCTTGTTTATTTTAATATTTTGAGTGATTGATACTGCCATATCATGAAAAATGATTACGACAAGTAAGTGCTTGCTCTAGGTCCCCAGCCGCAGTTCAGGGTCTAGAGACAAACAAATAATATATGGACACCTAACGAAGACTATGGAGGGCGGATCAATTATTGAGATCAATGGGAACATATCACCTATCTTATTGAATAAAAGAGGAAACTATTGAACATATATCAGATGCAATGCAGTCTTGGGGAACTGGTACTATGTGAAAACAACTGGGTAAGATGTGCTATGTTGGTCAGAGAGATCTGACCCAGTCTGTGTAGTGTTGTGTTGTGTATAAGAGTGGCTCAGTAGATAGAGTACTGACACATGGCACAAAACTTTTGTTTCAGAATTGTGAGTTTCTGTTTTGGCACTAAAGAGGTGCCAAATGCTTATGTAAGAGTACACAAGCAGATGTGTGTGCCACCTAACAGTTGTGTCTGTGCAGCCTACCATTGTACTCCAGCTACGGAGAGGAGTGGGCCACAGGAATCCTGTATCAGATCGTCACAGGCGAGATAAGTGAAATTCTGGCCTGCTGGAGATTCACAACTATTCTACCATCAAATAAAGACATAATTATTGAGAAATAAACATTTACCTCATTCCATAAGTCAATGGACAATGATTTTGGTAGTCACAGATTGGGCGTGATGACGCCACCCCAACGAAACATCCAGTACTAGTTCTCCCAAAGACAGTATAGATATCATTAATAATAACCATTTTATAATATACCTATGTACACAAATGACATTTTATTATGCCACATATTTATGCATTTCATTGATAAACCCATATCATTTTATATGTTCTGACCAAACTAAAACATTGGTTCAGAACTAATAAATTAAAAAAAAAAATTGTTAAAATTTAAACTAAAACCACCAGAGTTAGTTCAGTGTGTTATAGAATTTATTAATATTATTAGACTTATTAATTACACGTATGTGTCTGTATATTATATTACTACACATTACATTTCAGTACCCTAGACTTTTTAACGTAGCTACAATTCATGATAGTAGAAGAGATCTGTTTGAGGTCGTAAGTGGTAGTAAGAA
Organism: Oreohelix idahoensis; assembly: GCA_024509875.1. NCBI lineage: Eukaryota > Metazoa > Mollusca > Gastropoda > Stylommatophora > Oreohelicidae > Oreohelix > Oreohelix idahoensis. The sequence continues at coordinate 56,309 of JAMPIV010016869.1, forward strand.
GGGCCTTCTGTAATTCACATAAACATTTATCTCAGGAGCCTTCACAGCTGACCTCATACATTACACTAGGTAACATAACAACCATACAATACCATCAAAAACCACTACAAATATTGGGGTCTTGTCCGGGGATATTAAGTTTATCAAAGATAGTAGGATATTCTGGTGTGGGAATTAAACTAGTGGGGACAGAGTTGTATAAATTTAAAAGTGTCCCTTAAAATAAAAAGTGGAAAATAAAGGTTGGTGAATCTTCACAGCCAGTGGTAATTAATTGATTAATTAATTAACATATTACCTTAGTCAGTATATACTTAGAATTACCTTAGTCCTTGTATACTTGAAATTACCTTGGTCATTGTTAATTTGTATGTTAAAGTATGGCAGATCTAGCAAAATTTAGATCGGCTGCTGTGCTGACGGCGAGGGAGATGAACATGGAGGGTCAGGTTTTAATTCAGTATGTAACTTCAGAATGTGACAAGTATATTGAAAGGGAAGATAGGAGGTTAGCTGAAGAGAAGAGGTTACAAATTGAGGCTGATAAAGAACTTAAGAGGTTGCAGATTGAGGCTGACAAAGAGGCTAAAGCATTGGAGGCAGATAGGGAGATTAAGAGGCTCCAATTAGAAGGAAAAAAGGCCGAAAGGGAGGCAGTAGATAAAAAGGCCGAAAGGGAGGCAGAAGATAAGAGATTGACTGCCGAAAGGGAGGCAGAAGATAAGAGATTGACTGCCGAAAGGGAAGCAGAAGATAGAAGATTGCAAAGGGAGCACGAATTACGACTAAGGGAGCTGGAATTACAAGGCCATGCTCCTGAAAATGGTGCCAGCCCTTTTGCCTCAGATGCTACGCCTAGTCAGGGAGCCTCAACCTCAGCTATGGGGTTTCATTTAGACCATTTTGTTGAGAAAGACGATGACATCGAGGGGTACCTCAGTAGATTTGAATTATTAGCTACTACATATGGGTTAGAGAGAGAGAGGTGGAGTCTAAAGTTATCACAGGGACTGAGAGGGACTTCTTATGAAGTCTTTGCTAAGATGAATAGAGACGACCAAGACAATTATGACATGCTAAAGCAGGCTTTGTTATTGAGATATGAAAAGAATGGTGAATTTTATCGTAAGAAGTTTAGAAATGCCAAACTTTTGTCTGGGGAGACATACCACCAATTCTCTGCCAGACTGGAAACCTATTTGGAGAAATGGACTGCTCTGGGGAAGACCCAAGATCTCAAAGAGATGATCATGATAGAGCAATTAAGAGAGTCCATGGCTCCAGACTTGAGAAAATTTCTCATGGAACAAGGTGCAGAGAGGTTGGGGGAGGTTTTAAATGTCGCTGAGAGGTATCAGGCAGCCCAGGCAGAGGTAAGTGGCACTAAAAAGAAGCACATAGAAAATTTTAAAGCTCCACAGCAATTTAGTAAATTTGATACTAGAGAACAAGGTAATAGAGGCAGGACAAACTTTGATAGGCCACGAAATGATTATCGTGACAGAAACTCACAGTTCAATGACCAAAAATATAATGAAAGAAAACCGTTTAACCAAGGAAAGAGATGGTGCAAATGGTGTAAGAAAGACAACCATAACACCGAATTTTGTAAAAGGAAACCTTCAAACATTGCTGCAATGAAGTCGGGGACTCAAAGATTAAAGGGTAATCCTAATGGACAGCAGGAACCTTATCACCCCCCAGTTTGTGAGGATGTTATTTGTAATGGGGTCACCACAAGGTGCCTATATGATACAGGTTTGGATTATGATTCAGTTGTGAAGTCTAGCCTAGTGGACCCAAGTCAGTATACCACAGAAACAGTGGAAATACAAGGGGCGACTAAGGACATACCACTCATGACACTTCCCATCGCAACGATAACGGTGAAAACTCGCTATGTGGAAGGAGAAATCAGAGCAGCAGTGATAGATGAACCAATCTACCCTCTGATATTGGGGTGTAGGTACGTCTTCTTGGGGAATCCCGAGAGACCTGTGATCATGGCGACAGTGCAGACCAGGTCACAGAAAAAGGAGGAAGAAGGTGAACCTATAAATGCTCATCCAGAGGAGATGAGGAAGGCGCAGGCTGAGGATAGGACACTCAAGCCATGTTTTAAAAAAATTGCCCAAATGCCACACACCTCCAAGCAAGGGAGAGTACTTTATGAAGGACAAATTATTATACAGGAAGACAGGAACTAGATCCACTGGTCACGGACAGTTGGTTCTTCCCAAGGTATATAGGGCAAATTTAATAAGGAGCTTACATGTTGGAAAAGATGGTGACCATGAGAAAGTAGGTACCATCTGCCAAAAGGTTGCTCGAAAATACTATTGGCCCGACGTAAATGTCGATATTGAGAGCTTTGTAGAAGCATGTGGCGTATTTCATGAGGGAACACCCACAAAGGGACAAAATGTGCAGGACCTAGAAACGCCACGGGGCAAACTTAGGCCTGGAAGGAAAAATAATTATAATCAGGTAGACAAAGTGGAATGGGAGCCCCCTTTTCACACCCAGTCTTCACTTGAATGGATTAACATGGCCACTATGCGACGAGTACAAAGAGTAATTTTACCCCAGAATAAGCTGACAATCCCTCGGTCAGCCTTATATAAACTGGAGGAACCTAAAAGAGAGCGAAGATCTCTCATAAGTAATCTAAAGTGGGGAGACAACCCCAAGAAAAAAATTGGTAGTGGTCGCTTTGTGAGTGATGATTCTAGGAAGAAAGGTCCTCACTATAAGGCTTCTAGTGGACAGGGCCCGACGGGTGCCATGAAAAATAAGTATGAAAATTTAAAAGTCCATATGTAACATTATTAAGGACCTGGACGGATGAGAAAGCAGAAGAGACTGTTACCTCATCGTATCAATATGTGAACGAGCTGACCACTCGTCTGAAAGCTGGATGGAAACTGGCAAATGATAATTTGAGACAAGCCAGGAAGAAACATGCAGCATATTTTAATAGGAAAGCCAAGGACAGAGAACTAGCTGTGGGAGAGAAGGTGCTTCTTCTACTACCCGGCAGCCAGAATAAATTACAAATTGGATGGCAAGGTCCATATACGGTTCTAGAGAAGGTGTCTAGAACAAACTATAAAATTGACAAAAAGGGGAAGGAGAAGGTATATCATGTAAACCTTTTAAAGAAGTATCTGGACAGACCACTCCAGGAAAGCACCCCCTTACTGACCTTGGCTATCGCAACTCAAATGCAAAATGAACCACTCACCTCACATGAATACCCATTACATCCCTGTGAGACAGCCGCACAGGTAAAAGTCAGTAAGCACCTGACTAAAAACCAGAAGGAGAGAGTTCAACAGGTTCTGAAGGAACATACAGATGTATTAACAGATAAACCAGGACATACAAATTTGCTACAGTATGACATGAAGCTGGTAGACTCAAACCCAATCTGTATGAGAGCCTATTCTATTCCGTTCGCAAAGGAGAAGGCATTGAAAGAAGAAATAGATTATTTGTTGAAAGAGGGGATTATTTCACACAGTGAATCTTCTTTTAGCTCCAGTGTAGTTTTGTTGAGGAAACCGTCTGGGGAACATAGACTGTGCATAGATTACAGGAAACTGAATGCTGTCACAGAAGGACAAGTGGATCCATTACCAGACACAAAACAGTTATTTGCCAGATTGAACAAGGCAAAATACTTTTCAAAGGTGGATCTTAGTAAAGGCTATTACCAGATTCCAGTGAAGCCTGAAGTTAGACCTTATTTAGCTTTTAGCACCTCGGAAGGACATTATGAATTCAACATGCTACCATTCGGATTGAAAAATGCTCCGAGTGTATTTTCAAGGATGATGCGCAAATTGTTGGATCCCCTGAATAATCCATGTATCACGAATTTCATGGATGATATTCTCGTCGCCACAGAGACATTTGAAGAACACATTAACTCTCTGAAAATGTTATTTGATAGGCTTAGGGAGGCGAACTTAACTGCTAGACCAACAAAATGTTGTATTGGATACAAAGAGTTGGAATTCTTGGGACACACTGTACATCAGGGTAACATGACCCCTGATCCCAAGAACTTGGAAAAACTGCAGAGAGCACCTAGACTACAAACAAAAAAAGACGTGCGATCATTCGTGTCTTTATGTGGGTTTTACCAAAAATATATCAAAAATTTTAACTCTATATGTGCTCCTCTGACTGATCTGACTCGCAAGGGAAATCCAGATAAAATTGTTTGGTCTGCGCAATGTGAATTGGCTTTCCAAGAGTTAAAGGAAAAACTCACTAGCAAGCCTATTCTCAAATTGCCTGATTTGACACAGGACTTTGTGGTGAGAACAGATGCAAGTAATGTAGGCCTGGGGGCGGCTCTGTTGCAAAGGTCCTCTTCACCCAATGGGAAACTGAACCCAGTCGCTTATGCAAGCCGCAAGTTGAATAAAGCGGAGCAAGGATATTCCACAAGCGAAAAAGAATGTTTAGCGTTAATCTGGGCAATAAAAAAGTTCCAAATCTATCTGTATGGTAGGACTTTTGTGGTCCAGACGGATCATCAGCCCCAGTGTTCTTATCTCAGGCCAAGCATGAAAATGCAAGATTGTTAAGATGGTCTTTATTGTTACAACCTTATCAGTTTATTATCGAATATATCCCAGGGTCATTGAATGTCGGTGCAGATTTCCTCAGTAGGCACCCCTGTGATCAAAATTAGAGTAGTTGGCAGGCGTGAGGAGTAATTTTATCTATGTGTATCACTGGTTTTGGAACTTGCAGTAGTGCATGTTCTCAAGTGGGGAGATGTGTGATGAATTTACCGTGATACAACGTTAAAATATCTCCAATTATAAAGATAACATGTAGGGATAAAAATAATGCGTAAGATACTAGGAGACATGCTCGCCCATGCCCGCATTTCCTACCGCCATTGAAACTAACTAGTTAAACATGCAGACGAAACGGTACCCTTGTAGACGGGCGGGAAACGGAGATAAAACTCATTATGACGGTCTGAACACGTGTTTGAATCTAGAAAGGCAAAAAGACGCAAGTTGTAGTTTAAGGAAAAAAATTCACGCCACTAGTTGACACAATGTAAGAAATTGGCAGAAAAAGGACCTTAGCTCTTGTTAGAAACAGTCATATCTTAGACGTTTTACGGTACTTGGTTGTTTTATTTGAATTCAGCGGCAAACGCCGTGGAGTAGGTTCGAAAACAAATTTCAAAAGACTACCCTTGAGAAAAGTAGGTTTTTTCTTAATCATAATGTTATGAAAATAAAACCTAGCTAGTTTGATAGCCCATCTTAAGCAGAGAAATAATATACTTTTAATTAGACAGACGGACTGATAACAAGGAAGTTATTGACAAAAACCGTAGCCTCTCTTCGCCTATCAGACTAGCCACTTAAACAGTATTGTTGTGCATACTTTTCATCCTAAATTTTGCTGGATCCAATGTTTGCAAACTTCATGGCACACATCTTAGAACTAGCTGGGTCGCCCAAAAGTTTCTCTATTTTGCCATCTGCTATTGTCCGTAGAAGATATCTTTTGGGGATGCGACCATCCCTTCCCTTCCGTAAAATTTTTTTACCATTTTTTATTTTTTTATTATGGCCAGCCAGCGAAAGTCAAACTGTAACACCTAAATCTTTACGAGATGCCCGGATGCCGGCGCAAAGTTCTTGCTTAGCATAGGTCGTCCAGTCTGTCGCTGCCATAGTAGGAGTTTGCTGGTGAACGCAGGCATTAATATCCCGCAGCACTTTGGAGCTTCATGTGAGTTTAGGTTTTTCCCCAAACACTTTCGAATGTTATGCGGGCAAAGCTTTGCCCAATGCGGCTGTCGATTTCTGTATCCATGAGAGTTTGTCATTGATGTGCTAAATAGTGAAGTGGTGCACCACTGCCCAATTCAAATAGATTATCGATTGGATAACTTTCAACAACCCACATCCTGACTCACACAGTGTTTTAGACCGTAGAGTGCCTTGCATCTTATGAAGCGATTCACTGCCAAAGTCTTGCATAAGCTTTAGACAAGCACTCATCCGCTCCTGTTGGAGCACGGAGCTGGGAGGCTTTGATGTGACGAACTGCAGCATCGTCAGCGAACAACAAGTCTTAATAGTGACCCTTCTGATTTTTTGTTTTTGCCCTTCACCATGAAAGATTAAACAGACGGCCATCTGAACCTAGTTTAGAAGGCAATATCCTGCCCAGTTGCATCTCTGAAGGGCATGTTTCGCAAGAGAAAGGCAAAAGAAGATTGCGAAGTGGGTTGGAGCAGAACACAGTTTCCTTTGTTTAACGCCATCTCGTAGATCAAAGGCTGTGACCGTTGCTTCCCAGTCCATATTGGATACACAGCTGTTCCCTTCATGCCGTCATGGAATGACTTTATCATTTCCAGCATTCTCGGAGGGCAGCCTATTTTCAGGAGGATTTTAAAGAGTCCATCCCTACTAACCAGGTCGAATGCTTTTGTGAGGTCTCTAAAAGGCGATTATATTAATGGTCTTTTCGCGCTCTCTCTGGGGGGGATGCTGGCGTAGAGAGAAGATCTTGTCTGTTCGTTTAGGTGTGAAGTCCAAAACAACAGTCCTCCCTCTGCCAGCTCTCTCACCCTAACATGTGAATCTGGATATATGCGCTCTGCTAACTTGTGTAGTCGCTAGTAAAGATGACTATGCAAATAACCTTACCAACAATACTATGAAGAAGTAGATGCACTCTGTAGTTTTTATTGCAATCACGTTCCTGTCCTCCTTTATTTGTTTATACATGTTACAAATCTTGGCATCTCGCATGTCTTGAGGAAAAAATAGTTGTGCCTCTTCCCAGCACTGGCATAGCAATCCTATGCAGGGGATGTAAATAGCGTGCTCTTACAGCCATTTGATTAAATCAGGAGGAATCCCATCACTGCCTGGTGCTTTGCCAGAGTGCCAAGCCTATCAATTGGCCGTTGCTGAGATCCTGCTAATGTTGGTTCGGCCATCCAGCTGCTCACATAGTATTGGCAGACTGTTGACACCATCAAGTAGCTGCAGGTGTAACAGGTTATTGTCTCCTAGCGTAAAGCTCAGAGTAGTGCTCGACGCACCTCTCCATCTGCTTACCCTTATCGGTTAGCTTCTCTCCTGCTGATGGTTTTTAAGCGGTGCCCGTCTTACTTGTAAGGGGGCCAAGTGCTTATTTCTTTATAATTTGTGTGGGATCTGGAAAACATCTGATGAAGCATCAAAGCCCCAGGTCATTTGACTGGCTGTTTTTCTTACCAAAGGTGGCAAGTGCAGTACTTTGAATGGTGGTTCCGTAGATGCTCCCAAGTTTCTCTGTAAATAGTATCACCATGCTGAGGGCTACTGAGCACTTTCTCGAAGGTCGCAGTGAATTTGAGCGATCATTGAAAGGGTCTGACATCTTGCTGGTATCAATGCGTGGTTTCCCTTCATGTCTGACCTGATAAAGTTTTCTTGGTTGTGCTCTGATTTCGCAGCAACCCACGGTGTGAGCTGTATCACAGGCTGCACTATGGTACGAGCGGGTGGAGACCACAGACCTGAGGAGTGGCCTAATGACGAGAATCAGGTCAAGTTGGTGCCAGTGCTTGGATCGTGGGTGTCTCCATGACATATTATGCTGGGGTTTTGTCTGAAAGTAGGTGTTGGTCACGCAGAGGTCATGGTGGACGCACAACTCTAAGAGCCGTTGTCCATTTTCATTCATCTTGCCAATACCAAACCTGCCCAGACATGATGGTCATGAAACATTATCGGCACCCACTCTAGCGTTAAAGTCACCAAGGAGAACAAGCTGTTCTTGCCTAGGTATGCTTTTGATAATTGCTGTTAGATTCTCGTAGAACTCATCTTTAGCTTCTGAGGCAGAGTACAGAGTAGGAGCATACACACTGACAAGGGTGATGGGACCTGTGCTAGTTTGCAGGCGGAGCGTTAACAGGCGTTCTGATCCATTCTCGCCTCCTCTCAACCATTTAGTTAGCGATTTTATGACCGCAAAACCTACTCCGTGTTCTCTAGCTTTATTATGATCCTTTCCTTGCCAATAAAATGTGTAGTCCTTCTCGCTCACCGTTCCAGAGCCCGCCAGGCGCGTTTCCTGAAGTGCAGCTATATCCACCTGAAGTCGTTTAAGCTCATCATTAATTATGGCTGTCTTCCTTACATCGTTTACATCCTGTATGTTACCGGATAGTCCAGTCAACATAGTCCGGACGTTCCAGCATCCCAATCTGAGAGTTTGCTTATTTCTATTTTTTCGATAATTGCTTGGTGCAAAATTTTCTGTCCACAGTTCGGGTTTGACCCTAATCCCCATGCAACCCAAATGGGGAAAGCAGACAGTGAGGCGGGACAACAACTTATTGAACTGGGGGCTGCCGCAGCTTGTAAGCGGGCGGTAGCTGTCCATGAGATACTAGAACCTCTCCCACTGTCGGAAGTAGCCCTGGCGCATAGTTTGACTTTTTTGTCTACATCCCGGGAAAAGATAAAATGTGACAGACGTACATGTTGAGAAATTAAGATGTAATTATTTGAAAGCCATTCCATAAATGAGATATTCCCGCAAGGCAGCGGTGGTTTGAATTCTTATTAGAAATTTTGCCCGAAAGAATGGTTTAAGAGCGCCCAGTCGCTCGCCCTTTGCCCCGTCTGCCCGTCAGTGGAAACAGTTCCGCCGGGCTCAAATGGAGCCACATGTGGAAAACATTGTTTGAATCGATTTGAAATTTTGAGCTTAGTCTTCTGATCTGAATTGGCCAACGCATTTTATATTAGCGGGACTTATCCTCACTAACAACTCCCGGCAAAAACACACATTTTTGCCATTTTATATAAGTCTGTCCGAAAAGACTGTATTGACACAGTCATTAACTGCTAGTGGTGTTTTCCAAGGAAGAATACATAAAATTTAGTGGGACGCCAATACTCTAGCCAGCAGCTCAGCTGAGTTTTGCTAGTATTAACTGTGTTCTCAATTCTGAATTCTGGTAAGAATGAGAAGCATTTATCTTGTTTATTTTAATATTTTGAGTGATTGACTCGCATACTGCTCAGCCATATCATGAAAAATGATTACGGACAAGTAAGTGCTCGCTCTTTGAGTGATTGATACTGCCATATCCCCAGCCGCCAGTTCAGGGTCTAGAGACAAACAAATAATATATGGACACCTAACGAAGACTATGGAGGGCGGATCAATTATTGAGATCAGTGGGAACATATCACCTATCTTATTGAATAAAAGAGGAAACTATTGAACATATATCAGATGCAATGCAGTCTTGGGGAACTGGTACTATGTGAAAACAACTGGGTAAGATGTGCTATGTTGGTCAGAGAGATCTGACCCAGTCTGTGTAGTGTTGTGTTGTGTATAAGAGTGGCTCAGTAGATAGAGTACTGACACATGGCACAAAACTTTTGTTTCAGAATTGTGAGTTTCTGTTTTGGCACTAAAGAGGTGCCAAATGCTTATGTAAGAGTACACAAGCAGATGTGTGTGCCACCTAACAGTTGTGTCTGTGCAGCCTACCATTGTACTCCAGCTACGGAGAGGAGTGGGCCACAGGAATCCTGTATCAGATCGTCACAGGCGAGATAGTGAAATTCTGGCCTGCTGGAGATTCACAACTATTCTACCATCAAATAAAGACATAATTATTGAGAAATAAACATTTACCTCATTCCATACGTCAATGGACAATGATTTTGGTAGTCACAGATTGGGCGTGATGACGCCACCCCAACGAAACATCCAGTACTAGTTTTCCCAAAGACAGTATAGATAACATTAATAATAACCATTTTATAATATACCTATGTACACAAATGACATTTTATTATGCCACATATTTATGCATTTCATTGATAAACCCATATCATTTTATATGTTCTGACCAAACTAAAACATTGGTTCAGAACTAATAAATTTAAAAAAAAATTGTTAAAATTTAAACTAAAACCACCAGAGTTAGTTCAGTGTGTTAAAGAATTTATTAATATTATTAGACTTATTAATTACATGTATGTGTCTGTATATTATATTACTACACATTACATTTCAGTACCCTAGACTTTTTAACGTAGCTACAATTCATGATAGTAGAAGAGATCTGTTTGAGGTCGTAAGTGGTAGTAAGAAGGGCCTTCTGTAATTCACATAAACATTTATCTCAGGAGCCTTCACAGCTGACCTCATACATTACACTAGGTAACATAACAACATTACAGTACCATCAAAAACCACTACAAATATTGGGGTCTTGTCCGGGGATATTAAGTTTATCAAAGATAGTAGGATATTCTGGTGTGGGAATTAAACTAGTGGGGACAGAGTTGTATAAATTTAAAAGTGTCCCTTAAAATAAAAAGTGGAAAATAAAAGTTGGTGAATCTTCACAGCCAGTGGTAATTAATTGATTAATTAATTAACATATTACCTTAGTCAGTATATACTTAGAATTACCTTAGTCCTTGTATACTTGAAATTACCTTGGTCATTGTTAATTTGTATGTTAAAGTATGGCAGATCTAGCAAAATTTAGATCGGCTGCTGTGCTGACGGCGAGGGAGATGAACATGGAGGGTCAGGTTTTAATTCAGTATATAACTTCAGAATGTGACAAGTATATTGAAAGGGAAGATAGGAGGTTAGCTGAAGAGAAGAGGTTACAAATTGAGGCTGATAAAGAACTTAAGAGGTTGCAGATTGAGGCTGACAAAGAGGCTAAAGCATTGGAGGTAGATAGGGAGATTAAGAGGCTCCAATTAGAAGGAAAAAAGGCCGAAAGGGAGGCAGTAGATAAAAAGGCCGAAAGGGAGGCAGAAGATAAGAGATTGACTGCCGAAAGGGAGGCAGAAGATAAGAGATTGACTGCCGAAAGGGAAGCAGAAGATAGAAGATTGCAAAGGGAGCACGAATTACGACTATGGGAGCTGGAATTACAAGGCCATGCTCCTGAAAATGGTGCCAGCCCTTTTGCCTCAGATGCTACGCCTAGTCAGGGAGCCTCAACCTCAGCTATGGGGTTTCATTTAGACCATTTTGTTGAGAAAGACGATGACATCGAGGGGTACCTCAGTAGATTTGAATTATTAGCTACTACATATGGGTTAGAGAGAGAGAGGTGGAGTCTAAAGTTATCACAGGGACTGAGAGGGACTTCTTATGAAGTCTTTGCTAAGATGAATAGAGACGACCAAGACAATTATGACATGCTAAAGCAGGCTTTGTTATTGAGATATGAAAAGAATGGTGAATTTTATCGTAAGAAGTTTAGAAATGCCAAACTTTTGTCTGGGGAGACATACCACCAATTCTCTGCCAGACTGGAAACCTATTTGGAGAAATGGACTGCTCTGGGGAAGACTCAAGATCTCAAAGAGATGATCATGATAGAGCAATTAAGAGAGTCCATGGCTCCAGACTTGAGAAAATTTCTCATGGAACAAGGTGCAGAGAGGTTGGGGGAGGTTTTAAATGTCGCTGAGAGGTATCAGGCAGCCCAGGCAGAGGTAAGTGACACTAAAAAGAAGCACATAGAAAATTTTAAAGCTCCACAGCAATTTAGTAAATTTGATACTAGAGAACAAGGTAATAGAGGCAGGACAAACTTTGATAGGCCACGAAATGATTATCGTGACAGAAACTCACAGTTCAATGACCAAAAATATAATGAAAGAAAACCGTTTAACCAAGGAAAGAGATGGTGCAAATGGTGTAAGAAAGACAACCATAACACCGAATTTTGTAAAAAGAAACCTTCAAACATTGCTGCAATGAAGTCGGGGACTCAAAGATTAAAGGGTAATCCTAATGGACAGCAGGAACCTTATCACCCCCCCAGTTTGTGAGGATGTTATTTGTAATGGGGTCACCACAAGGTGCCTATATGATACAGGTTTGGATTATGATTCAGTTGTGAAGTCTAGCCTAGTGGACCCAAGTCAGTATACCACAGAAACAGTGGAAATACAAGGGGCGACTAAGGACATACCACTCATGACACTTCCCATCGCAACGATAACGGTGAAAACTCGCTATGTGGAAGGAGAAATCAGAGCAGCAGTGATAGATGAACCAATCTACCCTCTGATATTGGGGTGTAGGTACGTCTTCTTGGGGAATCCCGAGAGACCTGTGATCATGGCGACAGTGCAGACCAGGTCACAGAAAAAGAAGGTGAACCTATAAATGCTCATCCAGAGGAGATGAGGAAGGCGCAGGCTGAGGATAGGACACTCAAGCCATGTTTTAAAAAATTGCCCAAATGCCACACACCTCCAAGCAAGGGAGAGTACTTTATGAAGGACAAATTATTATACAGGAAGACAGGAACTAGATCCACTGGTCACGGACAGTTGGTTCTTCCCAAGGTATATAGGGCAAATTTAATAAGGAGCTTACATGTTGGAAAAGATGGTGACCATGAGAAAGTAGGTACCATCTGCCAAAAGGTTGCTCGAAAATACTATTGGCCCGACGTAAATGTCGATATTGAGAGCTTTGTAGAAGCATGTGGCGTATTTCATGAGGGAACACCCACAAAGGGACAAAATGTGCAGGACCTAGAAACGCCACGGGGCAAACTTAGGCCTGGAAGGAAAAATAATTATAATCAGGTAGACAAAGTGGAATGGGAGCCCCCTTTTCACACCCAGTCTTCACTTGAATGGATTAACTTGGCCACTATGCGACGAGTACAAAGAGTAATTTTACCCCAGAATAAGCTGACAATCCCTCGGTCAGCCTTATATAAACTGGAGGAACCTAAAAGAGAGCGAAGATCTCTCATAAGTAATCTAAAGTGGGGAGACAACCCCAAGAAAAAAATTGGTAGTGGTCGATTTGTGAGTGATGATTCTAGGAAGAAAGGTCCTCACTATAAGGCTTCTAGTGGACAGGGCCCGACGGGTGCCATGAAAAATAAGTATGAAAATTTAAAAGTCCATATGTAACATTATTAAGGACCTGGACGGATGAGAAAGCAGAAGAGACTGTTACCTCATCGTATCAATATGTGAACGAGCTGACCACTCGTCTGAAAGCTGGATGGAAACTGGCAAATGATAATTTGAGACAAGCCAGGAAGAAACATGCAGCATATTTTAATAGGAAAGCCAAGGACAGAGAACTAGCTGTGGGAGAGAAGGTGCTTCTTCTACTACCCGGCAGCCAGAATAAATTACAAATTGGATGGCAAGTTCCATATACGGTTCTAGAGAAGGTGTCTAGAACAAACTATAAAATTGACAAAAAGGGGAAGGAGAAGGTATATCATGTAAACCTTTTAAAGAAGTATCTGGACAGACCACTCCAGGAAAGCACCCCCTTACTGACCTTGGCTATCGCAACTCAAATGCAAAATGAACCACTCACCTCACATGAATACCCATTACATCCCTGTGAGACAGCCGCACAGGTAAAAGTCAGTAAGCACCTGACTAAAAACCAGAGGGAGAGAGTTCAACAGGTTCTGGAGGAACATACAGATGTATTAACAGATAAACCAGGACATACAAATTTGCTACAGTATGACATGAAGCTGGTAGACTCAAACCCAATCTGTATGAGAGCCTATTCTATTCCGTTCGCAAAGGAGAAGGCATTGAAAGAAGAAATAGATTATTTGTTGAAAGAGGGAATTATTTCACACAGTGAATCTTCTTTTAGCTCCAGTGTAGTTTTGTTGAGGAAACCGTCTGGGGAACATAGACTGTGCATAGATTACAGGAAACTGAATGCTGTCACAGAAGGACAAGTGGATCCATTACCAGACACAAAACAGTTATTTGCCAGATTGAACAAGGCAAAATACTTTTCAAAGGTGGATCTTAGTAAAGGCTATTACCAGATTCCAGTGAAGCCTGAAGTTAGACCTTATTTAGCTTTTAGCACCTCGGAAGGACATTATGAATTCAACATGCTACCATTCGGATTGAAAAATGCTCCGAGTGTATTTTCAAGGATGATGCGCAAATTGTTGGATCCCCTGAATAATCCATGTATCACAAATTTCATGGATGATATTCTCGTCGCCACAGAGACATTTGAAGAACACATTAACTCTCTGAAAATGTTATTTGATAGGCTTAGGGAGGCGAACTTAACTGCTAGACCAACAAAATGTTGTATTGGATGCAAAGAGTTGGAATTCTTGGGACACACTGTACATCAGGGTAACATGACCCCTGATCCCAAGAACTTGGAAAAACTGCAGAGAGCACCTAGACCACAAACAAAAAAAGACGTGCGATCATTCGTGTCTTTATGTGGGTTTTACCAAAAATATATCAAAAATTTTAACTCTATATGTGCTCCTCTGACTGATCTGACTCGCAAGGGAAATCCAGATAAAATTGTTTGGTCTGCGCAATGTGAATTGGCTTTCCAAGAGTTAAAGGAAAAACTCACTAGCAAGCCTATTCTCAAATTGCCTGATTTGACACAGGACTTTGTGGTGAGAACAGATGCAAGTAATGTAGGCCTGGGGGCGGCTCTGTTGCAAAGGTCCTCTTCACCCAATGGGAATCTGAACCCAGTCGCTTATGCAAGCCGCAAGTTGAATAAAGCGGAGCAAGGATATTCCACAAGCGAAAAAGAATGTTTAGCGTTAATCTGGGCAATAAAAAAGTTCCAAATCTATCTGTATGGTAGGACTTTTGTGGTCCAGACGGATCATCAGCCCCAGTGTTCTTATCTCAGGCCAAGCATGAAAATGCAAGATTGTTAAGATGGTCTTTATTGTTACAACCTTATCAGTTTATTACCGAATATATCCCAGGGTCATTGAATGTCGGTGCAGATTTCCTCAGTAGGCACCCCTGTGATCAAAATTAGAGTAGTTGGCAGGCGTGAGGAGTAATTTTATCTATGTGTATCACTGGTTTTGGAACTTGCAGTAGTGCATGTTCTCAAATGGGGAGATGTGTGATGAATTTACCGTGATACAACGTTAAAATATCTCCAATTATAAAGATAACATGTAGGGATAAAAATAATGCGTAAGATACTAGGAGACATGCTCGCCCATGCCCGCATTTCCTACCGCCATTGAAACTAACTAGTTAAACATGCAGACGAAACGGTACCCTTGTAGACGGGAAGGAAACGGAGATAAAACTCATTATGACGGTCTGAACACGTGTTTGAATCTAGAAAGGCAAAAAGACGCAAGTTGTAGTTTAAGGAAAAAAATTCACGCCACTAGTTGACACAATGTAAGAAATTGGCAGAAAAAGGACCTTAGCTCTTGTTAGAAACAGTCATATCTTGGACGTTTTACGGTACTTGGTTGTTTTATTTGAATTCAGCGGCAAACGCCGTGGAGTAGGTTCGAAAACAAATTTCAAAAAACTACCCTTGAGAAAAGTAGGTTTTTTCTTAATCATAATGTTATGAAAATAAAACCTAGCTAGTTTGATAGCCCATCTTAAGCAGAGAAATAATATACTTTTAATTATACAGACGGACAGATAACAAGAAAGATATTGACAAAAGACCGTATTGTTCCTATCAGACTAGCGAACAGTATTGTTGTGCATACTTTCACTAAAGTCTCAATTTTGCGTCCTTGAGACAAGAAAATGCAAACTTCAAACTGTAATAAACTAGCGGGGCAAAGTCGGGAGATAGTGGCTAAAAATAACTTAGGAAGCAGGTTCGTGCAGTTTTTACAGGTGTTAGTCCAAAAAACAAGTGAAATTGTGGGAAAAAGATAAAATGTGACCGACGTACATTTTAAAAATAGAGATGTACTTTTGACTTTTTTGGGAAAAGATAAAATGTGACAGACGTACATTTGAGAAATTAAGATGTAATTTTGACTTTATTTTCAAATTTTGAATTGAAAAGCTTAGTCTTCTGATCTGATTGGCCAACGCATTTTATATTAGCGGGATAGAGACACACATTTTTGCCATTTTATATAAGTCTGTCCAGTGACACAGTCATTAACTGCTAGTGGTGTTTTCCAAGGAAGAATACATAAAATTTAGTGGGACGCCATACTCTAGCCAGCAGCTCAGCTGAGTTTTGCTAGTATTAACTGTGTTCTCAATTCTGAATTCTGGTAAGAATGAAAGCATTTATCTTGTTTATTTTAATATTTTGAGTGATTGATACTGCCATATCATGAAAAATGATTACAACAAGTAAGTGCTCGCTCTAGGTCCCCAGCCGCAGTTCAGGGTCTAGAGACAAACAAATAATATATGGACACCTAACGAAGACTATGGAGGGCGGATCAATTATTGAGATCAGTGGGAACATATTACCTATCTTATTGAATAAAAGAGGAAACTATTGAACATATATCAGATGCAATGCAGTCTTGGGGAACTGGTACTATGTGAAAACAACTGGGTAAGATGTGCTATGTTGGTCAGAGAGATCTGACCCAGTCTGTGTAGTGTTGTGTTGTGTATAAGAGTGGCTCAGTAGATAGAGTACTGACACATGGCACAAAACTTTTGTTTCAGAATTGTGAGTTTCTGTTTTGGCACTAAAGAGGTGCCAAATGCTTATGTAAGAGTACACAAGCAGATGTGTGTGCCACCTAACAGTTGTGTCTGTATACTCCAGCTACGGAGAGGAGTGGGCCACAGGAATCCTGTATCAGATCGTCACAGGCGAGATAAGTGAAATTCTGGCCTGCTGGAGATTCACAACTATTCTACCATCAAATAAAGACATAATTATTGAGAAATAAACATTTACCTCATTCCATAAGTCAATGGACAATGATTTTGGTAGTCACAGATTGGGCGTGATGACGCCACCCCAACGAAACATCCAGTACTAGTTCTCCCAAAGACAGTATAGATAACATTAATAATAACCATTTTATAATATACCTATGTACACAAATGACATTTTATTATGCCACATATTTATGCATTTCATTGATAAACCCATATCATTTTATATGTTCTGACCAAACTAAAACATTGGTTCAGAACTAATAAATTTAAAAAAAAATTGTTAAAATTTAAACTAAAACCACCAGAGTTAGTTCAGTGTGTTATAGAATTTATTAATATTATTAGACTTATTAATTACATGTATGTGTCTGTATATTATATTACTACACATTACATTTCAGTACCCTAGACTTTTTAACGTAGCTACAATTCATGATAGTAGAAGAGATCTGTTTGAGGTCGTAAGTGGTAGTAAGAAGGGCCTTCTGTAATTCACATAAACATTTATCTCAGGAGCCTTCACAGCTGACCTCATACATTACACTAGGTAACATAACAACCATACAATACCATCAAAAACCACTACAATTATGTTAAACAAATTGCCACAAACACCACACCAGCTAGAGCATGTAGAATGTGATCGTGAATGCTCTCGGTACAGGCTTCCTGCAAGGGGACAAGCTCATCTCTGAGCCATACAGCAAGACTGACTTTACATTTGAGTTAAAGATTCTGATTTTGTTCTCTCTGGATATAGCTGAGGAGTTCCATATTAGTCGAAGGGCATTAAAAGCGCATCTGGCTTTATCTATCTTAGAACAGACGTCACAATCGGTTCCCCCTCCTTTGTCAATGTTACTCCCTAGATATTTAAGCTTTCTACTTCGTCAGTAACTTGACCATTGATCTTCTGTTTTCTCTCCTTCTGTTGTTTGTTTCATAACTAAGTCTATGACCATGAGAAAAAATTGTTGGTGATAGCAGACATCCTTGTCTGACCCCGCTGTGTACTGTGAAGGGCTCTGATAATTTTCCTTTGTGCACTACTTTGCGTGAGGCCTGCTGGTAGAAATCTTGGATGATTTTAATGAATTTCTCTGGGATTTAATAATGTCTCAGGATTTTCCATATCACAATACGGTATATACTGTCGAAAACCCTTTCGAAGTCCACGAAATTTAAATATAAGGGGGTATGCCATTCGCTTGATTGTTCTATGATGATTCTGAGTGTTGTTATCTGGTCTCTACATGATCTTCCTGCACGAAATCCTGCCTGTTCTTCTTTAAGTTTTTCATCCACCGCCTTCTTAATACGGTCCAACAAAACTCTGGTCAATTTTTTTTCTAGCCACTGCTAGTAGTGTTATACGCCTCCAGTTGCCACATACAGTCAAGTTTCCTTTCTTTGGCAGCTTGATAATGTGGTCTTCCTTCCAGCTCCTTGGGATGGCCTCTTTTTCCCAGATTTTCTTGAACAGCTGGTGTAGCAACTGTAGTGTATGGTACATCTGCCTTCAGGGCATCTGGTGGTATTCCATCTGGTCCTGCAGCCTTCCCATTTTTTAGCTGTTTTATCGCAGAGAGATCTCTTGTTTAATGGGTGGGTTCATGTTGCACTGAAGTGTTTCTTCTGCTGGTTCTATGATGGGTTGCTGTATTGGTTGGTTTCGGTTTAGGATTTCCTTAAAATATTCAGCCCATCTGGCCCTTCGTTTCTCTTCATTGCTAACGATTTGTCTTTCTCTGCTCTTCACTGTTGTATTGTGGTTTAGCTTTTTCTAAGATAAAGTTCTAGTGATATTATATAATGTATTCAAGTCTCATTTTTTTTGGTCGCAATCTCGGCTTCCTCTGTAAGTTTTTCAATAAATTCTCTTTTACCTTGTCTGGCACTCTTTTTCACTTTCCTATTTAGCTCCCAATATACTGTGAGCAGTTGTGTTTTCTGTTCTGCATCTTTACAGTTGTTTACTTGTTGTTTGATGTCTGTTCTTTCTCTTATAAGGTTCCATGTGTTTTCTGTGAGCCATTCCTTCTGTTGTTTATTTCTTTTTCCCAAGAACTTCTTCACACGTATTCCTGTATGATTCCTGACTTGTACACCAATGAGTATCTATACTTTCCTCATCAAGGTTCTCCAGTGCTTCAAATCTATTTCTCAACTTTAGTTTGAACTGAACTCTTGTGTCTTTGTTCATAAGGTTATGGGTATTATACGAGTATTTCGGGCTTGCTCTTTCTGCTCTGTCTTTGTACGCCCTCAATTTTATCCTGAGACGCTACTTCGATTTCTCTCTTTACTGTAACATCTTATAGGCATCTTGGTCTGCCGTAGTCAGGGTTTCGACAAAAGCATTCATGCCACACAGCTCTAACTAAGATGATAGACAACTTGCACCTAAACATAAATAACGATAACATAAGTGGAGCAATCTTTGTAGACTTTAGGAAAGCATTTGATATGTTAGATCACGCTGTTTTAATAAGAAAATTAGAAACAATGAAAGTTAACTTTAAACTAGTGACATTACTTAAATCATTCCTGTCCGACAGACAGCAAGTAGTGTGGTACAATAACTCCTTGTCAAGCCCAACTATTATTAACACTGGTGTTCCTCAGGGTTCTATTCTCGGCCCTCTACTTTTTTTCCATTTACATAAATGACCTTCCACTACACATCGAGCACTCATCCTGCGACCTATTTGCCGATGACTGTACCATTTATACTAGTGATAAAAGTTGCAACACGCTAGAAATATTATTACAAAGCGACACAGACAATCTTATTAAGTGGAGCAATGAAAACTGCATGCAAATAAATATCACTAAAACAAAATGTATGATAATATCAACTAGACAAAAATTACAAAACTCGCCGAAAACAACACTTCAGCTCTACATTGGAACCTCTTTAATTGAAAATGTAAATGAATATAAAACACTAGGACTCATAATTGACCAACATTTAAGTTGGAATTCGCATGTACAAGCACTGACCAAACAAACGGCACAAAAAGTTTACCAGTTAGCTAAAATCAAACATTTCCTAGATGAGGAGACACGAAAAATGTTCTATACATCCCAGATACAAACACATCTAGACTATTGTTCCACAATTTGGGATGGCTGCACCATGTCCAACACTAAAAGACTCTATTCATTACAAAAACGTGCAGTGCGCCTAATTTCAGACAAAAACCTCACACAGTGTGTAGACGCATATACATATCTTAACATATTACCACTAAGAAAGCGCCTTCTCTTCAACAAAGCCAAATTTATTCACAAAATCTTGTCACAGAATGCTCCAACGTATCTGTGGCCTATTTTCAAATACAGCGGAAGACGCAGTCAACGCTTAAATAAATTACACATGCCCAAGCCTAGGCTCGACTTATTCAAGAAAAGTTTAGCTTTTTCTGCTGCTCATCTGTGGAATACTCTTCCACACGACTTAAAAAATACCCTTAGTCCATATTCATTCAATCACAGACTTTTCAAATACATCATGAGTGCAGATTATATGCCACCCTAATTTCGTTATGTTCTTAAATAATTACATAACATCATATGTAGGTTTTAAAGTTAATTTTGTCCTGTTTAGTATACATTATGATACGCATCTGTAAATCTGTTTAACTGTTATTGTACTGTTACAATGTTGGGATTTTATTTTATTGTACTTTTTTGTTATTTTATTATTTAAGTAACATTTAGGATACATGTGAGAATAAATGGATTAACTATGGAAGAAGAGAGAAAGGAAGGGCAGAATGTTAGACGGGCCTGCGTGCCCGATTCTAAACCCTTTGAAAATAAAGTTCGTTCGTTCTATCTATCTATCTATCTATCTATCTATCTATCTATCTATCTATCTATCTATCTATCTATCTATCTATCTATCTATCTATCTATCTATCTATCTATCTATCTATCTATCTATCTATCTATCTATCTATCTATCTATCTATCTATCTATCTATCTATCTATCTATCTATCTATCTATCTATCTATCTATCTATCTATCTATCTATCTATCTATCTATCTATCTATTAATGTTTATTTTTATTTTTATTTATTTTATTTTTACATTCATTATTATTATTCTTTTTTAATGTTAAAAACGTACTTTAATTATGATGA
The DNA here is from genome assembly GCA_024509875.1 of Oreohelix idahoensis. Lineage (NCBI taxonomy): Eukaryota > Metazoa > Mollusca > Gastropoda > Stylommatophora > Oreohelicidae > Oreohelix > Oreohelix idahoensis. Next base: position 77,184 of record JAMPIV010016869.1, read on the forward strand.
TTATTGCAAATGTAATATTACTTTTATAATGATAAATGCCTTAATTATGCTTATAGTAAATGTGAGGATGAAAGGATATAGTATATATGATGAGAGAGAGAGGAAGGACAGAATGTCAGACGGGCCTACGTGCCCAATTCTTAACCCTTTGAAAATAAAGTTCGTTCGTTCGTTCGTAGTAGTCCACAAATGTGGTCAGAAAGTTAGAGCTAATTCTGAGGTTATCAAAGGTAGCAGCCTAGCTCAAGAATTACTCTTGGTAGTTAGATTTTTTTTTTTTTTTCGTACGCCCGCTAATACTCGAGGCGAAATCTCAGGTTATTGTTAATGTCTAACCTGACATTGATTTTACGTGAGTATCCCTTTTTCTTGTACAGAGACAGGTGTCCCTCGCCATTCAGGCAGATACTCGCCGATTTCGGAGGTACCCATTAGAGCTGGGTCGGCTCAGGAGCCGCCAATCCCTGGTCGACGAGACTTCTTCAAATGTTCTCGCCAGGTCTCGAGTTAATCCAGTCCAATTCCCGGTCGACGAAAAATCCTCAAATGCCGTCGCCCGGGTTTGATCCTGAATCACCCGGTCACCAGAGCGGTGTTGTAACCACTACGCTAGGGCGGCTCCCTAGGTAGTTAGATGAATAGGAGGATTGGGCTCATATTCCAGCAGTCTTGGAGGTTTTTTAGGGAGGCAACTACAAAAAAAACTGAGTTTTTTTTTTTTTTACGTTTATATCCCCACCGCTTTCTGCGAGATAAATATTTGTCATGATGTTGTGACAATATATATATATATATATATATATATATATATATATATTATATATATATATATATATATATATATATATATATATATATATATATATATATATATATATATATATATATACATATACATATACATATATATACATATATATATATATATATATATATATATATATATATATATATATATATATATATATATATATATATATATATATATATATATATATATATATATATATATATATATATATATATATTTGAGTATGTATATATTTATTTATATATATATATATGAGTATGTATATATTTATTTATTTATGGGATATATTTGTAAAACAAGGTGAGCAGAAGAAAATTTGATTTAACAAAACAAAAAACAAAAACTGGTCTGGATGAAGTTCTCACATAAATAGAGGTTTTCTTCCTCGGAAGTTATTCAAAGTGTAGTGGAGGGGAAGGCAGGATAATTATACAGAGAATTTCAAAGGCAGTAGACTACAAACTGAGGAAAGAACAAGCAGGATTTAGAAAGAACAGAAGATGTGTAGACCATATATTCACTCTCAGGAACATTATAGAGCAGTGCTCAGAATGGCAAAGACAGCTTTACATAAATTTTGTTGATTTTGAAAAGGCTTTTGACAGCATACATAGGGACAGTTTATGGAAAATACTGAGGGCTTATGGAATTCCAAGCTGCATAGTGGCAATCATAAAAAGCCTCTATGCCAACTTTACGTGTAGTGTTGGGCAGAGCAACCTAACCTTCGAGGTGAAGACAGGAGTACGACAGGGATGCCCCTTATCAACCACTCTTTTTTTTAACAGTCATAGACTGGGTGATGCGCCAGACAACAGAGGGCAGTCCAAGAGGAATAAGATGGACTACATTTTCTACATTGGAAGATCTGGAATATGCAGATGACATTGCACTGCTGGCACATTCACATCAACACATCCAGGAAAAAACGGATAGACTTAATAAATTTAGCCAACAGGTGGGCTTGAACATCAATTTAAAGAAGTCTGAGGTCATGACGCTCAATGTGAGCAGCCCTGAGCCCATATCAGTAAGGAATCAGCAATTGGTACAGACAGATACCTTCACATACCTAGGAAGCATAGTAACACCAGACGGTGGGGCAGGCAAAGACATCAACATCAGAATGAATAAGGCAAGAACAGCCTTCTTTAGCCTAAATAACATCTGGAAGTCCTCCCAATACAGCACAAGCACAAAATTAAGATTATACCAGAGCTGCGTGCTTTCTGTGCTTCTCTATGGTGCGGAATGCTGGAGAGTCACAGAGAAGGAAATGTCAAAATTGTCCTCTTTTCACACAACATGCCTAAGAAAAATTCACCGCATCTTTTGGCCGAATACCATCACCAACCAAGATCTGCTTACTCGTAGCAAGCAAGAGGACATGCACACCATCATAGCTGGCAGACGCTGGAGCTGGGTTGGTCATGTCCTCAGAAGAGACCCCGATGCCATCACAAGAACAGCTATGCTTTGGACCCCTGAAGGAAAGCGAAAGAGAGGCCGACCAAAAACAACTTGGCGGAGTGTCATAAAATTAACCGTGATACAACGTTAAAATATCTCCAATGATACAACGTAGGGATAAAAACTAACGCGTAAGCTACTAGAATACATGATCGCCCACGCCGCGGGTCATCACCCGCCATGGAATTTAAATTGTTAGACGTGAAGGCAAAACGTTTACCCTTGGAGCGGGATGAGAACGGAGATCAGAGGAAAAAATATGACTGAAACGTGCTTGAAACTAGCAAGGCTAAAAGGACGCAAATTGGTGGGGCAAGGAAAAATTCACGTCCCAAGTTGACACAAGGTAAAGAAATCGACAAAAGGGACCTTAGCTATTATACGCCACAGTCATTTCTTGGACGCTTTTGCGATAACTTAATCCGTTTATCTGAATGCAGTGATGAACGCATTATAGAAGATTCTAGAAAATATTTGAAAAGTAACTTTTTCTTAATAATGATGTTAGGAATATAAAACCTAGCTGGCCGGATGGCCCATCTTGAGCAGTGAAATAATATGCTTTCATTTATACAGACGGATAGATAATAAGAAAGATATTGACAAAAGACTGTGTTGTTCATATCAGCGAGCGTCTGCATTGAAACAAAAATGTCCCTAATTTTCAAAAACTGCAATATAATAAATAAAGGAAGAAGAATGGTAAATAACAGTGCTGTCACAAAGACTGTACTCGAAATCCCCCTTGTTTTCTGCTTCGTCTGCAAATTGTAACGCTTTCACGTTGATAGTAAAAGCTTACTGTATTATACCCGCTTTCTTCAATGAAACGTGTGCTGTATTTCTTGGAAAAACATTGAGAGGCAGACTGCGTAATGACCTAAATTAATCCTAACATTAATTATACTGCGTTACCAAAACGAACGAACAGATGGACTAAAGGATAAAGAGAGAGGGAGGGCTGAAAATCAGGAACGCATGCAACACGCGTCGCGCGATACACAAATGCTGCCATCACGCGTGTAAGACTACAAGCACTAACTTTTTCGGACGGACAGTGATAAATTCACTACCCTTCCCAGAGTTAGGTTTTAAAATCACAAAAAAACGCTTATTAGGAAAGATAACAATAGATGGGTTTACGTTGAAAACATTACAGTACCCAGACAGCACATCTTCGAAACAGGAGGTGAAGAAATTGCATATTTTGAACGCAGCCACGTAGCTCTTTTAAATTTGGATATTTGGGTTCCTTAGGGCTTGCTGACAAAGAATATGTAAAACGTTACGCAAATAGTCCAGGAATTAATAAATTATAACCAAAATAAACTAGTGGGGATGCCTGACAACATAAAATCATTTCTGCTCATAAAATTTTTTTATAACGTGTTTGAAAAAAATCTTACGTTACAGAAATAGCCTACCATGTAAACTCCAAATTGATTGGAGCGCAACAAATGAAAGACTAACCACGATTGGTCGGGCTATAAATACTATCTTTCGTTGTTAGGGGAGACATAGGAAGGTAACATTTTTTCAAATACTTGTCGAAACGTGGCCTCATTGGCTAGACTCGCTGATATACTCACTTAGGAGCGTTAGTTCGAGACCACTAGTGCAAATAAGCTTGATAAAGCAACAGTGCGTTGAAGCCAGCTAATATTTTGCTAAATAAAAGCCTGGAACATAAGCAGATGGGAATTTGTGCCAGTAATTGTGCCAGAATTCATTGCTAATCAACGTATCTGTGTTTATTTCCATGAAATTGTGGTAAGCTTGAACCATTCAGTATCTTTTAATGAAAATTGAATGTAAATTGTTAATTTATGCCTGTATATATATGTGTAGTTCAGTGGCAAACAGGAGATAAAGCCTATAATGCTCCAGCCTGAACAGAGGGTGTCGGAGGGAAGTAAAACGGCATGGAATGGCCAAATAGTACACTGACACCTGGATGATTGATTAGACAGAAATAATGCTGGAAGTGCAGAGGCGTGGTAACCATTAAGGAGGGTAATGCTGGTATAAAGTATTTCAGATGAAGCTGACAGTTGGCCAAACGCTCTGAACTCAATGTTTGTGTTGTATTGTGCTCAGTGTAGAACTAGAGTATCAATTAGTTATGAAGTAGAAGGTACATCCTTCTTGTTTTCAGGGACCGTGGTCTTGATGGTATTGAGCAGCACCTGGTCAGAGCTTTGCTGAATCCAGAGTCGGACAGCATACTCCTTGGTCCATTTAGCTATCAGTGAGGTGTTTCCAGAGCCCAGAGGAGAATTCGAGCAGAGGAGTCCCTGCCTGCCGCCATCACGCAAGATAAGCTGATTTGGCCAGCTGAGCTCAACATTATGCCCCCTCATCTTGAAATGACTTTATAAAAATAACATTCAGAGGGGAATTTAATTGTCTTAATATCAGGAACTGAGAACATCTCCAATACTAGTCCCAAAAGACAAACTATTGAAGTCATGATGACAAATACCAACAGAGCTTGAACAAAACAAAACCAGTATTACCTCATATTACTACTACACAACTGACACACATAGGATATTTTTAATAATATATGTCACTACAATATTCATATTGATAAAGTCTGTACATATACTTGTAATTAAAATTGATTGTGATTCCTGGTTCCTTTGTATTTGAATCAGGACACATATACCTTTATGACAAAAATGAATACATATTGTTATTTGAAAAGTTATCAGTGACTCCTTAAGATATTCTCATAGAGTGTTATATGTATGTGAGTGTCACAGTGTTGTCAAGAGTAGTGGATTAAATTAAATTGTTTATCTGTCTGTTGTTGTGACTTACACTTCATCATACACATACCCTAGACACATAACGTAGTCATCACACTATTCCAGAATAATTCTGACTGAGATATATAGATATGTGGTAGCAAGAAAGGTTATCTATAATACACTACTCTTAATAGATATAGATACCTTCACAGCTGATCTCAGTCAGTACACTAAGTCCCCTATAAATATTTATAACATCCCACTTCACCACATATATTGGGGTCTCGCTCTTGGGATTTTGAATCTTTCCCTATTAAAAATATTGGGGGTAATTCACTTCAGGGAATATAAGAATTAAAAGGTATCCTTGGGTGGAATTGAATAAGGTTGAGCTCACGGTGCCTGTGTTGTTCATTAGATATATTTAGAGATTAAATTGTTGGTTAGACATTGTAGAAATTTACCTGATAGACAATGGCGGACCTGGCCAAGTTTCGATCTGCTGCTGTACAGACTGCAAAAGAGTTAGGATTAGATGGGCAAGTTATGGTTGCCTATGTCACTACGGAATGTGACAAATTTATTGAACGCGAAGAAAGAAGATTAGAAAAAGAGGCCGAAAGAAAGTTAGAGGCTGAGACTAAGAGGTTGCAATTTGAAGCTGAGGCTGAGACTAAGAGGTTGCAGATTGAGGCTGAGGCTAAGAAATTGGAGGCAGAAAGAGAAGACAGAAGATTGGCTGCAGAAAGGGAAGAGAGGAAATTAGCTGCAGAAAGGGAAGCAGAAGATAAAAGATTACAAAGGGAACATGAGTTACGACTAAGGGAGTTTGAGTTTCAAGGCCATGCTCCTGAAAATGGTGCCAGTCCCTTTGCCTCTGATGCTACGGTTACTCAAGGAGCCTCAACCTCAGCTATGAATTTTCATTTAGATCATTTTGTTGAGAAAGACGATGATATAGAGAGCTACCTAAATAGGTATGAGCTATTAGCTACCACGTATGGGTTAGAGAGAGAAAGGTGGAGCTTAAAGTTATCTCAGGGACTTCGTGGGGCAGCTTATGAAGTTTTTGCAAAAATGAGCAGAGGTGATCAGGAAAATTATGACATGCTAAAGCAGGCTCTTTTGTTAAGGTATGAAAAGAATGCAGAATTTTATAGGAAAAAATTTAGGAATGCTAAACTACTGTCAGGTGAAACTTATCACCAGTTCTCTGCACGAATAGAGACATACTTGGAGAAATGGACTTCTCTGGGGAAAACCCAAGATCTTAAGGAAATGGTCCTTATAGAGCAATTAAGAGAGTCCATGGCTCCAGACCTGAGAAAGTTTCTCATGGAACAAGGTGCAGAGAGGCTGGGTGAGTTGCTAAATGTTGCTGAAAGGTATCAAGCAGCTCAAGCAGAGGTAACAGGTAATAAAAAGAAACAAGTGGATAACTTTAGGGCACCACAGAACTTTAATAAATTTGATCCTAGGGATCAACACAAAGGTAAGCACCAGTCTGATAGGCCACGGTATGAAAATAAAAATAAATTCCCACAATTCGATGAAAGGAAATATGATGAAAGAAAATCTTTCAACCAAGGAAAAAGGTGGTGTAAAAATTGTAAGATGAACAATCATGACACTGACCATTGTAGAAGGAAACCTCCTCATTTTGCTGCTATGACATCGGGGAAAAAGGAAAAGAAGGGCAAACCTGAAGAATTACAGGAACCATACCACCCCCCAGTGTGTGAAGATGTCATCTGTAATGGTGTCACTATAAGATGTTTATATGATACCGGTTTAGATTACGATTCCGTTGTGAGTTCTCACCTGGTGCAGGCCGATCAATACACCACGGAAACAGTGGAGATTCAAACTGCAACCAAGGATGTAGCTACCATGACACTTCCCGTCGCCCGAATAAAAGTGAAAACGCGATATGTGGAAGGAATCATAAAAGCAGCAGTGATAAATGAGCCAATCTACCCTCTAATATTGGGGTGTAGATATGTCTTCTTGGGGAATCCCAAGAGACCTGTGATATTGGCAACAGTGCAGACCAGATCACAGACAAAGAAGGAGGAGGATAATCCCATAAATACTCACCCAGATGAGATGAGGAAGGCACAGGCTGAGGACAAAACACTCAAGCCATGTTTCAAGAAGTTGCCCAAATCTCATACACCTCCAGGCAAGGGAGAGTTTTATATGAAGAATAAACTGATATATAGGAAGGCTGGATCTGAATCCAATGGTCACGGACAGCTGGTCCTTCCCACTTCATATAGGACTAAAGTGTTGGAACTAGGGCATGCGATTCCCTTCAGTGGTCATATGGGAATCAGCGCAACAGGACAGCGAATAGCTTGTCACTATTTCTGGCCAGGAATAACTGAAGATATCAAACGATATGTAAAATCCTGTCCAGAGTGCCAACGAGTAGCACCTAAACATTGGACTGCACCAGCAACTCTGGGGGAAATGCCCATAGTGGGAACACCCTTTGAGAGAGTTGCAGTGGATCTTGTGGGACCTCTCACCCGAACCAAGAGAAGGAACAGCTACATTCTGACTCTGGTGGACACTTATTCTATGTGGGGAGAGGCAGTAGCCCTGTCATCGATTGATTCAAAACATGTGGCAGAGGCATTGCTCACAATTTTCACAAGGTTAGGCTTTCCCAATCAAATCTTGACTGATAATGGCTCTCAGTTCAAGGGGAAACTAACGGAAGAAGTTTTCAGGATCTTCCAGGCCAAACACTTCCATTGTAGTGTGTATCATCCCCAAGGGAACGGCCAAGTGGAAAGATTTAACGGCACATTGATGTCGATCCTGAGAAAGTTGGCACACGAAAAACCAGATACATGGGACCAGTACCTGCACGCCGCCCTCTTTGCTTATCGGGAGGTACCCCATAGTTCAACCGGTATGGCCCCGGCAACCTTATTGTTTGGAAGGCCAATAAAAGGTCCACTCGAAGCTATGTTAAGAACGTGGACTGATGAAAAGGCAGAGGAAAACATTACATCTTCATACCAATATGTGAATGAGCTGACCACTCGGTTAAAAACTGGCTGGAAACTTGCCAATGAAAATTTGAAACAAGCCAGGAAGAAACATGCTGCCTATTATAACAGGAAGGCGAAAGACAGAGATTTGGCTGTGGGAGAGAAGGTACTGCTTCTTTTGCCCGGGAGTCAGAATAAGTTACAAATTGGATGGCAGGGTCCATATACAGTTCTAGAGAAGGTGTCTAGAACAAATTATAAGATAGATAAGAAGGGGAAAGAAAAAATCTATCATGTGAATCTCCTGAAGAAATATTTGGAAAGAGAACATCAGGAAGAGACACACTTGTTGACCTTGTCCATCGCCATGGAGATGAAAAAGGAACCACTTTCATCATTTGAATATCCATTACACCCCTGTGAGACAGCAGCACAGGTGAAAATCAGTACACATTTAACGAAAACTCAGAAAGAGAGAGTGCAACAGGTTCTAAATAATCATGCAGAGGTGTTAACAGACCGACCAGGGCATACAAACCTATTGGAATATGATATGAAACTAATAGACTCCACACCTGTCTGTATGAAACCATATTCGATTCCGTTTGCTAAGGAGAAAGCTTTGAAGGAAGAGATAGACTATCTGTTGAAGGAAGGAATTATTTCGCACAGTGAGTCTTCGTATAGTTCCGGTGTGGTACTCTTAAGGAAGCCCTCTGGAGAACATAGACTCTGTATAGATTACAGGAGACTGAATGCTATTACAGAAGGACAGGTGGATCCATTGCCGGATACAAATCAGCTGTTTGCCAGACTAAATAAAGCTAAATATTTCTCAAAAGTGGATCTGAGTAAAGGATACTATCAGATTCCAGTAAAGCCTGAGGTTAGACCATACCTAGCTTTTAGTACCTCAGAAGGACACTATGAGTTTAATAGATTGCCATTTGGATTGAAGAATGCGCCTAGTGTCTTCTCTAGAATGATGAGAAAATTATTGGATCCTCTGAATAATCCCTGTATAACAAATTTTATGGATGATATCCTTATAGCAACAGAAACATTTGAGGAACACATTGACTCTCTGAACATGCTGTTTGATCGACTTAGGGAGGCAAATTTAACAGCCCGACCAACTAAATGTTGCGTTGGATGTAAAGAATTGGAATTTTTGGGACACACAGTTTATCAGGGAAACATGACCCCTGACCCAAAGAATTTAGAGAAACTACAGAAAGCCCCGAGACCACAAACCAAGAAGGACGTGAGATCCTTTGTCTCATTATGTGGTTTCTACCAGAAGTATATCAAAAACTTTAATTCCATATGTGCACCGTTAACTGAATTGACACGTAAAGGACATCCAGATCGCATTACATGGACACCACAATGTGAAATGACTTACCAAGAATTGAAGGAAAAGCTCACAAGTAAACCCATTTTGAAATTACCTGACTTAAGTCAAGAATTCATAGTAAGGACGGATGCAAGTAATATTGGGTTAGGTGCAACTCTACTACAGAAATCAGATGCATTGGATGGGGAATTAAGCCCAGTGGCATATGCTAGCAGAAAGTTGAATAAAGCTGAAATCAACTACTCAACTAGCGAAAAAGAATGTCTTGCAGTAATATGGGCGATAAAGAAATTCAATATTTATCTATATGGGAAGGCATTTAAGTTGCAAACAGACCACAAACCGTTATCGTTTCTAGCACAGGCTAGGCATGAGAACTCCAGGTTACTCCGATGGTCTTTACTTTTGGCTCCATATAATTTTAGCATTGAGTATATATCTGGAAAAACCAATTTGGGAGCGGATTTTTTTTAAGCCGCCATCCGTGTGATGAGAATCACCGTAAACCCCAGAAATAATAATAAATTTCTCTATGTGTATATAGAATAAAGGACTGACATATAATGTCTGTTTTTAGAGGGGAGGTGTCGTGGAATATTCTAATCCACATATATAAATTATCAAGTAAATATAAAGCCTAATAAATACATATAATAAATAAAGGAAGAAGAATGGTAAATAACAGTGCTGTCACAAAGACTGTACTCGAAATCCCCCTTGTTTTCTGCTTCGTCTGCAAATTGTAACGCTTTCACGTTGATAGTAAAAGCTTACTGTATTATACCCGCTTTCTTCAATGAAACGTGTGCTGTATTTCTTGGAAAAACATTGAGAGGCAGACTGCGTAATGACCTAAATTAATCCTAACATTAATTATACTGCGTTACCAAAACGAACGAACAGATGGACTAAAGGATAAAGAGAGAGGGAGGGCTGAAAATCAGGAACGCATGCAACACGCGTCGCGCGATACACAAATGCTGCCATCACGCGTGTAAGACTACAAGCACTAACTTTTTCGGACGGACAGTGATAAATTCACTACCCTTCCCAGAGTTAGGTTTTAAAATCACAAAAAACGCTTATTAGGAAAGATAACAATAGATGGGTTTACGTTGAAAACATTACAGTACCCAGACAGCACATCTTCGAAACAGGAGGTGAAGAAATTGCATATTTTGAACGCAGCCACGTAGCTCTTTTAAATTTGGATATTTGGGTTCCTTAGGGCTTGCTGACAAAGAATATGTAAAACGTTACGCAAATAGTCCAGGAATTAATAAATTATAACCAAAATAAACTA